>VXBL01003978.1:382695-449425 GCA_013400195.1 Aramus guarauna
AAAAAAACAAAAAAAAAAAACCAAAAAACCTTTTTTTCCAAAAACTTGCAAGGAAAGAGTAAACATCTGAAATGGCACAGATTTTCCCTGCAGTGGTTCTTTTTTGAGCATATATAATCACTCAAGTATTTAATTACCTATTCTCTTATGCAATTATTACACAGATTAAACCAAGTTTGAGTTCCTACTGTGTTGTGATTTAGATGTAGCAACCCAGACCAGCAGCAGGCTAGTGCCAGTCTGGTGGGTGCTCTCTGCAGTCTTAAATTAGTGAACAGACATCCAGGCTGAGCTCTCTCACATAAAACTAACAGATTACAAACCCTTTGAAACTATATTCAGGTTACTTATTTTAGATGGAGACAAACTCATTCATACTAACATCTACATTGTCATCGTCTCATTCATGACAACATATGCCAGTTGTACCTAGTAAAGCAGTAAACTACAGTGGCCACGGGGCTCCATTTCCCCTGCAAAACTACACGAAGAATTGCTTATCTCGCCACGCACAAAATGAGTTGTGGCACGGCATCACAGGATCCAACACAGTAGGGTGGTTTAGCCTGTATCTGAACTGAAAAATCCAGGAGACTCTCAAGCCAAGCGGTGAACAGCTTTAGATCATGCCCATGGCTCACTTAGCTCAGGTATCCAGCACCACTGACTGCAAACTACTGGGAAGCTGTTTAAAGACAAAGCCCAAGTTAAATATCGAAAAAGACTCAGTTACGGGCACTTGCCACCTCTGCCTGGGTAAGTGTCTACAGCAGCACTTTTAAAGACTACAACATACCCACTCCCTGCAGCCCGTTCTGCTCTTCCTAACCTCCTTCTATATGTTTACTCCTCTTTTGCTCCTGTGAATAATGGCTTTCATTCTATGGACAATAAAAAAAAAAAAAAAACCAAAACAAAAAAACACAACACAAAGAAAGAGGATGAAAACAAAACACCTTTTCTTAATGGCTTCCTGACTTGGTCAGTATCTATGCCTATAAATTCTGGGATTTTTTTTTTGTGCATGTGTTCTGACTTTACAGAAGGACACGATAACAAAATACTACTCAAGAACAACAACAAAAAAATAATTATAGTAATACATTAGAAGAAAGTTAGCCCCACAATTATTTAGGAAATTCTTTAATAAGAAAACCTTAGAGATAGGAAGAAAAATTATGGAGTTACGTCAGATATCATCATATGAAAAACATAAGTAAGCCAACCAAAGACGTTGCAATCACAATAAAGTAGACTGTTCTTCCCCCCCCTCCCGCCTTGTAATATGTGCTTTTTAGAACTCCGGGAAAGATTATAAATCACTTGTTTGCAAAGCTTCATAAAAATTGATGTAATGACGTTTAATACAAAAAACTCCACTGTTTTCACTTGGGTTCCTTTAATTATGTATTTTTCCCTGTTGCCTGGAATAAAAATATATTTTTGTTCTGCCTACGTTAAGTGGTTTGTACTTTATTTCTTTGCAATACTGATTATAAGTCCTTCATCAAAAATGAGAATATTTATAAAGACTTCTATTTAATTAAAAGAAAAAGTAAAGTAAACTCACATTGCATTTACTGTAATTTTCATTTTCTTCCACACAACTGTGTACACAAAAAAATCCATTAAGAAAAGTCTAGGAGAGTACAACTTTAAAAAGATCTATGCTGGATCGATACCGACTTTCCTCAAAAAGAAAGCACTTCTTTCCCTTCCAGGTAAATAGTGAAGTAAGCTATGAGCAACAGCTAATAGGGATGCTTTACTGCATCAGGTTTTTGACAATCTGAAATCTATTACTTTCCCCTATAAACTCAGACATAGTTTGGCATTGACATTATTCTGAACTCTTTCCATACAATTAAAAGCTGACAGGCTTTGAGAAGGGGAATTGGACTAGACCTTCTCCAGAGGAATCTTCCAACCACAGCAATTCTGAGGTTGGTTTAGAAACAACAGTCTGCTAAATTTACATCTTTAAATGCTCATATTAGTAAAACTATTTCTAGGTCTATTTTCTATTAAAACTTCAACTATTCAACCACTATTCTTATTAAGTGAACCTTGCAGCAGAAGACCTTCATGCACACTAGATAACAGAGTATTCCACTATGTTCACAAAAGCAACAAACATGCAAGGTCACTTCACACAGACTCCAACAAGTCATCTTCTCTAGCCAGTTGTACAACCAAACTCTGTAAAACCCTCAGTGAGAACATTTCATAGAGTCATAGAATGATCTGGGTTGGAAGGGATCTTTAAGACCATCTAGTTCCAACCTTTTGCCATGGGCAGGGACACCCTCCACTAGACCGAGTTGCTCAAAGCCTCTGGGCAACCTGTTCCAGTGCCTCACCACCCTCACAGGGAAGAATTTCTTCCTTATAAATAATCTAAATCTACCCTCTTTTAACTTAAAACCATTACCCCTCATCCTATCACTGTAGGATGCAACCTAAAGCCTTTGTAAACAGTCCCTCTCCAGCTTTCTTGTAGGCCCCCTTCAGGTACTGGAAGGCTGCTATAAGGTCTCCCTGGAGCCTTCTCTTCTCCAGGCTGAAGAAGCCCAACTCTCTCAGCCTGTCCTCATAGGAGAGGTGCTCCAGCCCTCTGATCAGCTTCGTGGCCTCCTCTGGACTCTCTCCAACAGCTCCATGTCTCTCTTGTACTGGGGCCCCCAGAGCTGGACACAGTACTCCAGGTGGGGTCTCACAAGAGTGGAGTAGAGGGGCAAAATCACCTCGACCTGCTGCTCATACTTGTTTTGATGCAGCCCAGGACATGGTTGGCTTTCTGGGGTACAAGTGCACACTGCCGGCTCACGTTGAGCTTTTCATCCACCAGCACCCCCGAGTTCTTCTCCTCGGGGCTGCTCTCAACCTGTTCTCTGCCCAGCCTGTGGTTGTGCTTGGGATTGCCCTGACTCATGTGCAGGACCTTGCACTTGGCCCTGTTGAACCTCATCAAGTTCACATGGGCCTACCTCTCAAGCCTGTCAAGGTGCCTCTGTATGGACTATTTCAACACTCCAAGGGGTTACATTGGGTTACAATCCCGACCTAAATTTTGCAGGGCTTTAAGCTAAAGGATAATTAATGATATTTGCAAGTAGGTGTATTTCCTCCTTTTTATCATGAGTGTATGCAACCAAAAAGCATTTTAGTATTTTTCTAAAGAAAATGTCAAAAAGAAACTTCATTTTCTTCATTTTTAACCAACTACTGTGGTTTTGCACATAGACTAGACTTGCTGTACTTTTGAAGACAAGGAACAAATTGTTTGCATTTATTATTTACAATCTCACTATCCAAATATTTCCAAATTAAATCCATTTCCTACTTCAGGCTCATTTTTCTGTTGCTGCTTCATAGTTTCTGGAACTGTAACTTTTGATCTAACAGGTAACATTCAAAAATAAGCGACAGAAGGGAACACTCAAAAGGCAAATGTTACCTGTACCCACAACAAGTACATCAAAGTTTTTGTTGACCTTTTCCAGTTACCTGGGTTTCCGCACAGCTCACCTAAAACTGGAACCACTTTATTCTGGAAACGAAAAGGTGGTTCTGTCTTCTACAGTTGCTACCTATTTCAGTCTGGAAAACGTAGCATATCTCTTTAAACAAAACATGGACTATACCTATGAATTACTACATAAACACCTATGACTCTTTAATTCTGAAACTTAGTTCCTGTTAATACTAATTTTTGAAAATATTTTACTTGAAATGAAACCTGAAAGGTCATTGAAAATATATTACTTAAATCCTACAATAAGCAGTATTATGATGTTAATCTGCAAATCTCAGTAAAGCTGCCCTAGCAGAATGACTAACCTGCCTTAAATGCTCATCAATAAAGACTCAGCTGGCACTTTTTCCTCAATGTACTCGATAAAGCACTGCTTTTGTTGTATAGAACTCCTATACAAAGTTATTTCTGTATGGCCACAGGTCTCTTGAGATACATGCTCTACTGAGACAAGGGTAGAAAAGCTATACTAGTTCAGGGCCACAAAGCACATTAATTCAAGTCTGGAATACAGTGTGACTTCCTGGCCTCAGTACTCTGACATAACCCCTTTAAAAATCTGTTTTGTTCTTTTTTTTTTTTTTTGACCAATTCTACCGTTGTAGTACTGTCTATTATAGAACTCTGAAGGTACAATACAGACTTCATTGATACAGACTTCATTGATACAGATTGAAAACTAAAAACAAGTCGTGTTAATTTTTTAAATAGGTAATAGTATACTCCAATGTATATTTCATATTATTTTTAAATATTAATGTATTTTTCACTTTTTAAGATAGCAAGGACAAATGGAAATTTATTTTATGGTATTACTGGCTTTATAGAAAAAGCTTAGAAGATGACATCTGAGGTTTTAAACAATAAATTCTGCTGTATGTTCATATGTGCACATTTGGACCTATTGGTTGTACATACACGTAATTATTCTTCAATGAGAGAAAAACAACACTTCATAGGTAGCGGTAAGTAGTGTAAATATTGTAAAAATGAATTTATTTATATGAATTTACATTTGTACTGGTGGGTCCCAAATCAAAGAACAAGCCGATGCCGATCACCCTGAAAACACAGAACAGGAAATAACTACGATGTTTTCACTAACTATCTAAAATGAAAAATACCTTCATTACTTAGCTTGTTAAATACTGACTGATGCTATCAAAAATGACACTGAACTTGACAAAGCGAGGTAAGAAAGCTAAATAACCAAGCAATGCACTTCCAGCAGGTGTATCTGCAGCTTAAAGAAACTGTCCGTCAACTTGCCACGTAATAGAGATGGTTATTGCCTACTCAGAGTAGCAAACAGGCCATAGATGTGATACAATACTACCTCTGTAATTAGTATTATCCTAATGATGTGTGCTATGAACAAGCGTGAAGCAGTTTGACTGAACTTTGGTATACAGACAGCATTCATCTTAGTTCATTTATTTTTATTTCTTTTGCAAATATTCCAGATTAAACTAAGACCTAGTTTGGAGCCTTTGTACCAGTCTGTCTATACAGACTAATTTAATCCCCAATTTGGGGAAGAGAAATCTGTAAAGAAAGAAAAATAACAAATGAAAGTGACTTTAAGGACACACGAGTTTCAAGATAACTAGGCCTTCAGAAGACGAATGAGAACTACTAGTAATAGCGATTAACATCTCTTTTACTGGAAGCATGACTAAAGCTGAAGTACAAGCTGTGTACAGGATTCCATGGATAAAAGGCAAATATTCTCCAAATCATTAAAATAAACGAGTATCTTTCACATTAACTTTTCCCATCCTTAACTAAAGGGGGAAGGGGGGGAAATAAACAAACAAACATGCAAACAAAACTATTTCTGTTCCTGCCCATGAAAGAGTAAGCAAATAATGGAAAAGCTTTTGGATTTTCCCATTAAAAAGAACTTTCTCTACTGACTACCAGAAGAGCATGCCTGCATCACCAAAAGGCTGCACACAAATTAGCTTTGTCCTCAACTATGGCCTTTTTGTACTTCACCTTGAATTAGAATCCAGATATGATGAAAAGCAAAATTCCCTGACTCCTTAAAATCTTCATAAACTAAAATGGTTAAATGACAGCCAAAGGAGACTGTCCATATTACATTCCTTCCAAAATCTTCCTATGCATTACAGTTTATCTAGAACTGCAAGGATTTGGCCTCTGCTCCACTAATGAAGAAATTCAGGAGCCTACAATCACACCATAAAGCTGACTTTCTCCAGAACACACACAGATGCTGGTGTTGGAATGTAAATGGCTAGACAGATAACAAAATGTTTCACTGATAAATAGAAAACTAAGTCTTTTGAAAATAATGTGTCAATCCTAGATGAGAACGGGAACCTGAAAAAGACATCTCAGTCACAAAACATCAAATAATTATGAAAAAAATATTCTAAAGAAAAAAAATCCCTTGTAAACAAAATCTCTTTAACATTCACTAGAATAAAAGGCCCTTAGGATCTCCACATGCTACCTCATATTTATCACCAGTTCTAATTACAAACTGTATTGCAGAGACTTTTACTGGCTGACAAGTCTTATTTCACATCACCATTTATCCTTACCATAGAAAAAACCTGCAAGAGAAACAGTAATACTCTACTAGGAAGCTCTTACTGTGAATTCGTGCAAAATTATTGTGACTACTATTTTTCTAAACAAAATAGAAAAGCATACTCAGAAGGTATTCATGCATTTTGACCGTCTCAACAATCATCACTGAAGTTACATGCTTAACAATATTTAGAAAAAAGTTTACTACTTTACCAAAAGAAATCATCCTACCTTGTATTTTATTGCTGTCACAAAGAACCAATTACCTTTCCATCACCATAAAACTTACTTCTCCCCACCGTAACCAAACACAACATCTACCAGCATTAACTTTATTTCTGTCCATGAAATAGTGAGGACTGGCAGATGGTATTTTCCAATGTATTTTGGATGAAATCCTCTTTCATAAGGAGCACTACTTTCCCTTTAATTTGCCCTAATATAGCACTAGTCCTTCCTGATTCTTGTTGTAGACGGTCTCTCATTTCAAGCATACCTTGAACTTCCGCAAGAAGGTGAAATCCGTAACATTTCCCAGTCAGTGCCTTAAAAATTACAGCTGCAAAGCCTGCCGTAACTTTTTACAGCAGCCATATTACTTCCTTTATAGATGATACAATAAATCTAAGATAAAAAAATAAAATGCATGGGCTCATAAAAGAACTTTAGTGCATGCAATAATTGAAAATGTATTTTATTTTTTAAGGTAGAGCTCCTTTGTGTATTAAATTACCAGAGCTTTGCACAAGATGCCTGAATAAATTTGTGCAGGTTTTTTATTTCAAGTGACATGTACATGAAACCTATATGATACACGTGTGTATGTTTAATTAAACATTTTTTAAACAAGATGCTAGTATGCATTTTATTTAGAAGATCAACACAGGAATTGTGGAGTATGTTATCTAAAGGTAAAATGTTTGTCACTTAAAACAGTTGAGTCTATATGAACACTGACATGCCTTAGCATCCCATTCACTTGAGTTGTTTCCACTTGCAATTGAAAGAAGCAACACAACTTCTTCCAAAGTTTGACGTACTGCAAAGCTTATAGAATAAACGAACCTGAAGAGCCTACCTGTGATTATTTACTATGCATATGTATTTCAAATATGCTTTCTACTCATCCACCAGAAGAGTCTCCAATACATCTATAGTAGGAACAATCAGATCACGAGGCATTAGATACACTACGCCGTATCTCTCAACAAATCATCTTAGCCGAAGTAATACCCCTCAAGGGAAGTAATTTTTATTTCTCCAAATCATTTAAAGTGAAAGACAAAAACTCAAGTGATTAAGGTCAGGAATAAAGAGAACATTGCTCTTAATTTACCTTCCCGTGCTTCAGGTCTCCCCCACAACACGATGCTGAACTTCGGGCCAACACCACACACTGGTGTGAGCAATCCCCAGCTCACTGTCACTGAAGAAGTTACTGAATTCCAGAGAGGCCGTCAACACAGTTTAAAAAAAATATATATATAAATCTGAGGAAATAATAGATGGATAAGATTTTACCTAGCTTGGACAGATCCACTAACACAGCTTTCTGAGTTTGTTGCGGGTAACGATCCTATTTCCAGGCCAGCACTGCCACCGCCTTTCAAGCCGACCTTGAGAGAGGCGTTCCCTCCCCAAACCCTCCCGCGGCAGCGCCGGCCTGAGGAGCCCCTGGCTGGGGGAAGCCTGGGGGCTGCAGAGCTGCCAAAGTCCCGTTTCTACACTCTGAAGAGTATCAAAAGCCAGAGATCCAGAAAAGAAGACAAAGACGGCTCATTAAGAGCTAAAACTGCAGGTACAGTAACTAGCATCACCAGAAAACAGACACACTTTGAAGAGCCCCCAGAAACAGAGAGTGAGGGGAGGCAAGGGGGGAGGCGGGGAGCCCTGAGGGCCTGGCACCCTCTGCCACTGGGCAGAGCGCTTCATTCTCCTACACGAGACCAGCTGGCAGGTCTGATGCAGCTGACTGCCGCCGGCAGAAGTGGCTGAGGAATAAACAGTTTCTTTTCTGTGTACTTTGCGCGCATCAAGACACTTTTAAATGAAATCTGCTGAGCAAGACTGCAGTGTGTAACCAGCTACTTTCAACTGTTTCCTGCTCTTTTGGTGGTCTAAGGGTTTACAAGAAGCCATCAAGATCAATTACAGGCAGAGATGGTAACCACAGTCTGGTGAATAGTTAGTGTCTTCAGATGTAGACCACAGATCAATTCAAACTTTCTGCTCTCCTCTTGAAGTATAAAGATGCTGAGCAGAGCCTCATCCAGTCTTATGTATGATCAGCTCACTTCAATACAGGAATATTTCCAGTAAATGGTAAAAAAAACCCTCAAACAGCAAACACAAAACCAAAAACCTAAACACACACATAATCTCGTTTCAGTTAAATATGACCCAAGGAGTCTTATACTTCCCATGGAAGAAAAGCATATTACAAGCTACTACTGTTTTCTGACAAGTTGTGCTTCTGAAGATTCAACTGCAATTCTCTCCTGTCCCTTCTCCTGCTTCTCTTTGATTCACTCATTTGTGTACTATATGAACATATGTACATTGTGTACATATAACGATGTATTTCTTCAAGACACAAATGCTACTTAGGAAGCCAAAGAAGACTGAAGAGCAAATCGCACATTTACTTTCCTATCCTGTAACTTTCCTTATTCTGTTCTTAACTGAAGAATAAATGACAGTAATGAAATAAAGTCCAGTGCTGCTTTAAGTTCCCAGAGCAGTATGAAAGCCAAAGTACAGCAGAATCAGCAATGGTTTACCTACTGATTTACTTCACAGGCACAAAACTGTTCAGACTTTCTTCAATGCTGCATCTGTGGTCAAGGTCATATGTATACATAGAGCTTCTTAGAGACAGAATCCCTGCATCTACTTTCATGTAAATTTAGTACTAATTGGAACTTCTATATAGTATGAGTTGACTCATAGCCTCAAGTTACCTCTTAATATTTGCTTTAATGAAACTATACGAGGTTGAGCAGAAGTCTCACGTATACCAAGCTTTTCAAATTTGGAATAATATGTGCAACTTTTTTCATGTGTGTATGTGCACACACGCGCTCAGCGTTCCAGTAATGGTCTCAACAATGATTCACCTGTACTTCACTTCCCTACTTGTATTTTCCAGCATAACTTGGAAAAATATTGTTAAATTATCTAATGTGATTCCAGATCCTTTTCAGCATCACTCCCTTACAGCCTACGATCTCATAATGCTTAACTTCTGAAGTTAACCCCTTTAGTGTTTAGACATATGATGTGGCATTTGAATGCAAGCATGTATACTTGCCAAGTCATTTAGTTCAAATACAGAGAGCGGACTTAGCTTTAACACTACTTGTTTATCTGTCAACATTTGTATTATGTGCAAAACCCGCAAGTTGTGACTAATGATTATTGGGTAAATCCATTTTGAGCTATGTACTCCTACTTCAGTGACTCTTTCTACATATATCTTATACATCTACTTTGCAGTTTTGTTTGTGTGCTTAGAGAAAATGATCACTGCTTGACTCTTTCTATAAACTAGCCAGATATTCTGAAGAAAAGTAAATCAGTTTTTCACCATTAGTTTGCACAGCTCTTCTAAGGACAAGCTCTCCTCACGCTCATTTAATCCTCCATAAAGACTGGTTTAAATCACGTTTCTTTTTTGTCATAATTGAAGGCAGGAAAAGATTAAACTTACTGGAAAGAAGAATGTAACAAAATATTTAAATGATGACAGCATACTGAAGGAGCAAAACCAGGGACTGTGACTCCTAATTACTGCTCCCATTTTCTACCCTCTTAACTTTGAAGCTCTGTATCTATTCCATGACATAGAGCAGAAATATGCATAGAGTTGCAATTCTCCCTCTAGAACAGGGAAAACTAATTGACAGCCTGAAGGCTGAATCCAGCTCCCCAAGATGGTTTTACTTGGCTCCCACAATGGCCTAGAGCAAGATTGCGCATCATGTACTGTGCTAAACAATTTGCGTAGCCCACAGGACAGCAGAAAAGAATGAAAAGGCAGTGAAGAGAAGTAGGGGGTGGGAGGAGCAAAGGTGTGTGGGTGAAGGCTGATGGGCTAAAATTGGAAACATAACTCTTCCAGCAGTTTCCTGTCTCCAAGATGCCGATATGGAGAACAGCGAGCACGGACCAGAGCTGGAACAGGCTGGGTCCTTCACAGGATCTGTGCCAAACCAGGCTAAACCAGAGGAGGGATCGCTTCCTGCTGCAGTGACTCAGACAACCACATCAGGCTTTTGACCCCCACGTGCTTTTTGTAATGGGCTTTTAAGAGGTAGCTTTGCTAGATCTACTACATAATTAGGGTAGACTAGGAGTGAACCAGTGCCCTAAGATCCCCTACAAACAGAGGAGAGGAAGGCAGCACCATTCCTGCATGGGACCTACAATCTATCCATAGGGAAATCACACTGCTGGAGCAGAGAGATAGTCTGGATATTTCTGGTCTGGGCACAAAGTCCTCTTATTTGCATCCACTATGTATTAAAGCAAGAGGGCTGAATTTTACGTCATAGACTTTCCCTGAGCATGTATGTGCNTGGGGAATGAATTCCTTGTTCTGCTTTGCTTGCGTGCACAGCTTCTGCTTTCCCCATTGAGCTGAAAACCCAGGAGTTCTCTCATTTTTACCCCTCCAATTCTCTCCCCCATTCTGCCCATGGGCAGTGAGCAAGCGACTGCGTAGTGTTTAGTTGTCAACAGGAGTTAAAACCACAACAATGGGTGAAATTAAAATCAATGACACTCATCTGTTTCTGCAGGAGCAGTCCTCAGTCCAGCAGGAACACACTAAATTGAACTCAGGAAAAACAAATGTTCTCCAGCATCTTCTACAGCACCTATATATTATTAGGATTTCTCTTTTGTCCCTTTCTCTCTCTGGACAATGCAGGGTTAAAGGTACAATCATCTTTATATATTAATCTGATCCATGAGCAGGGGACGGGGGGAAGGTGGCCCACAAGTATAGGGTACCAGCAATCCAAGCCCTAAAGGAATACATCCATAGAAGGAAAATTAAAATTACATGTTCGGTAACTAAATTTATATCCCAGCACCATCCAAAAGGGCTAAATTTTTGAATACTTCAAAGAACTTCCAAAGTTATTTGCCGTTAGTACTAACAATAGCTATGAAACATTTCAAATAGTCTTTAAAGCAGAGTGATGAAGAGCAGTCTTGTGAGGAACAAATCTAACAGTGAGTGAGTTCCCAACCTCTCCAGGACTGACAGACATCTTTGTGACCCTCTGAGACCAAGATTTAATTTCTTCCTGCCTCCTTTTTTTCTGTCTAGAGAACAGAAATAGTAAGACCTACTTGTTTGCCAAGTATGAGTACATTTGAACATTTATAAAAATGCTTTTAAAAACTTAATTTGAAATACCTACACAAAAAGCAGAGAAATGTGGACTTTTCAGAGCACTCCTGCAAAAGAAAACATCACAAAACAATGTAAGATACTGGAATAGAAGTATATGCATTGATTCTCTTTCTTCTGTACAGAAACAATATTTACTAAAACTAGCTGGCCTTCAGGATTATTTTTTTTCCATTTTTGGAAAATATTGTGGCTATTTTTGGTTTAAAAAACCTAATTACTTCAGTTAGCATTTAAAATGAAGTAATTTGTAATGCCTACCATTACACCTTTTATTAACTTGAAAGGACTAGTTAATAGGGAAAAAGCTACACATTGAGGAGATTTTGATTATTTTAATTTTACTAGCTAATTCTATAATGGAAGTTTTGACTATTTGATTGTCCGCTTCTTCAATAATTATTAATATAAGTCTAGTAAATCTTACTTTACAAGGAAAATTTGCTATCATATCAAGTATCTTACCAAAAATGCTGACTGATGCCTATTTATGAAAGGACAGTCCTTTCCACTATATTTTAATTTATGTTTATTCAGAAAGTGGTACTTAAGTAAGTTTTCATGTATTTTGAAGAAAATTTCATCAGTTAATAAACCAAAACCATAGTTGTTAGAAAGAGCAGTCCAGAAGACAACACAGTTTTATAAACTATCTTAGTCAAGTCACACTATCAGTGGAGCCTTTCCTGTTTTAAAACCTCACCACAGACTGCACCAAAAGAACTAATTCCACTAATAAAACTGGAGCCAAACAAATTATCTTCAGATAAAGATGTCTATGAGAGAGACTTGCTTGTGTCAGATGAAAAATTTAAGAGCAGCATGGTATTTAAGGAATCTGCTTAATTATTGCCATCTTACTCTTCTGGAATTTTTAGTCTACATATACTGTATTCTTTAGGTTGAAAAAATATTTTTTTTTTTTTACATCAGAGAAAAACCTGCAAATTTTTACTAAATACTTTATCTGTAGATATAATGGTTGAGTAAGGATAAGACATTGAGCTGAATACCAGACTTGTAACACTAACAGTTTCTGCCAGTAAAGCATTTACTAATAGGAACTGAGGAACAAAAGCAACCAAAAATGCCTTTGCATCTGGAAATGGTTACAGAAACCAAAATGGTAACTGTGTATAAAGTAGCACAGTCACATATCCCTACAATTTTCTTTTTTTAAGAACATGAGCTAGAAAAAAAAAAGTGTTTGACACTTTTGCCTCTTTTTTGTTTTAACTGGAATATTTTTAAGGTTTAAATTAATAGGAAAAAATAATTTTTAGTGTGGTTCCCCATCCCCCCCACCCCCCCATTTTATTATCAACTTTTGGAAGTGAATTATAGCAGGCACATAGGTAAAAATATTAAATTTCAGTCAAGCCAGCTTTAGCATACAGCTCCCCTCCAGTCACTTTTGATAGCATAGAAGCACAAAGAAGCCCAGTTTAGAGAGTCCACATGTGTTTAATCTTTGATTAATTGAACAAAAACTAAGCGCCTCCAGACCTATTTCTTTTAATCACGGGAAAGATATCTTTTCAGTTGCTTTGCTAGTAGGAGAGAGTCAGCAGATGTCTGTCTGGTCTAAAGGGAATTTCTTTTCCTCTGGAGAAAACAGTTTAAATAGGAGAGGAACAGCCATATGCTGACTATGCACTGCTTAACAGATGACGTAGAGAAGCATCTACTACCGCAGGGAGTGGAACAGGGCAGTTTTCAAATTAAATTTCTTTCAAATTCAAAGCAATCAGCTGAAATCAATTTACATTCAGGATGCAAGTTAAGTCAGACAGTTCTCATCAAAACAGCTCACAGACACAAAGGTGCAAATCTATCTTTGTCAACAGTATGATTTTTAAGAAAGGTTTCAATGTGATGACAGTAAAAAGAAAGAAAATAAATCTCTTCACAATTTTAAATATAGCTGATATTTTTGATCGCTATGGAATGATGATTCAAAATAATAATAATAAATAATTAAAAAAAAAGTATCTCTTCAATATGAACTATTTGCCAAAGGATCTGAATTCATACAGAAAAGACTACTAGGACAATGCAAATTTATCTCCAAATTTACCTAAAAGCAAGACTTTCAGTACTTCAGGAAACATGTTTTAAAACGTAGCATTGGGGAAAAAAGCATCAGAACAAAAAAAAGCATGAGGATTACTAGTCTGCATTTTATTTGTCTGACTTTGTTTGTTTGTCTGTCTATGTCCTTTTGCCTATAGGCCTATGTCCTATATTATCAACTAGGAAATGTAAATACTAATAAAAATAGGAATGATCTCCTTCACTTCATTTAGTTCTACCAAGACAAAATGGGGGGGCAGGGGGAGTGGTGGTGGCGTGGAGATCAGGGTTTAAAGCAGAAACTGGAGGGAAAAAAAAATAATACTAGACAACTGTTAGTTGAAAACCACATATAAAACCTCCTTTGGACCAAAGGAAACACACCAACCAGAAAAAAAGAGGAGACAGTCAACAGTCCAAATTCATTTGATCACTTCCACCAAGGAGTGGAGCTGAACTCTGAACTCTGCTTGAGGCTCCAGCTTTCACAGTCCACAGGGCAACACACAGCCTTGGGGTGCGGCACGTCACCTAACACTGTGGGGAGGGAAGGACAGTATGCAGCAGAGACTGAAAATAGACTGGTATCAAACCCACCGTTTCCTTCTTCGTATAATCAGGATGCCTACCTTTATTGGTATGTCTAGTTGATGTTAACAGTCTGTGTTGTCTTCCACAGGCTTCTGAACAGCAACAGCAAAACTAAGGAGAGCTTTGGTATCAATTGGTTGGATTTAGGAAAATGACTTACAATTCTATTTTAGGCTTATGCTTGGGAAGGAAGAGGCGTTTAAACCTGAACAATTTTATTTATTTTTTTTTCTTCTCTGAAACTAATGACCAATGAGTCTAAATCTGCAAGGCAGAGCTTCCAGCTTGTTCCAACTTTTCCAGTTTTGGTTCGAGGTTTCAGATACTCTTTTACTCATCAGAGTCACCATCCCACAGAAAGACTGCCACCATATTCTTTGCTTTATGAATTTGCTGAGCTACACTTCAATTTCTGGCAAGACTACAAAACACTTCATTCATTTGATCATCCATCCCAGCATGGTCACCATAACATCCTAAATGACTCATCAGCTTAAGAATAATCAGTATAGTCACAGTATCATAACCAATCAAGAACTCTGTTGGCTGAAGGCAACCCAAATTCCTCTGTTCCACATAGTTTCTAGGAAGACGCAAAGATATAAGAACAGCTTTCTTGGGTCAAAGTGCTTGTCTAGCCTACTATTTTGCCCTGACCTTGGCAAGAGTAGGTAATTGCATTGAATAGACATCTTCTATTTATGTGCTCTGTTTTTACAGTAGTTGTATCATATGTATCAGCATCCAGAAAAAGCTTTCATTTGTTTTGTCGGTATCATCGTTATTCACTAACGATACCACCGACCTGTGAACTGTCTTGAGTATGGAATTAACTATAATACTCAAATATGTTGACATACATCCTCAATAGAAGTCCTCTTAGTCTGCTTCCAAAATATATTGTATCTTAGCCTTTCATAACTAACATGAAAGATATAAACAGTATGGGCTTCCAATCCTCTCCACAGAACAACTAAAATCCTAAAACACTAATCCTACAACTGCAGACTATACAACCTTCAAATCTTTAAAAATTACTTTTACATATTCCCAAATAAATACAGGTTGTATTTTAGATAATACATATATAATTTTCCTTTAAGAATAAACTTAAGCATAACTGCAAAATGAAGTTCTACCATACCAAAGAACTGTGTCAGTTTAGATACATATTTAAGTTATGGCATTTCCAGCCCAGTTTTCTGTTGTGTTTCTTTTTTTGTTTGTTTTTTAAATCTGTACATCATTTTATTCCCCAATGCATAAACTAACCTTGTAACCCTCTCTACAGTATGAACACCCAATAACACTGATAAGGCAGATTTATTTTATTTATTTATTTCATGAGTACAGACAAAACCGAATCATCAAAACTACCAAACAACAACCCCCCTGCCCTAAAAAACCCTAAGTCTTCTTTTTTCTTTTTGTCTCCCCCACTGCCCCTCCAAGGTGGCCATTTGGCTGAAGAAATCTAGTCTTTGAACAAAATGATAAATGAAGAAGTCAAAGACCTTTTGTGATACCTGAAAACTATCTGCACATTTGAAACAAAAAATCACCCACAAATTCACTTTGCCAAATAAAATCATAATCAAACAGCACATGTTTTCCATGCACAGGCTTTCACTACATCTCGCTGCAGATAGCACGTGAGCGCAGCAAACCAGCTCTTTCTGGCAGAAGCCTCTACACCAGCGTTCTCTGAGACCCATCACCCATCACTAGCCGCCTACAAGCTGAGGAAAGGCCCTCTTGCCAAAGAAGTTACTGTGGCACGTTCACTGTTCCTGACAAAGTTCAGAAAGCAGCTTCACAACCTATGGTGGAGGTAAAAAGGAAAAAAGACCTGCTTTTGACTTGGCATGAATCTATATTCCTTCAAGGGTGTCTCCAGGTGACTAATTAAACCTGAGCTATCATCGCTATAGGAGTGTTTGTTTCAGATCCCATATTTCATCTAGGCAACTCAGATGGAGGCAAGGCCTTTAAAGCCAAAGGAGTCTTAATCTATCTGCACTTTGTATGCAGAAATTATTCCTGTCATCACTGGAATGGAAACAAATGTAAATACATTAATACTTGTAGAAGAACCGTAGTCTGAGTTACTGTATCTAGTGAAAGTATTGATAACTAAGTATGATTTCTTCTCGTATGTTTATCAAGCAGTAATGGAAGCTGTAGTGTGCACCATAGCACACATCTACTGGTCCGCCGCAAGGAGGGTGCAGAGCAGACAAAACGATTATGAGTTAAAACTGAGTTAGTAAATCTTTTAGTGAAGTGGTAGTATGGATCACAACTCTTGTAGCAACGTTCCACCACCAAGTGGGGGGGGGCCCTGCCCTCCCAGGACAAAAAGAGGAAAAATCATACTAAAAGTTGAGGGTACTTTTACCAAACCTGGTGAAGTACAAGTGGTAAACAGCATGCAAATGAATCAAATCATTTTAGCACTGCCTTTAAGAGCAAAATTCTTCAAGTTTTGTTATTAAGAAATGTGAAAACATAGTGACTGAGGTAGCTGTTGGAAGCAGAGAAACTGTACGCACATTACCCAATACGTACCACTGTTAAGCATAGTCAGTTACAGAGAGATCTGCTGATCATGCCAGCAAGCAAACAGAACTGTTCTTCTGAGGCTCACCCAATGTTAAAGTGATACAGCCTGCTAGGATGGTATACTGCCAACATACTTAGTTCCTCTCTTCAATGAAGAGAGGAGCTTGGTGAAAAGGGCATATTTTTCTCTGAGGCCACAGGTGTCAACCCACAGAAATTACAAAAAGTGTCCAAGATGTTTTGTTCATTGTCATACAACTGAAAAAGGGAGCAACCTGTTGTTTGCCTGATTATCGTAAAACACCAGTGATTGCCCATTAGGTGTTATTTAAAACACAGAACATTTATAAAAATTAAGTGGTTTGAATTTTGACAGTATTGTATAGCTTGCAGGTAATACAAACATTATTTGCCTAAGTGAGAAAGTAAGAAAGAATTTTGCAGCTAATTGAACAGCTCATATTCTGCATAACACAGAAAAATGAAGTACAGGAAAGTCATCACTGATCTTTAGATTCTGTAGCAACCTTTTCTTCATCTACCAAAGAAATTTCAGAACAACAGGGGATGTTTCATTTTACAAACGATAATTAATGATGCTGCTGATGAAACCACCCTCTCCACAGGACGGTTAACTGCTTCTTGCAATTCAAAGAAACTGTTAACCATAAAACACCTACACTGACTCTATGCCATTTTTTATTCCTTTTAAATAATTTTAAAACTGCAACAATGCACTTTTAGAACTCAAACAGTCATCGACTGTACTGATGATGACGTTACAATGATGACAAAGCTACATATGACGGAATCATGCAAAATTCCTGGTCATAAATACATGTCTTCTCTAAAAACTCATTATGACACAGCAAGGGGTGAGGGGAGAGAAAAGAAAATAGTCTGATTCAGTGCAAAACATCAGATTTCCTATCTTGATTTAAAACGATCTTAAAGTAATTCAGCCACCTTCTCTGAAACTTGACATGGGTCATGTGTGGATTGCTTCCATGAAGGTAAGTTCTGTTCATAAAGAACACACACAGGGACTCAAGACATGTTGGGACAGTCCAATTTGAAGATAATCTAGAATTATGTCTTATTTCCACCCAGTAGAGGATACCACTCTGGCAATTTTTGTTTTCATTTGGAATCCACTGAAATATATTTTTCTCTCATAGCACCAGGCTATGAGTTCATACTGAAATTCTTCAAACGTGTCACTATTTCATTTTTAAGCCATGCTATAGGACAGTCATGGAGGCCTAGCAGGACAGACACAGAAGTCTCATGGACCACCAATTTTTCTAACCCTGCACTAGGAATATAGTAGTAATAGAATTAAATCTGAGTACTCTAACAGCTCTAATACTTAAGCATTTCCATTTGCTGCACTGCTACGTTTCTGTGCAGCCTCACTTCCCTATATCCTTTTTCATTTGGTGATTCATATTAGAATTAAAAGAAGGTGCACAAAGTAGAAACATTTATATTATTTATTTATATAAAATGAGAAGACAGTCTCACTATTTTGTTAGAGCGGTTTAATGGAACAATGAAATTCCTCACCTTTCACTCTTTTATAGGTGAGAGTACACACAACTGCGTAAGCCTTCTCTAAAATGTGGGAGGTTTATAAGTCATCTGCTACTCTTATTAGGTCTAACTCAGTATGTGACAACATCATTTTCATTTAATGGAAAAAACAAATTGAAAGAAGAAAGTATAATGTTCACTTTCCAAACTTTCTGTTAAGCATAGTAGTGTTGCATCCCTGAGAGACAGGTACCCCCAGTTACTAGAGGGTTGGTTAGTAAAGGAAACAGAATATCAAAAGAGTAAAAATAAGGCTCTATGTATCTTTAAAAATTAGGTAGGGGACTTAAAGGACTACACTAACATTAAAATTCTCAACATTCTTCAACTGACTGTAATGGCAGAGGAAAGTAATATACATAAACTAGTAAAAATGGCTAAAATAATTCTTACTTTCCTCAAGCAGACATAACTACACTATAAAAAGTAGCACATTTGCATGTAACTTTGACTTCATTGCAAAGAAATTTCTCCTAAATGAGGTTACATTTTTTGCTAAAGTATGCTTCAGAGGCAGTTTATAGTAATCTGGGCTTTCAATGTTTGTTACAGCTGTATAGTAAAAGTCAAGGTAAACCTACCACTGATAAATGGAAGGTTTTAAGAAGCATTAGCAACAGCACTACTATTAAGCCTTCTATGCCTCAAGCAACTTTTGTTAATGACATCGCTTGTGGTAAGCAATGGTATAGCTTTAGTAAATTTTTTTATATGTACTTAGGAGCTTAATGAGTTTCTTATAAAATTGAGATTCATCTTCATTATATATGCACGTAAGCATTCAAATTAAATCACTTGTCTATGACCAAGATATGAACATCTCTGATAATAAACGGATTTGCAGATTTTGTTCATTTCAACTTCGCTTAAAACATTGATGCTGTACAACGGTGGTCAGAAGAGCACGTTTGCTAATGTAACACCACACAGACTGAACATACGATGAAAACAATACACAAATAAATATGACTCCTCATTGTGAGATGGATATTACTGTTTTAGAACCTCTGAGCAGACAGAGCTGTTAAGTCATCTTTCAGATCAATCCTGTGCTATGGAAGGTTTTTTTGGTTGGTTTTGAATGCAACATAGGAAGTCTATAACTGGGACACTCCTGGGATCTCATATAGAAAGCATTTGGTGTATTAACCATTATAAATTCAAAGCAAATGTGAGCAAACTATCATACACAATAGCTTACTGTAAGATACTCTGTTACTGAGGTTAGAGTTAACATGCACACGTACATACTTTACAAATACTTTTACAAAAGCACGGCTATTGAGAAGCAAATCCCTCTATCAATGGAAAATAGAAGTGGTGTGATAAAATTTACCTAGAACGTTCATGGCAAATGTGAAAAGTTCACAGAGAAATATGATTTGAAATAAAGATCTACAAAGCTACTGATCCGCTAACATAATTAAATTCAATTGCATTTGTTCTTAACCCCTTCAGAAACTTCTGAGTAGAGCAAGAAAGATGGATATAATCCTGCAGCTATTGTTGCCACTCTTGACACAGGTACGTTTCTACATAATGCTGCATAACAGACACTCACAAGATCCAGAGAATTGTTCCTCAAAAAGGAGTAACAGGAGGAAAACAAGCAAGAAAAAATTAAACACTGAATAAAAGTGTCATACACCAATAACTGAATTTGGTCTCAATCAGGTGCACCCATACACGAGCCAATCTTAAGAGATTCAAGCACATGAAGCAGCTGCTATCACCTTCCAGTCTGCTAATGGGTAACTTTCCACTTTTCCAAAACTGCTTCTATTTCTCTACTATGAAAAATTACTTTTGTTTCCCAACTGTTTATGTGATAACCAAAACAGTCTCCAGCCCTTACTCTGAGGATCAAGCATGGTTCCATTTTGTGCTCCCACCTGTAAATGCTGACATTTATAGAGAGAATTACCCAGTTTCATTTTGACAGGGACATGCCCTTTTTCACATTCTTTAGGACCTTTCACCACTGGAGAATGTGTCACTGGTAGGCAGTAATCCAAAACCAGTTACATTCCTCAAAAACAAAACATGGAGCTAATTTAAGTCAGTCTCCAGTGATCAAAAGGCTGAGTTCAGGAAGTCAGGAAGAGGGACGTAAATGGACTTGTAGCAGCTTAAGTCGGAAGGATGACTACAGACTGTTATCTGATTATTCAATCACACACTCTTCCTGGGCTACCCTACTGAAACCTCATTCTACTGCAAATTAAGTTTCAACACATACAGAGAGTCTCCATTTCAGAAATTTTGTGGGAATAACATTTCAAATAAAGATGAAACCAGTCAACTGCCAAAATAAAAAAAAAATCCCCCAATTAAACTGGTGTTACATCTCTTATTTAATTGACTTGTAATTCAGCTTTCCATTGAGTTCCTATTTATGCAAATTTATACCCTTCCCTTTTATGAAAATTTTACAGATCTAAATTACACAGAAAATGTCATGTAATATTAAATTACAAAGCTACTTTGCACAGGGCTGTGTAGCTTAGAAGAGTTTTACTAGTCCCTAAAGTGCCTAAGATATTTTAATTCTTTAAATATCAAGTGGCTAGCTATTTGATTAGAGAAAGTTACAGTCCCTGTAACATAATCAAACAGAATGTAGTCCATGGGGGTTCAAGTAGTCATTTGGTATATTTAAGAAAGATATCACCTTTTACCAGCAAGAATTACCACCTTGTTTTTAATGTTTGACTGAGATACACATTAGTGAAAGAAAATGTAACATCCTTTGGATTAAGTGGGATGCACACCTCAGTCAAATCACCAAAGAAAGGGTGATGAATAGAAAGGAACAAAGCAGAGGGGAAACTCTCTCTGCAATTGTATGATTTATGATTTTAGTCTGTCCCTCATTGTGGATATCACATGTAAAGCTATTTTTAGAGTTCTTAAAATACACATCTATTTCAGAAGTGCAATATATAAAAACCTGTTTTAACTTCTTAAATTTTCATAGATTTGAAATTCCTCTACCTGTCCGTCTTTGCAACTGCAGAACCTATGCACAATGTACTTAAGGAACGTGTCTGCCTCATTACATAAGCAACAAACTCTTTGTGGACTACCTCAACAATGAACAGTGCAACTGCTTGGAAAAGTTATCTACATGAAGGAATAACAGACATGAAAATTCCTTTTTAGTATTAACCTGAATCTGAAGTCAAATCTACACATCCATTGAACACTGAAGGACCATCATCTAACTGAAGTTGTTACTGTAAGATGTGATAGAAGAAAATGTTGTGATACATTCCCTATCACGTTATGAAACAAACTGGTGCAGAGAGGAGATGCTTCTTCCAGGGAGAGCTAGCAGTTACAGTGCAAAAAACCACTTCTGCTTTCCATGTTTCATAAAAGTTTTTTGGTTAAACTTGCAGCATCAAAGCATATAAACTCCAAATGATCTTCTGTACTTTGTCAATGAAAACCAGATATAGGCAATTTTACTCTGTAAACGTACAAAAATTAAACCAGGAATTCTAAACCAGGAATTCTACATGACTACATGTATACAAACGTAAATGCTGCAGTGCTCAAAACGGGTGTACTGAGAAGCTAATCAAGACAGTTTGCTGATTTGCAGTAATCCACTGTGAATGTAGCTACAGTTTATAATGACGATAGCATTACAGCTATAATGCACATATTTTGAACTTAATGCAAATTTATTCCACCAGCCTTCAACTCCTTCCTTGTTCCTCACCTCTTCTGTGCTATTTAAAGTATTCCGGTGCTTTTACACTGTCACATCACTATCTTTTCTATTAAAATCATAGCCTTCTCTGTTAAGATTCTTTGTGTATAATCTGCTAGAATACAGTTAAGACTGTGTATCATTATACCTACAAATATTATTTCCAAATATAGGTTGTGATTCCCCCCCCTTACAGCATTGCTGGTATTTATTTTCTGACACTAGCCCTCAATATGAGAGTAATTTTGAGCTGGATTAACAATTTAATGCTACATTATTGTTAGGTGGTATGCCTTTGAATCCCTTTAAGAAATTACTCATCTTTTATTTTTTGTCTTGATTGTTGGCAGACAAAAAATTGTGGCAATATCAATATTTTGTATTCAGACCCTCCACTGTAATCATATGAAGATGACTTGAGGCAGGGGCGGCAAACACAATTAGCAACTCCATACTAGTTGAATTGATGCGTGCCACAGGGTACCAACCATTGAAGCCTACTTCACATTTCTGTGTTCTCACGAAAAATTTTGGAAGACACAGAAACACTGCATGCATTTCAAATATTACTTCAAGTACATCACTGTCACGTTTTAGCCCCAGCCGGCAGCTCAGCACCACGTCCTCACCAAAAGAATGTGAAATAAGCACAACTGTCCGTGCTGCTTTGCTGCTTGGACAGAACATTAAAACTTCTTTTAAGAATCAATGAGCAGTGCTATAAAGTAAACAACAGCAATTAGATAAAAATCCAAGATCTCTGAAGCATTAACGCCCACTCAAAATTATACCTGCAAGATACTGAATATAACATTTGGAAGTAACCAAACAACAGATAATTTAAACAGGTTATACATTTACTCGATAAGCATACTTCCAGCAAGCCAGCCACTAATTACTTTCACCACTAAAAGCAGTAACAAGAAAACAGCACGGTCATAGATCTTAATCATGTGTATTTACTACATTATATGTGAAGCTCAAGAGACTTCTGGTATAAGAATGACAAAAGTCCTTGGGATTTTTGGTGAATGTGAGCGAGACTACACAAAGGGCTGAAATAAGTGCACAAATGTATAGTATACTTCCTTGGTATTCTGTGAGTTATGAAAATCTAGCCCTTCTTCTGAAGTTATACACCAATGGTGGCATTTATTCAACTTGTCTAAAAGTTAGGAGTCTCATCAGAGCTAGTTAACATGAATTGTTTTGTCAGAGAGATCAATGTTTTCAGAGAGCAACTGACTCAGTTCTTAGCTGGCTCTTCAACATGACACCAGATGAATTGCCACAGATTACAGAGGAAGCCTATAAAAGCAACTTGAAATAGATACCTAACTTGAATGGCAAGGTTTCTTCTCATACTTCAGTATCCCCAAACTGTATTTTTTGACCTATGCTTGGCCCTCCATATGCATGCTCAAAACCCTTTCATGTGCACTCTCTTCCTTTAAAATAAGTATAGAGTTTAAAGGGTACACAGGAAGAGATAAGCATTACAAAGTGATGTGAACATACTTGACTGCTCCTTCCGTTGGCTATGTACTTATCTCTCTAGTTCTAATTTGTGGACTACTTCATTTAGAGAAAAAAATAAAATAAATTTGAGTTCCTAAATCTGCCTTTTTTTTGTAGTGTTTATTTGTGCAACAACAATTCCAACCATATCCTATTAGATCAAATTCTGGCTATCCTGCCTCCTATTACAGATTGTATTTTGCATGGTTATCTGGAGAGGAAAACACATCAGTAAGTTGAAATTAAGTATACAAAATTCAACAAACATTAAGTAATCATAATTGCATGGAAGCATAAAAGCAGTGAGACCACACAAAAATGTCTAAATTTCTACAGTGATATCATACCTTTTCTGACAATCTTTCTATTTTCCTATCTCTGGATCAATAATAATTAACCATATAATTCCTTTCTTGCTTTTAAGTCAATGCCTTAGAGGCAGCTCACGCTTGTTTTTTTAGCTTCAAATAACATCAAAGCAAACAGCTCTTACCAAAGAGTGAAAAAAAAGATGTACTTACTTGCCACCTCCAGCGATGCGTTATGACTTACAGCTTCCCCAAGGTAATTCCTTGCCACACAGACATAGACCCCTTCATCTGGCCTACTCTTGCGCCCATGGACTATGCGTAAGAAAAATAATGATCCGCTGGGCAGCAGCATGCGGTGGGAGCGCGGATCATCCTTGTCTGTTTCCACTCTTTCTCCTCCCTTGTACCACTCAATGGTGGGGGTTGGCCTTCCTTCTGCTTTACAGTTTAAAGTTGCCGGTTCTCCTTTGGAAACAATTAGATCAGAAGGGTGTTCGACAATTCGAGGTGGAAAATCTTCTTGGCGAAGACGGGAGCCTGGAAGAAAGAAACAAACACAAGTTTTCTTAGGAGATCGCTGCCAAGTACAATCACTGTTTTGCAATACAACTACTTAATCATTACCCCATAGTACAGGATTTAATAGGAACAGTTATTAACATCTTTTCAAAGTGAAAAAAACAAACCAACCCTTAATGCACTTCATTGTGCACAAGGTTCTCTCAATTTAATACATTCAAAAGCATTTTTTCAACAGGCAACCTGTACTAGTGAACTGAACTGCCATGTTCTTAAGTCATTTTATATTGATCTATCCACGTATATAAGTTTATATGTATATGCAGAATTATGAAAAACTAATCCTACAGATACTCTACAGACATCAGACCATCTCGCCAGCAAAACCGATACTGCTCCAATTCATAACAAAGTCATAGCTTCATTCGACCTTTTGGAAAGCCCAAGAATTCACGCAATGTCTGCAGAGTAAGCTGACCGTCTCCCACAAAGTTGTTTTATTTCACTTGTACTATGAGCTCTTTTTAGTCACTTGTTAAGCAGTACCAGAAAGGTACAAATGCATGGAGTGCCTGAGTGCTTCTTATACCTCATGTGTCAGGGAAAACTAGAGCAACTTTTTGCATCATAAGATTTTTACTGTCTCCAATCTAGAATTCTGATACAACACGAGACAATAGTATCAGGGATAAAAGAAAAAAGTTACAAGCAAGGCAACACTCTTCTAGAAAAGCATTCAATTTCAAACTAATTCAAACTGCAAGCTGATAATTGGCATGAAAAATGCTGTAATAGTCTGGATAGACATATACCTCAGAAGAATATGGGAACCAACTATGTGCCCAAGAATTCCAAATTAGGAATAAACAGCTACAAAAACTTTTGGAGTTTTAAATTGATGACTCAATTTCAAATCACTATTTTCCTCATTTCTCTCTTTCTTAATATACAACTTTGACGTGGATAAAATTAGTCTCCTGGGTCACTAATTCTTGATTATTAAAATTTTAGATGCCAAGATTCTTTATTAACATTAATAACATGGTTTTTGAACAGCTGTGAGGCACCAGAATGAAATACAAGGTCTATTTGCTGCAGGTTAATAGACCATAAATTGATATGGAAAAAGGGAAGGAGACAAGGAGAGGAGAGTCCCAGAGAGAGCTCTGTTTCCAATATATTATACTCACATACACAAGTATAATATATATTTCATATATACATAAAAATATTTTAAAATACAAAATAAGCATTCGTGTAAAGTTCTACATTTCCTTCACCTCAAGACACTCAAGGCAAATTAAATGTTACACTAACCGGCTAGCATTAACCACACATTCCTCAGTCTCTGGTAGTATGGCTTGTCTACATTAAAATAAGTTTGCATTCTGTATGCAGTAAAAGAAGATAGTTTTATATGAACATTACTGATCATTAAACTAAAAAAACCCACCTCAAACAGCAATAAACATACTCTTTAGTCCTTTGAGGAAAGATAATAAGTACTATTTAGGACTATAATCCTAAACTATAAGAAATATTTTCTCATTTATCTAATTTGCCAATTTCTGTTCATATATTCACAATATTGCAAGACTTTGTAGTACCTAAAGCAAACAAGTAATTGTATTTTACATTTACCTACAACTGCCTGAGACGTGAAAACTAAAGGATGGGCAGAAAGAGCAGAAGCCAGGGAACTCCCGAACCCTTTTGCTGGCTACACACCACTGTGCAGCCCAGCCCTGCGCATCACGCTAAAGCGAGATTTTAAGCTGCACCTCCTAGAGGCAAGGCACAGGCCAAATCCAGTGAGAGGAGAGCTAAAAGTACAAGAAAAGAAAATTGTGCCAACCAACACCGGTCTTCTGCAGCAGCTAAAAAAGCCTCAAATATACTTCTGTATACCCTGACAGCAGATGTGAGTCATTGCAAATTGCATTTGTATCTACTCATCATGAACTCTTACAAAGCTTTTGTGAAAAGCCCCTCACACAATAATGTTCCCCTCACAATTGGGGTGACCAATTTTAGATCTCTCTTTACAAGATAAAAGTGCCTAGGACAGGGATAAAACCCTGTTTATACTTTTATTCAGTTATTATGTACCTCACAAGGAAAAGCACAGAAACAACAGATTAGAGAGCTAAAAATCAATTGTAATAAGTCACTCTGGAAATATAAAAATCCAAGTTTAAGGTAAAATGTTTAAAAATAGTTAAGAATTGTTTCAAAAAACAAAGGATGTATCACATTTGTATTTTCACAGATTATGCTAGCCAACCAGCACACAATATAGTACAAGCTTCCCATTTTTTCTGTCAGCCTGGCCCAAATCACAAATAAATGAAATACCATTTTCAGATACATTGTACGCATGCTTTCCATACTGACATTCAAATGACTGTACCCTAACCTCAAGGACTGTACAGAATGAAAGTTTAAAGACTGACCTCTAAACTTGCTTGAAAACTGAGACTCAAAACTCTTAGGGGGAAAAAGTCCTTGGGAAACTCAAGGAACGCTCATATACTTTTTTTATATTTCTTTGCTGGGTACCATTAGAGGAGTTAAAGTAACAGAAATGTCCATTAATTTTTTTTTTTTTTTTTAATCCTAGCATTTTATAAAGTAACATTTCTCTAGAAAATTTCATAAAATTGCTTGAAGCAGAAAGGGACAAAAGTTGCACGAGTAGTTGACTGGCACATATTGAGCATTAACCACAGATTTAGTGACAACTGCCTGAGGGGTATAATGGCCTTGACAACAGAGTTATAATCTTTCTACATAGCTACACATTTATTTTTTTTTTAAATCTTTCTTTCCTTTTAGACTAGTTATTTAAGCTGCATTTACATTTTAGTGAGAAGCAGCTTCTATCATCAACATAAATCTTACAGTGGGCACCAATCCTGTAATTTTCCTGTCAAAAATCCTTCCCAAGGGGATATTTGGTAAAAAAGAAAAAATAGAAGCAGAACACCTATTAAACTCTGGATCTGCTATTAAATACACAACAGAGTTGCTTTTTCTTTCCCCCAAAGATGACAGCATTGGGTTATAGGAACTAACCAACTTGTGTTCTCTGCTTTTATTATAATTCAAGTCTTTCATAAAAAGTCAACAGGATGCCACCAATTAAAGTATGCCATACTAATTATTTCATGCTGCTACTTAAAAGAACAATTATATGAAATCATGTTCCAGTTTCTTGGACTGTGCCACAACTATTTTTACAAGAATTCAAACACTGAAATAAACAGATGTGAAGGTTCAAAGAAAGCTAGCATTAAATGAATGCTAAATTTGTAGAGGCAAGTTTTGCCTTTATTCCCACCTTAAACCATCCTGTTGGCAGCATACACAAATATAATGTATTGAAAAATAGCTGGTAATGCGTATAAATGGGAAAGCTGCTGCTATCAAGGGTACAAACACTGTGCTGTTCTCCTTTAGGGGGAAAACAAAAACGTTATGTGCTACTGGAACAAAGTGCCTCAAGTTTGAGCCATGCAGGCTAAGATAGTTAAAAATCAAGACCATAGCTTCAGTCCATCTAAACTTCAGCTCAGATGGATATGGAAAACCTTATTTCCCCAGATCTATATATCTAAATAATAATTTATCCTATGTCTTATAAAAACACTGCATAACAGAGTGTCTTTACCCAGTGCCAAAAAGCCAGTATGCTCCTGGCTCCATTTCTCTCCCATTTCACAAACATACCATGTTACGCTGATTTTCAAAGCACAAAATCTCCACTTTTTTTTTTATAGAAACACTTTACATTGTAACACAAGATCTGAGTAACTGGCCTAATTGCTATCAAAGTTATTAGTAAAATGCTAACAAGCAAAACATTCTTGCAAACAATTGTACTTCATCAGAACATATGAGCGTTCCCAATTCCCCACTATTTCCACTACCTACAACTGAGCCTCTTTCAGAAACTTCTCAGAAAGTGTGGGAAACTTTTTTGTGGTTTTGTTTATATTGAGTGGAAAGATGTTCCATAACTCTCTTGGTGTAGTGGTTAGAAATCTTTCTCTAATCCTCAGGTTAAACATATCCTCAAGTAGTAAATATCTCATTCTTCCTGTGCTTGAGCTGCCCTTTAATTCAGATCTCTCCACACATTTCTTGAGATTTTATCCCTTTGCCACGCAGATTGCAACCTTTTCCTTTTTTGCCATCCTCCTGGATTTTGTGTTCTTGTTGCTGTTAGAAATGAACAAACTAATCTCATCTGGTTTTCCCCTCATATGATTCGCTCACTTCTTCCTCATCTTAAATTCTAGTTTGAGTTAATCTTTTTTGAACATGGAAGACCCAAACCATATGCAGTTAACAGGCAACACCACTTTGAATACTATTTCAAGCACACGCTGCAAAGCAACTTCGCATCATGTTACAGGGGATAAATAGCTAAAGGAAAAATCAAAGTATTTTTCTGAAAGTGGTTTTTCTGCCCAAAGACATGCAGCTAACCTAACCTATTGGGTTTACCTGTTCTCACAGATGTCAGTTTTCAAGGAAAAACAACAGGACAATTAAGATCTGCGGAGATCTTGTCCCATTCACTTTCTCTCAACCTCTCCAATTTTTTAAATATTCTTACTCTTTGTATGCCACCCTTGTTCAGCCTAAATAAAACATCTGATTTCCTGACCTTTGTAGCCTGTAAGAATAACGCATATTAAAAAGCAACTATTTTGAAATTTCCTTTACAGGTATCTGTGACCAAAGCCAGTAACAGATGTTGTGCCTATGCCTTTGGAGTTTCCCAAAACAGTCAACTGCATAACAACAGAAATTTCACTTTTGCATTCTACTTTGGCATAAAGCAGAACAGCCAAAACTGCATTTAACCGATATTTC
Source organism: Aramus guarauna (assembly GCA_013400195.1). Classification (NCBI taxonomy): domain Eukaryota; kingdom Metazoa; phylum Chordata; class Aves; order Gruiformes; family Aramidae; genus Aramus; species Aramus guarauna. Next base: position 411,975 of record VXBL01003978.1, read on the forward strand.
TGGAACACTGATTTGAAAATAGTATTGGTCACGGTATCATTTTGGTCTCAGAAAGTAGTTCTCCACAGAGGGCTTTATTTACAACAGCTGTTCATCTTTAACAACTGAGTCTAGAAAAAAAAAATAAAGTTACACTTTTTACCTAAATCCTGCCATTACTTTGCACAGTCATAACTATGAAGATTTCCATAACTACTTTAAAAGGACCCCCACCTTTACAAACAAAAATGTCAGGCAACAGAGGTGTGACAATGCTGCAAGTGAGCCGGTATTTGTACACTAAGGAGAAAAATAAATAGCTGGAACGTAACAGCACTGTGACAGCAGTTGATTAATGCCCAGGACTGCAGGTTTATTGAAATACATTTTAAGATGTGTTTAATGGTTCCAAATACTGAGTTGGGAATAGGTCCAGTTCTTTCCAATAACTTAGATACTATAACATGTGGCAAGCAAAGCTCTCACTTTGGATCACTAGAACCTGCAATTCCCCTACATTTTCCCAAGGAAGAGTAACATCTCCATTTCTTTTTCTAAGCACACAATGGAAAACAGGTGAGCGAGATGTAACTAAAAAGAAAAGCACTGAACACTAACTGATCATTCCTACCATGAAACCACTGCAAAGTTCCCTGAAAAAGTTATTCTTTTTTCATTTTACACCATTATGTAAAGGAATCATTTTGTTTCCTTCCTTTAATTGCCTTTGGAGTTCCTGTTCCTACCGAGAGATTAAATTATTAATAAGTGTTCTTTTTCATCATGTCTGTTACTAAGGGATATTTTGGGGTAAAGCAAGTTGCACTTGTATTTAAAGTCTGTAGAGACCCATAAAACATTCTTCCCCACTTAGAAAGATAACCTTAAAGTATTTTATGTTGCTAAGACACTATGAAATACAATTACATTTCTGTCATGGCTACCACACTATCAGGAGATGTTCAGAAACCAATAATTTACTGTACACTTATGGCTGGAAAAAAATACCCTAGAATAACCACAGAGAGCCCGGAGTTTTAAACCAGGTTTGCCTATCTCTCTGAAACAAGAGATTAAATGGGAGCTGTACTAAAGATGCCTCAAATCCAGACTGATCTTGTGCCTGGCTCTTATACTGAGAGAAGATGTAACCCAAACATTGGAAGCTACAGGCATTCAGTTTACACCATACTCATGTACTGGTCAGCTGAAGAGGAGTTAGCTAAGGTATTACAGCTATAAGCTAAATAAACAAGGGAGAAAAATAAAAACCTTTCATACATTGTATTGGTTTAAATGGTTTGTTTCTGTTCCTTATTCTGCAGCAATTTTGGACCTATAGGATTAGGTCAGAAAAAGTCATAAATTTTTAGGAAAAAGACTTCTGGAAAGATGTACAGCAACTCACAGTTATTAAAATACTCTGCCTACTGGGAATGAAAAAAAAATATTGGCAGGTACTGTAGAGCACAGATATTAACAATGAGTCTTTGTTTTAATACCTAAAGACATATTTCCCAGGAGATGCTAAGAGAGACTAGCTCTCTGAAATAATCACTTTTAACAAAGAAGCTGAAGCAGCAACATTAAGAGTCATGCTTTAGTTTCTTAATCCAAAATTGATTTTAAAATTGCTCTTGAACAAACTGTATATTTTCAAGAGACACAACTTTACAGTCAATCTTTGTTACATGAACACATGCTACTGGTTTGTCCAGCAGATAGCATAAATAAGTCCTGACCTGGTAATTCATTAAATTAGCTAGAATATAAATTTTAAATAATAATATTTATACTGAGCTGTGTAAGATGCTGACATTTACATAAAACCTCAGGCAGTAGGTAATGTTCCCAGTGTAAAAAAGTGTTCAGTTTTATTTTTAGTTGCCCTTAGTACTGCTTTCTGGCAAGATAAATATCTCATCTGACTTTAGTGGATACTGAAGCAGTCTGAGATAGCAGTATCTAAAGCACTGACCTTTGAAACCAAACTTCATTCAACAAGAATTAAAATATCCCATATCAAACTGGTAAGTTGAGAATACTATTTTTCCTTAAATAAAACATTAATGAAATTACAGGATTATTTTCATTAATAATGCAAAATCAGCTATGACCCCGTGAGCACCCACACTAGATTAAAAAACAAACACAATGGTAAATAAGCCCTACTTCATTACTCATTCTGTCTTTGAAATGGCTTTAGTAATGCTGGGAGATATTTCCTACACTGGGATGGTATTGAGAAGCGCACAACAAGACAGAGAATGGGTGGGACGCATCTGAAGGCAAGCTCGTCTTTGGAGATTTGGATGTGACAACGTGGCAACGATGAACTGCTTTGAGATGATCATGCTAAGTTGCAGGATGAGCAAAGCAGTGGCATCAGGCAGGTAGAGGGGGAACACAGAGAAGGCCGTGATGTCATGAGAGCTGCACAGACCCTGGAATGGCAGTCAAGAGTGCGAAAAGGATGGCTGGGGGAAAAAGAGGCGGCAAAGGATTATCGAAGTGCTGTACATATTAGGTAGAAACTGAAGTAAAGAGTGACTGGAAGACCACTAGGGAACTACTTGAATATTAGACCACTACTTGAATATTAAAGTGATAGGACTTGATGATAATTGAGTAATTCTGTGGGCAACAGAGTTGACAAGATAGTGGAAATGATCATTGCTTAAACAGGTGAGTTGGGACATGGCAGGAAGATCTGGAACAGCTCAGAGCAATCACTGCTGCCCTTTTCTTCACTGACAAATTGTGTTCCCTACACAGGAAGGCCTGACAGCTCTGATCTGGTGTCAGCAGCTTCACTGGTACACCCGGGAAGAAAAACCAACTACAGTAAATGGCAAAGTGCGAGCACAACGGCTGGCACACATCACCAAAGAACTGCCATCTCCAGTGCTTGCTTTTCTGTTGAGCAGTGAAGGATTAGGAAACACAGAAGAGACTGTCAGGCCCTCCTCCTCTGCATCTTCAATCCTTGCTCTCAATCATGTTTTACTGCAGACAAGGAGAGTATCTTGTTGGCTGTGAACCACTGGTTTGCCATTTGGAACAGGAAAGCAGAACTTTGCAAAAAACACCAATGAGAGTGCCACAAAACCAAAGAAGGACTCTTAGCTGCACTCAAGGAACCAAATGAAATGCCAATTTAGTGAAAATGCCAAGGATTCAAAGTTATATATATTACATTAAAAGACAATATGTAACATTTTAATATGTCTATTAATGTAGTAATTTTTTCTTTTATATATATTGTGTTGGTAACTGAGATGTCAGACATACTGATGCAGGAAAAAAAAAATTACTTCACCTTGAGGTTTGTCTGTAATCAGTGTCAAAGATTTCACCTATTTGTGGTGTAATTACAGCCCACTAGGCCATTTTACTCCAAAGTTTTATATACGTGGACAAACAAATAAAACACAAAATATCCTTCTGTATGATCATACTCATTCGTAAGCAAATACATCTAAAGATATACCTGCCTCTTGGGTTGTTCTTTAAAATCATGTAGTCATCAAAACAAGCGTAGCTCTTGTTATCTCAGATGAGCTGCCCCCACGCTCTTCCAGATATTTCAAAGCCACATCCTCCCATGCTTATGAATACCAACTTCTAATTAGTTTCCAACTCCAGATTCCGTGTGAGATTGCATGTGATATTGATCAACTGCACGTTCAACTGTCTGAGAGATGCTGAGAGAAGGAAAAAGGATCCTCATCTCTGCGGGACTATCAGGAAGCCGGAGAAACAGCAGTTTTCAACAGGAGCAAGGGTTCTCCCCTCTCAGCTGTATTAGGCAGCACTCCTCAACTCTGCGACAACAGAAGCCCAGTATTGTAACACCACAGTCAATAGCACATCTAGGCTTATGCCTGTGCAAATTTTGGTATCTCTCATACCATTGATATGGCCGTTTACTCTTATTTCCAAAATAAATTTAAAGAGAAATGTAAGGATTCAAAACACCTATCCAAAATCCTACTTTTTAAGACTATAATAAGTTTGTTTCACCTGCAAGGGTGAGTAAAATGTGAAAACTGCCCTCATGAATCAAAATGTCAGGTATTAATAGGAAGGTTACGTCAGCTCAGGAATAAATTTGAATGTAATTACTCATAGTGCTCATAATTCAGAAGATATTAACAATGGAATAAAAGAATTACTATTAAGTAGTTCAGTTTCCTTATTTGTATTGTTATTATTTTAATATGTTAGAATTTTGGATTAAAACTACTTACTTTCACTCTAATTAAATCAGTTTAACTTTTTGTACAACATTATGTTTGGACAAATACAAAAAGGCCAGGCATTTTCAATTACAAATTGTTACTGCAGTAACACACTTCTGTCATGTTTTAGTTGCATAAAGAAGAATGGATATTTAAATCCAAATTATTTTTTTTTTCAATCACTTGTTTAGAATTACATAAAACGTACACATCAATATCAATTAAATATTTTATAGTTAATGTTTTCCACACACAAAAAACCATCAAATAACTACTTATTTAAAAGCTGTCTATCCCTACACTCTTTCCAAAACATACTTTTATTCAAATATAAAGCTAAGTAAATCAGTATGAAAAGCATAAAAGATAACATGCTCTCAGGGAAAAGCAACAAATATCTCCTCCTGAGAGGAACAGAAAAAGAAACTATGATTGCACCAATTTAGAAATTAAACATCTACTGAACTTGTAAGAATATTGCTAGTCAAATCAGTCCTTACTGCTGGACACTGACATCTCAATCACAGTGAGAGATTATTCTGTAGGCAGCAATAAGCTAGAACTAATACAGTATTTTCAGTGAACTTGTGAAATATTTTACCTTCCCATGTAAATGCAGGTTAACCACATACTCCTCAAAATATATTTCAGGTCATTTGTGTACTAAAAAGCCATGAGTTACTTGGCGTAACAACCAACATGACCTTCACTGCCTGGTACTGAAGATATCTTTCTATTGCCTTTTTTTCCCACTAATATAAAGATATGTCAAAACAGCAAACAAATTTTCACATAAACTTCCATCTATCACTGCCACGAGAATCATCTTTTTTCGTGTGACTGTGCAATGTTTTCCTTTTGACTGTTTGAATTTCTTGTCCCTCAACAGGCAAGAAAGTCCACTGAGTTTTTTATCTCTTCAAAGGTTTCTTTCATTCAAAATTCAAACTGAAAATCAGAGATCTTCCACATGCCCATTTCTTTTACGATTATTTCTACTTACTCCATTGCATAAAGCATAACTTTACAGTAACATTGATTACAACTGTAGATGAAAGCCATGTAGAAAGCCATGTCCCAGGACTTCCTTAAATGTACAACAGTATGGGCTCAGACAACTATCACTGAGTGAGCTGTTTTCTCCAAGGGATGAAGAACTGACGCTTCCACTACCAGCTGTGGTCTGAGTTCCCATCCCAGAGCACGACTGCTAAAAATCTAGCGAAGAGTCACCAAAAATTTCAACCAAAATCTCCCACTCCAATACCTTCCCAAGTGGATTTTAGCTCTGGTTGTAGTGAAAATGGCACAACAACTTGAATACAACCACAGTGAAGGCTTTTCTATCATTCAGTGGCTACCACAAAGTTTCCTAAACCCAAGGCCTGGAGAAGTTCCATTAATCGGGCTTATGTATTGACTCTTACATATACCTTGAGTCATCTTGATCACCTACACCTTAGCATCCAGAGTTCTCACACTTTAAGCTCTGAATCATGCTGTTAGGAAAGCTCTCTGGAAGATGTCAAGAAACAAAGCCTCACAGGGAATTGCTCAGCTCCATATACTTCTCTGTCAATGCACACTGCAAAATTTCTCAGTTACCTAAATACTGAAATAAGACCCATACAGAAGAAAAACTGTTTCAGGGTAAGAGCGAGCTATGTTAAAGTGATTGTGATAGAAAACATCACCCTTTTACACAGTGGAGAAGCACAAACAAGAAGCTTGGTGAAATTTCTCCATGATCTCATAGCCGAGCATAGGGAGATGCTTCAGCCAACAAGCTGGCTGTTACCCATAGGAAGAGTGAAGGGAAAGGCAGACCATGGTACCTGCTACGAGGGGCACTCTCCCGGCTAGCAGTCTGACACTTTGTGAAAGGAAACATAGGGGTATAAGTGGAACTGAGAAAAGTACAAAGGACTTTCATTTTTACTTCACAATCTCTAGAAGATTGGTGAACTAACCTCTCGATTTTCTCAACATAACAGCATGTCTTCTTGATAAAAGAAGATTCTACAGTATATGCATAGTTACATATATATAAAATTCAAGTCGCTATGTGGGGCTTTTAGTGTTTCTCTCTCATTTTATACTACAATACAATCTGAGAATAAAGAAAAAACTCAAAGAAAATAGTTTCCAAATGAATCTAACTTTGAAAGTACTCTCTGTAGGCAGTAACTTCAATCTTCAAGCATGAAAAATTTATTTAGCATCTCTCCCTATAAAATTAACAGGAGAAAAAGAAAAAGCATACTCTATCAAGTCAAGTCATTACTGCTAAAAGAAATGGCAAAAAGAAATGTTAACAGACTATTTTCCTGAATGTTCATAGTGAATTCTTCAGAAAACTTGTAGCTAATAGCCTAAATGTTCAGCAGCCTGAAATGTATTTAAACATTTAAAACAAAGCTTTTGAGATGTCTTATATGATAGGTACACTCAAGGAAGATATTTAAATAGCACCAGTTTTAGGTGAGTTACTAACTTCTTCAAGAAAAAGTACTGAACCACAATTTTAAGGATAATTGTCTCAAGTCATTTATACTTTCAGAAAACAAAATATTTGAAATGGCCTTTTAAAGGATTAGTAACAAATCCCTAGAGGAATGCAGCCCACCTCAGTCAATTTTCAACCTTAAAAGCAAATTCTGACATATTCAGAACATTAATGAAGACAAAGTTTACACTTTGCATAGCATGCTAAATGTGAGACTTGTACAGATAAACAAAAATGCTGTTGACTCAGTCTACTGAAGCTTATAATGGAATGAAAAAAATGTTCAAGAAGGTCAGTAGCTTATAGTTGTTGAGGATGAGATGTAAGGAGTGAAGAACATTATTAAAGGTATGAGAAAAAGTTAGAAAAATAGTATTATATGATCATAAGTCAAGAGTATGTTTTTATTTTGGATATTTTAAAGTTATTTTAATTAATTTATAATTATTTTTAATAGCTTGTCGAACAACTAGCTTTTGAAATACTGTTCTAAGGGGTTCTGGTGAAGGGATCAGCATGCTGATAAAGAAACAGAGATCAATATTCAGAGGTCAAAAACGAATAAAAGGAATGAAAGGGGAGGGGTAAGAGAAAGACACAGTGGTACATAACCACGAGGCTGAGTCAAGAGTAGCAGAGATGAATATAAGCCACAAGAAAGGGAAAAGGAACAGATCTCAGAAGAGTTCTGCACGATTGTGAAAAACAGAAAAAAAAACAGTATGTGAAAATTCGAGGAACAGAGTTGTGTGATTTGAGAAGATTATAATACATAATAAAACACTACCACAGGCAAGCAGGCAGAGGTTTGTATGGTTTACACATATAAATACAAATGAAGATGAAGCCTCAAAAATATTAAGGAGAATAGCTGTTTGAAAACAAGGGAAAGGAGTTATTATTATTAATTCTAGCAGCAATCCCTATGTGATGGGGAAGGGGGTTCAAACAGAAAAGGAAAAAGGTTATACCAGGAATTAATAATCCTTAGAGGAGTCTGCGTGCCCAGAAATATTCATCTTTTTTGCAACTTTATCAGTAGATCTAATAAAAGCGATTACTTCTCTGCACATGGCTTTTTTCGCAAGTTAAGATAGCCATGTACAGAGAAGCAAGTGGAAAAACAAACAGCAACAACCTACAAAAAATGGGCAGCTAAAGTCAAAGAATTCAACTAAGTATGCTCCTTCAGCAAAGATATAGTTCTCCAGTCTGTAAGACTCTAAGGTATGATTATATTATTAGACATCTCCTTCCAACAAATTAAACTACATTTTACAGGGATGTAGAAATGCTGAGGAAAAATGATACTTGTATTCATATAAAGAAACAAATTTTATCTCAAGTACAAGAATCTCTTTTTTTACTACTCAGGATTATGGTAATACTTCTGGCTAATAATAATGGCTTCCATTATGCACAGAAGTAACCTGTTCACTAAGTTTTCTCCTCTAATTTATTAGAGAGTAGATTAGTTTTAATTACCAGCTCCACTCCCTGCCTCCCTCTTTCCCTCGTCCCACGGTTACTCCACACAGAACTTGCTCAGTCCCTCCAGAGAGATAAAAGTAGGCTAGGACCTTTACTGCCAACACGTAACATTAATCTCACTAGAAACTTACACTGTTCAAGTAGCTACATCCATCCTCGTTACAGCACAGGTAGGCTATCAACCATGACTTGAGAGGTGGATACAAGGAACTAGATGTTTTGTTCATTTTCATCCTTGCAGAGGACTACCCAAGGTTTTAAGCAGGCTTTTTTGCAATAAGGTTTTCAAGGCTAAGCTACCTTTTTGTATCATGAATGTAAGTACGGCATAGTTTCTAAACACTAAAAGGCAACCAATGTACGACTTTTCCACTTTATGTAAACAGCTATTTGAAACAAAACCCCTCCGCCTAAATTAAGGGCTCCTGAATAGGCTGAAAGCCTTCAGTGGGACTAATTAGACAGAACCACTAGGCCTTGAGGCTCACAGCTGCTCACCGGTTGGTACCCTCTGCAAAGGCTGAAAATTAAATGAATGGTTAGGGGTTTAAATTGATTAACGAGTATCAGTTGTCCCTCCTCTACAGGTAAAGCCCTAATATCAATCATCTTATTCTCTAATATACCATTATATGGCTAATTAGTAGGCATTATGGCACATGTATCAGCTTAAAGGAATTTTTAATGACAATTAATCTGTCCTTGTTTTAAATTCTTACTTTAAATAAACAGGAAATTCTCCCTCAGTGTTTTGATTAAAAACTAAGTAGTGCTAAAAAAGGTCTATTAAAAATGAATGGGTCTTTCCTTGAGAGACTGTACCACAAATTGTCAGTCCTCTACACGTTACTTAGGAATTCTACTCTTAATTTGTTCTATAATTTTGTCATTACTCCAAGTATTTATAAGCTGGTGTATCTGTATTAGAGACATCACACTGTAATAACTACAGGACTTTATAAACAGAAGTGAATTATAAATAGTCAAGCTACATAGGACAGATTCAACACTATTTGATTCCTCATAAGCACAGTGGTGAACAGCCCACTTTCAAGACTGTTAGGAAGGGAAAGACTGGGCGCCTTTATTTGCATCAAGTGCATAAATCCTTCAAAAGAGCACACCATCATCATTGATAAATATTACCATCACGAGCGCAACTGACTTAATTCATCAACTTTGAAAATTATAATCTAATGAAAAATAAATGAAGAAGAAACTGGTGCATAAGACTTAGAAGAAGAGAAAGAAAAAAAAAGGTGTCTCATATTTCAGCCCAAATCCCATGGTTTATTATCATGAAAAAATGAACTGGGCTTCAACGAGGGCTGAAAGCTCTCAGCAAAGATTGTGGGCCACTCAACCATATGTTCTTCTTTCAGCTTAAGAGCTATGTGGTGAGAAGCCACTCAAGGTCCTCCTTGGATTTACCTCTAAGTGAAAACACTATATGTAAACACCAGGTGCCTGGCCTTTGCAGTGAAACGAAAAAAGAAAAAAAAATATTTTCTATTAGGTACATAAAACCCCTACAGAGTGCAGAGGAAAGATGAAATAATTGAATTCTTTTAAACGTTCTAAGCAGAAAATTACATAGAATTAGCCTACTTGGTGTGAAACTGCCTAACCAAGCCAAAGCCAAACTCCTTGTTTCTTCATGCCTTGCCACTTTAGTAATGGTAAATTAGTCACCTTCTTCCACTTGAAATGAGCAGTTAGGTAGCTTTCTTTTCTGTGCAAATGTATTTAGCATATTAAACAGGCTTTTCCAAAAGAGTAAGACACCATACCACTTTTAAAAACAAGAATAAGATGGGTTTTTTTAATTAAAGCTGATGAATTAGCAACAGTGTTATAAAAGTCTACTCAAGACAGATTTCTGTTTAAAAAGTTAGAAGAGACTGAGCCAAAGCTGAAAGCTTCTTACATCTAAGTCAGGTTACACAGCTTTAAGAATGAAAATACCACCTCTGCCTTTCTCTTGCTTAAAGAGGACTGTTTTTCATCTAGTGGCTGTATTAGTTCTTAATTGACCATGCAGCATTATCAATGAGACAAGGAAGTTCAGTGTTTGTACTTGTAATTTTCCAGAAAGTCATCTGTTAACTGATGAAGAAAGGCACAGGGGATTGGGTTAAAGCCTGGCTACTGGAGCTTTGACCTTGTATTATTCACATGAACAGAGATCAACTTTTGTACAAACGCTTAGCTACTAAAAACCTGCAAAGGGAAGAATGTCTTTCTTGAAGATAAATTGATAGCATAGCATACAATGTTAAAATCAAACAACAGTTCCTAAGCTACTTTGAAAAATGCATCAGAGAAGACTGGGTTTCAATCAGGTACAAAAAAATAATTTTAAATAAAATCAACAAAAATACTTCTTTTCACATGAGAGACTAGAGAACTCTGAAACTAGAAAAGTGTCACAGCATTTAACAGTCTTTTCTTCTAATGACATAGCTGAATATACTAAAAAAAAATCCATGAAAGCTGTCATTCTATACACTTTATACACACCGCAGAAAGCGTTTCATGTAGTACAGCCTTCTCTAAAGGTCTTGAAATGCACTTTAATATTAAAAATGCAACAGACCCTCAATATGCCTGTTCTTACCAATTAAAGTAATTGTCATCATTTGGGCCTTTGTAATCACATAAAACAGTACTGTTTTATAAAGAAATAAAGGTGCTCCCAGACCTATGCTGAAATCATCAATTTATAAGTTTAGGCAATAAAAATGTTCTGTGAAGTATGAAGTTCTAGTACATTTTTCCATGAGATTCCAGTATATAAATCCTTAAAGTTGATGTGAAAACTGGGAAACTTAATATACTTCTGAGAAAAGAGTGAGGAGAGTTTTTGTTTGGTTAGTTTTTACTTTAGATCACTTGACCATAGAACTCTTCCCCTATTGGGGTGTGCCTACACACATGCCAAATCAACTGGGTTACCTCAGCGAGCATTTACCAACATTCATACAGGTTTCACTGATCGAGCTCTGAGAAATTAATATAATACGATGATGACTACAAGCAATAAAGCAAATGACTAAACAGGAACCTGTACATTGAGTATGCTCCATGCACATTTAAGTAAATAGTGTATCTCAAGTATCTCATCCCATCCTTCTTACAGCCTAATAATGCCCATCTTTAAGAAATGGGCTGGCTAAAGGAAACAGATATGAAGTATAGTTTTCTATTCCTCATTTACTAAACACATGGAGATCCCCCCTTCTTTGACCTTGATAAAATATCAGCTTATAATTCTTTGAAATTCCACCTTTAACAAAAAAACAAATACAGAATTATAGAATCACAGTTCTTCAGCCTCACTTAATTACATGCCTTAACGAGGCTATTTTCTTTCATGAGAAGTCAGAGTTTGATGGGCCACAGGCTAGAATCTCTCATATATCACCATAAATATGTCTCTAAAACAGAAAACAAACTGAACCGCTGTTCTGAAGTAAAACAACAGATCCCAAAAATACCTTTCATCCTTGTTTAAGTAAATATCGTCAATGATTAACTGCAAAAGGAATACTCAGATAAACGTGTAGAATCAAGCCATAAAAAAAAAGATCATCCCTGACCTTGATAAAAGCCTTTCTTGGTATATTTCAGGAGGAAAAATCCCCATTTTCCTGTTAATGCTGTCATAAAGCCCAGAATGAATTACTAAAAACGGTTACTTTTATGTTAAAAGCTCTCGTGATGACAAGAATGAATTAGCAGAGGATGGGAAGTAAAAAGACAAATAATGCTAAAGAGGCCATTTCCACAAAACCGCTGCTGTGAATGCAAGTGCCTAAAGCCTTGCATCCTTATTAGCATTGCTGGTTGTAGTCCCCTCTCCATGCAACAATTTACCTGCTCTCCTTCACTAATGTACAATGTTCCTTTTTTTTTTCCCCTCCATTAAGATGACTCCTTTCCTTATGAATACCTATCATTCACTCTCCAGCATGCTGGCTCTCCACTGAGACAGAACTCTATTAGTAACTACTGGTGAAAAAAAATCTGCAGGGGTATCAAAATTGTAGCGGTAAATAGTTCATTGCTTCCTACGTAGAAAAGGCAGTACGTTACTAGAAACTACACTGAATCAAATATTAATACAATTCTATAGATCATTAAACATTATTAAAATAAACCGTAACTTAGTTAAAACAGTAAAGCTGGCTTTCCCATTTCCTCTAAGTAAGTATGTTTTTAAGTTGAGCTTTCAATCAAAATACAGGATGGCATTATAATTTTACAAAATGAAGTACTATTCTCAACATGAAAGATTTCTTCACACAGCTAAAACAGAACAGGTATGCATTCACATCAGGGAATCCCTTAAAAAACCCAACCTAATATGTTGTTTGTACCTCCTCCTCTTCTGTTTTTAAGGTCAACAAATTGCTGCACACAGATGACAGATTCTTGCCTCTTGTACATGAAGATATGTTGAAGACAACATTTCATGAAGGAGAAATAGATGAAGATAAAAAGCATGAAAGAAAATGAGGCTGAACTTGACAAATTACTATGCATACTTTATAAAAATGTATATAATACTGACAGAAGTCTAAGTTATGTTTTAAACAAAGTTTAAAGCTATATTGCATCCAAAGTACATGGTGTGATGTTGAATATTACTTATTATTACACTTCTAATTTATTATATTATCAAACATTCCTTTTTTACAGTAAGAATTTGAGGTTGTAGGCCTTTCAGTATCTTTGATGCAGCCACTGTTGGATCCCTTTTGATTGCGATAAGGCCTCAGTGAAAGTGATGACTGAATACTGCAAAGACATTTTCAAAGAAGTCAGAACACTCTTGTAACTACTTCTAAACAACTGCATGTGAGACTGACAATAAAAACAACACCCTTCTATAAGCCAGAACCAGATCTCCCCCCCTGCAATGTATCAGCTCCTTTATGCTACAGATTTGTAAGTCATCCGAGAAAGATTTTTATTCATTGTATCAAATCTTTATGTTTTCCAAAAAACTCCAATTTTTCTCTTCTTCCCCCAAATGCTCCCAACATAACTGTTACAGGACCTGCCCAGGTCTGCAGAACCAAAAGCAGTGCCTGAGAGGTGTGACCCATACATTTTTCATAACAGGTATCTGAAATAAATTGTCTGTTTTATATAAACAAGTAGAAAAGCAGAAATATTAAATTATAAAGACATCTATTACATCTTCATGTTGCTCTCATCACCATGACCAATAGCTAATTTTAGTGCCATAAAGGAGTAAATTTAGCAGAGTACGGTTACTTTCCCTGCCCTTCAAATCTAGCAAGAAAAGAAGAAATCCCATGAACTCCTACAGAAATAGCAGGTCACCCAATCCCTTGGGATAGGAGAACAAGAGTGTTGGGATATTACAGCATTAGCAAAAGGAAGGCCAGCACAGGAAACCTAGAAAGGATTTATCGGTTGGTTCTTTCTCTGTGATCCCTGAAGTAACTCAGTGGACACAAATGGCAGGTATTTTCAAACAATTTACTGCACATGACATTCGTATGATTAAAACATATTTGTCGAGTAGAGTTGAGTACAGCACTATTAAAGTCTTGTTATGCTTGGATTTTCAACATGAAAGTATAGTTTTGCAGAACGTGCAAGCAGATGAACTTAACATTTCTAAATACCATTGATTATACGGGTCACGTGGCTTAGTTCAATTGAGAAAGTACCTTAGTATTGCCTTTATAACTTAAAGCTTCAGACTGTTTAATACTAACCCAAGTTAAACCTTACAAAAGAAACAAACATCAGCCAAACAGAAAAACTTGTTCATTATGAAAAAATAAACCTTAAGTCACTACCTGACAGAAGTGAGCTCTCCTTCCCAGAATGTCCAGATCTCTAGCAATGGCATCATGAGCTCACTACCATTGCTCACAGTTGGCCCAAAGCTGGATCTCTACCTAAGGTTTTTTTTGGTGGGGTTTGCTTGGGTTTTGTTTGTTGTTGTTTTTGTTTGGGGTTTTTTTAGTGTGTGTGTGTTTGGGTTTTGGTGTTTGTTTGTTTCTTTTTTTTGTTTGTTTTTGTTTGTTTGGTTTTTTTCAGAAGGCTGTGGGAGAGCAACTAATGATAAAGCTATTTCTCCTCTCTTGACTAGGGCCTCATTTACAAACTACTGCTTTTACTCTGACTTGCTAGAACTTTTAGCAAGCACAAGCAATTGCTATTGCTCTGGAGACTGACCTTACTATTTTCACCTCACAGATATTGGTGAATGGCTCAGTGAGCTACAAGCTAAAGCTCCACCATGCTTCAGAAGTCTTCTTCACAGAAGTCTACATTTTAATATAAATGTATATAATTGTCCCTCTAAATCATCAGCATTAGCAACACTATTTGCCCAGAGCATCATGCTGCTTCTGCCAACCACAAATGGCAAGACTGTGCAGTGCTAGTTACTACTGGAACCCTGCATATCAACCTATGCGTGCTTTCCTCCTCCCAAACATCCTCATAGTACTCAACTAGAATAATTTTTAAAGAAATGTATATGCTAAGTATTAAGTACAATTTGACTCCACTTTGCAGAAATAGGTATTTTATCATGAAACAGAAGTATTTCAGAAGACACACTATTAAATCTGGCTAATTCATCATCAGTTCATTTCTAAAAGCATTATCTATGTACATCAAATAGTTTCCAAAAGATCAAAAAAATTTAAGGGAATCATCTGCAAAATAAGCTATGAATGTTTTATTTCTGTCCAGATTGCCCTACAGCTTCTGTACTGTGATAAAATGTGCCAACTTATCATATAAAACTGGAGAATCAACAGAGAAATTTACTGGATGTGCAAAATGAAGTTGGGGGGGGTGGGGGGGGGAAGGCTGTGGGAAATTCCGGTATGAATCACCAGTGAGGATCCTTGGGAGGGGAGAGGGAACAGAAAAGAAAAGAGAAACACAGAAATAATTTCTCCTATAAACAATGCTTTTCTATTGAAGACTAAACCAGACTTTGAAAGAGCGGCTGTGGATTCCTTAGACAGATGGTGTCAATAGATGTGTCTGTTAGTCACTTTGGCAGCAGCACTATGGTGATGGGGTTTGTAAAATGCCACTTAATATTCTTCTCTTTATGTTGAGTTTTTAAGAAGTTAATTCAACTTTCCAATACATGACACTTTTCCCCACCTATCACATAAAACTAGCTACTGTTAATGTCCGAGTTTGTGGTTTATGCTGTAGCTTTACAAACTGCAGTAGAAGTGGACTTAAACCAAAACCCCACATGGGACAGCTGGCTTTAACAGGTAAAAAGCTCAGACCTAATGGCTTTCCTCTCAAAGTGCTTCTGCATCTTTGCTTTGGCTTTCTTGTCAGAACTGATGACACATAGCGCCTTTTTCTCAGTGATATACCATACAAAATTGAAAGTCATGGTTGCTTATCCTCCTATCTTCCCCTACTTCAGGGTCTCTACTTCTTACTAATGTGATCTAACACTTTAGGTAATTGAATCTTAATTCTTAAGTGCTTTAATTGTAAATCTATCTGATTTAATTCTCTGAATTTACATTCCAGAAATGCTTGATGCCCAACAGATACAAATGAGGCATTCTTAAGGAATTCTTAAATGAAAACAAATGAACTTCAGAATCCTTCACAAACCCTGAAACCAACTTGGTTAGCTTCTACTGAGATGAAGTCTTGCAGGAGAAAAAAAAAACAAAAACCAAAACAAAACACCAAAAAAATAAACACCACACCAAACACAAAAAACACCACCATCAAAAATAAAACACAGATTTTGGAATTAAAATATTACTATTGTAACACAGTGTATTTTCATAGGACTTGATAGGTTAAAGTTATGTAGAATTTGATAGAATAGCTAAATGCGTTAGGAATAAAGTCAATTCGGTATTTAGGCAGAATTACTCATTAGCTTTTAAATGGCATGCATCTCGCCAAGTTCAACAAGTATATGTAAAATAGTACTACTCTATTAGAAACTAATATTTTAAAAACACATATCTTCCTAGGATTACTGTCTTCCTCATTGTTGGTTCACTGATTAAAGCAAGCTGTAGCAATCACATTAAACAGCACTTTTGGTGGCAAGGAGCTCAAAGATTCACTTTTAATTCTCAGAAAGATTCAGAACATCCAGAACGTCAGAGTCTATCCCATTGCCCTACTTTATTTCTCCAAAAAGAAGTGTAACTGAAAGAAGCAAAAGTTGAATCCTGTTCTTTTAAGGTGGAGGCAGATGCTTAACACAGAACATCTGTCCTCAGAGAAGACAGACACGCAGTTCCAATAATCTTGGTTGTTACCCATGTAAAAAGGAATGCGTAAGGCAAACAAAGACAAGGTTGGTCTAATCACAGGTAATGCATATGGTGGGAAACTCCTTGGAAAATGATCAAGATCTAAGAGCAGAAGAATTGTAAATTAATTACCCACTACAAAGCATTCCACCTGCCTAGCACAAAATCTGATTCACACAGTTGCTGTTTTAATTATAAAAGATTCATTGGTTATAACTATGCCTCCACTGACACGGCAAATGAATCTTCAAGAACTTTTTCCCTCTCTTTGTTACTGCGCTAGAAGGGAAAGCATTTCTGAAAGAATCCATAGGATGCACTTGAAGACCAGCTCCTGGAAGCATATACACGGTCATGTTCAGATTAAGGAACTCAGCAACACCTCAGCCTGTTTATAAATTCTAACTCTGACCAAACAATACCTATGGATGGAAAACAGACAATATGTAAAATATCAAAGCCCAAAAAGTCCTTTCTACTACTATCTGTCATTAGAAGAGAAGCTCATCTTTAGTCTTTCCTTGAAGATGGATCCTAAATTGTAAGCTGCAAGTCACTACCGCCCCACAACCCCACATGGTTGTTTTAAGAGGTTCATAGCCTGATATGATGGAATCATCTGGATGATGTGGAACCATCATCACTGTTACAGTATTTTCCATTAAATTTTATTTTAATGGTGTGTGTATATGTATATATAGTAATGCCCCAGAATTTTTTTTTGCATTTACATAGTATCTCAATCCAAAACAGGTGGAATCCACTTGTCATACTGTATTTAAGACTACTGCTATGAACAATTTGTAAAATACTACACTGTGACTTTCATCACTTATAAAACTTAATTTCATACTTGGCTTTGGAGTCAACTATCTTTACGTGAAAAATAAAATGCTTTCTACTGCAGTACTACAACCTGGCAACTCCTGGCATTTCATGCTGGTTTTATACAAAGGGCTAGAGCAATACTGCTCTGTAACCAGTATGGTACTTAAATTTACTCAGCGTTTTATGCTGCAGACCAGTATTTCCTTTACAGAAAGAGAAAGAATAGGGGCACTGTATCCTTGTGTTCACACAGCAGACTCCAGCAAGGTAGATATGTAAGAGAAGAGTGTGTGGATGCCGGGAGAAGAGTGCCATTTCCCAAGGAAACTGTAGCAGTACCGTAGCGATGTTCCAAGTAGTGGCTCAAACAACAGATGTAGAATGAATCCAACAAAAATTCTTAGAAATGAGAATGGGACGAGCAATTAATTCCATGTCATTATATATTTTTAAAATGGCATCTTCTGTTCTAATGAAACAGAAAATACATTTTATAAACAACATTTTCCTCTCTGAAGCTTCCCAAACTATAACAAGCTGTTTAAACACACATATTAAAGATTACACAGTTTTTTTTCCCTAATTGTATATAAGCTTCCTTATTTTACTAACACTCGAGGACACTTCATTTTTCTTTAAGGATGAATATTGTCTCAGAGAAAACATTCCCCCCTGCTCTAGCATGCCTAAACTTGTATTTGTAATGATGGAGACAGGCAGTAGTAAAGGATTAAAGACCCATCTAAAAGGATTTGCTGAAAATTGTCAAAACTCTTGGCTATTCATGAGAAGGATGAATGTGCTAGGGAAAAAAAAAAAGATCAAGACAGACTAATATTCAAATGTTATGCAAGGATGAATCTATTTCAAACTGAGTAACTAGGTATCCTGAATGAAAAATATGGCAGTTTGAGATCTACAGTAACAAGTTAACCCTTTCAACTATCTCAGAGAGGGAATTTGGAATAAGACAAAGATTTTGGAAGGAAGAAATAGCTACTTTTACCTTACTCAGGACAATGAATTGTCTCTGATTTTGGGATTTAATGATGTAATAAATAATAATTCTGTGCTTCATAGCTAGAACAGAATTACACCAAAGTAGTAAGCAACATAATTACATACTTTCTTTAAGAAACATTCCTTATTATCTAGCAAGCTCTGCTACTGAAATGTATTAAGAGCAATATATGTTTATGTGCAAGATAAAACCTACTGAATTATTTTGGAGTATTTCCTTTGTACAAAAAGCCTTTGGAGAAAAGACAATATAAGTGAAGAAAGCCATCCAAGATATGAGCATCTGTATTCAAGTATCAAAAAAATCAATTCTAAAAAAGCAAAACAAAGCAAGCTAAAACTTACAAAGGACTTAAAATTGGCAATCAACCAATAACTAACTATTTATGTACCTATTCAAAAACATTGTAAAATTTCAGCTATCTACCCTCAATTTCGTTGGAACTGAAAACTCCTATTAAACTAGATTAGTTATGTTACCTATTCCCAAATCCAGTTCTCTCTCAATTCTGACATTCAGAGAAATATGAATGCACCAAAGCCATTTGCCATATGGAGCCTGACCTGGTTGTTCTAAGAAGTACTTAAATAAAATCATGCAAAAATCATTACCAAATTTACACACTTAACTTTGAAGTCTATTTCCATGACAAATTGTTTTCACTTCCTAGAATACAAGGAAGGAGAGAAAGAGTTTATCTTTAGAAACTAACATAATCTCTGCTTACAAGGTTTACTCCTTAAGACTGTTGAATGTGAAAAAAGGTGAAAAAATATAATCAAAATAGTTAAGATTTTATCACTGTGGTAAGGATATCTTAATCCAGTGAGAGGGAAAACATTACTAAATAGAATCAAGAGAATTCTTCTCTTGCTGCAGCTCCTGAAACTGAAAAATGCTTCTTTTTAATTATGCTGAGAAAAGGTGTAATGCTCTAGATTTCAAACACAAATATTATACTAAAAGTTACATGATTAATACTAACGCATTTCAAGTAGGTGTGACACTTCCTCTACAAGTCCAAAATAAGTTAGTAACAAAAACAAATACATTAAAAAAAGCACTATTTTTTGTTGTTAGTACTAGTTCTGCCTATTGTAAACCTAATATCATGCTAGCATTCCTATTGTGGACAAACAAATCCAACTCATATACCCAACTATACCTTGAAGTAACTGAACCTTATCACAGGAAGAGTACTTGGAACATTTTAGCAATCAAATGTCGGTAGAGTTCCATATAATACACATCAGCAGGGAAGACTAAGCGAAGTGAATACCCAATACTTCTCAATGATCTACGATAGGAGATAAAAGTAGTGAGGATAGAAAAAGAATTTTTTTTTTTTTACACTAATGAGTCACAGATTCAAATGTACATACACATACAAAAACAAGAAATGGAACTAGCGCTTCATGGTTAAAGGATAAAATATTTATCCCTAACACAACATTCCTTCAACTCTGAGACTAAAACCACCTCCTTATGATGGCAAGATAATGTTGGAGCTGTAATTTTCTCTTCATGTTATTGAATGCAATACTGCACCCAAAAAGGTAAAATATGATTTCAAAAGCCAGTATGTAGCTATTTCAAAAAATATTGTTCTTCAGACTCTATCAATTTTCTTCACACTGGAAATATTTCCTTAATAGACAAATACAGCTTGAGTAGCATCTACTTTTTATTGAATGCACATAATTAAAGCTGGCCAACATATCAACAGCCAGACGCAGAGGGGCATTAATTAGCTCAACTGCTGAATACATCCTACATCCCAGACTGCTATTGCTTCTGATAGTTGGGTGCTGTGAGCCTCTTCCATGGCTTTCATGGAGTCCTAATTAGTGATTTCTTAATCTCATTAAGAAAAACAAAACCAAAAAAACACACACACAACACAGCCACAAAACAAACAACAAAAAAAATGTGAAGTTAGACTATGCTGTTGTATAAACAAGTGAGCACTTACACTAGGTCAAACGAAAAGAGCTCGTAAAAGCATCTTTACTCTGTCAACGTGAAAAAGAAGTGAAGAAAAATCCTGCTTGCTTCATCTTTCGAGATTCCAGCTAATTAGAATGTACCTTACATTACAGACCTGCTGATATCCTGCACATTAACACACTAACAAGAAGGGGTGAATACATGAACTGAATGGCTGTTCAAACCTACAGCTTCCAAAAGAAACTAAAGATTTTGTTCCCCTAGTCAGGTTCCAATTGAGAAAAAACCTCCAATCTACTGTTCATACTTTCCCCAGAATTTTTGTTCACTTATTTAATATTTTTAAGTCTGTATGCTTACAAGCCAGATATATTCATCTTTGGAACTGGGCCATATCCATGAAAACTGCGAAGCTGTGTATGCAATCTCTCAGGTGCGTGTGCACACCAGCACACCTTCTGACAATTTTCACAACCAAATTGTGAAAACATCGTTTCCTTTAATTCACCCCTAAACAGGCCTCTACTTTTCTGACTGGGTCTGTAATGACATAGCAAACAAAGTTTTGGAGGAAAGAGTCCTGTCTGACACCTGTCCCAAGATTGGGTATTAGCCCTCAAACTGCCAAGTCATTTCACTGGGTACAAATATTAGCAAAATTGCAGTATTGACACTGACAATATTTAATTTAACTTCTTAAATAGAAGTGGCTTTTGATCCTACTTTATCCTCAAGGATATTATTTCATACTTTAAAAAAGTTAACTCTATATGTAACTTACAAGTAATATAATAGTTTCCTCCACTACAATATACATAAAGACATAATTTTGCTTAACAGTTGCCAGGGAACTATGCACGTTCCAAAACATACCAGATATATTTTAAAGTCAGATATTATAATTTTTTTTTTTTTTTTGAGACATACCTTAACATGTTCAAAGAAAAGTTAACTCAAGCTGTAATTAAAATATATCCCTATAAGCAGGGCAGGGCAAGACGTCTGGATAGACCATTTAAAGAAAAAAAAAGAAAAAACTAAGCAAAGCATTAAATGACAGAGCAACCACACAACTGACTGAGTCAAACCAAGACATTTTCTGTTGCAATGTTCCACACCATTATCAATGCTAGGGGATCTCCAGTCAGGAAGGGAGGAACTGCTGGGGAAGTCCTGGTGCAAAGTTTGTTTCTGAATCATTAGCAGAGACCACACTCGCTGAGCTGCTACAAATGGCAACTAGTCTTAACACAGTCAACCAGGATGCAACCATGCCTTCTGCCTGGGACTATCGACCATTCACACACACAAAAGTGATGATACTTGGTACCATCTGGAAATACCCAGAAATCATTCCAGGCTAAAGTTACTGTGGATGGGAAAAATGAGCAAAGCTCCACATACTCTTGGTCTGATACAAGGGGTAACGTTCTGCACACAGTAATTCTTTTGCTTATTGCAAATCTTCCCCAAGCACGTGTTTATGAATGTTTAAAAAAATATAATATTGCCTTATTCCTGGAGTTATTTGATCACAAAAATAGGAAATATACATTAAAGAGTAAACATTTCAAATGGTTGCACCTAGTATAAATGCAGAGCAACGGGTACGCAAAGCACCTCATGTAAGAAACTTCAATACATCTGCTTACAGGAGGAACCAAAGTACTGGGCAGTAAAAAGTTTCAATTCACACTGAACAAAATAAATTTATCCAGTCCTGCAAACACTTAGAGCAACATTAAATCTAGGTAACCAAATCATCCCATCGGTTGGGAGGGTCTAAGAGTCTCTGGGCAGCACTGAATTGTTATGGACAACAACAACAAAACGCAAAGAGTCAGTCAGCATTATATTTTTTTTCTCATTTACTGCACACTCTTCCAATAGATAGGTATGTAGTATGGTACAGAAGTATGGTTTTTTTCTCTCCTATTTGCACATCTTTTTTAAAGTAGTGCACAATCCAGTACTAAAAGCATGCGACTCCACACTGAGACTTACAGATAGCGTTACTCAATAACATTAGATTAGTAAACTCTAATAGCTTAGTTACTCTGACATGTTTTTTGAAGTCACCAGCTTTGTCATCTAGCTTGCTAAAAGAGCCACAATCTTCATTTGACCTGTAACATTAAAATTTTCTGTTAAAAAATAAATAAGTGTTACCAGTCTTGCAATATTATAACATATATTTGCATCTATAGGGACCAGGCTGGTCCAAGTCTGCCTGATGAAGTAGTTTTGAAGGGAGTAGTTTTGAAGGCATCCTCATGAGCCTCATCAGAGGCCTAACCAGCCAGGCACCTGTTCCTTCTGCTATGTAAAGAGTGTCAGGTAAACACCAACTATTACACAGCAAAGTCAGCTGTTTCAGGGCAAAACACAGTGTTTATTTCATTTTCACTAGACACATCAGAAGCCCTGGGACACAGGGTGCCTCTGTTCGCTGAATGAGGCAGGGCAAGCGTAAGCAGTCTCCGCTAAAAGCAATCTTCAGTCTCCTCCACCTAGAAGCTGCTAATTATGTCAGTCATGCTGAACGATGCTTGACAGTTTTGTGATCTCACCTATTCTTCAGCTGAGCTCAGATCACCCACTCATTTTATTAGTAAAGAGAGGATCTGGAACCAGAAGCTGAAGTACCTATTATCCCTTTATTTCCAAAACAGCAACAGTTTACAAACTTTTCATTTGTGATTTGAATTCTTCTTGGAACAAACACAATCAAGGCTTAGGAATGTTAACTTCCTCCTCAGAAGAGGGGGAGAAGAAAACAAGTGCAAAACACCAAACTGATTTGAACTTTTCCTGTGGGACAAGCACTTGCCTTTGAGTTTGCCAGTTGCTCATCTACTAGGCAGACTCTCAAGTGAAGTAAATTATCATCGGCTCATGGACTTCACTGGACCCACACTCCTTTACAACAGGGAAAGCTGACCTACATTAAAGCAGCGTTTCACACCAAGGAAGAGCTGCCTAAAGACTGCTGGAGCCAGGAACTGCAGCATGTTTCTTCCGCACACTCAATCCTCATGCTGAATGCTGGTCCTTCCCTTCTCCCAGGGCCTGCAGCCCTCCTTACCCTGCAGTGATAAAAACAAGTGATGGCTTACACAACCAGCAGTTTCTAACTGGTCAGCCTGGGCCAGCTCACAGCTGGTGGATGACTAGACAAAGCGTGTGAAAGCCTGAGCAATCGCCCTTCAAACTCCTGGGAGGGAGTGGTGCCTGTGCTTGCCAGGCTAAGTTACAGCACTCTGGTTTCAATTGAATTCTTACAGGCTTTGCCAGCCGCCCTTCTGTTAACAGTCAGCGGCGTGCTCTGTCTGGAGCTGGTGGTTCCTTCTGACTGGCGATGGACCGAAATGAAAGGAGGCTCGACACAAAAAGAGTCAGAGATCAGGCAGGGAGAGAGAAAGAAAGCAAATCCATGTAATTCAGAAGGGAAAACTGTTAGGATACCTTCACACCCTTGAATTTCTTTCCTACCGTGCATAAATGTAGCTCTGAATACATAATCCAAACCACTAATGAAGGAAAAAAAGGCAACCAAACCCTACAACCACCCAAATTAAAGAAAAATTTAATATACTTGGGGAGATATACAGCACCATTCAGGACTGCAAGAAGGATAAGCACATGAGGTCCGTGGTAAAAGAAAATAATATTCAATACACCTAACTAGGAACAAGGGTTATAAGAAGTCGTCTCATTTTGAACTGGAGGTAAAAATTAAAAACTGCCTACCCTCAGATTCTTGGAAATACATTCTGGGAGAACTACAGAAATGTTGTTGTACAAAGTCTGACACCACGGAATCACTCAGTAGCAATGCGCATCCACAAGCAAAAGCTTGTACTTCTCACTTTTCTTGCTCCACTTTTCCCCATTAACTGACTAAATGAGGATATAGAGGCTGCACTCAAATTTTGATATGAGCACCCTTTTTTTTTTTTTTTTTAAATTAGCTTAACCTCCTTAAATCAATTCTTATACTTACCGGGGCATGACATTGTTTACATAAGACTAAGTGCAAAACCTTGACCTCTGTATTTCCATCATGACCTCGGAGAACAGAGCCCACTCACCCTACCCCAGTTCTTACAACTTTAATTATGTTCGACAAGACTCCTGTGCTTTAAAGGTATCATTTACCGAGACCAAAACCTGTTTATTTTTATTCCCCTTAATCACTTCCATTTTGTTTTATTCCATTTATATGCCCTGGCTTTTGCCATCAGAATTGCTATCAGACCGAATCACTTCTTCAGGCATAGTTGAACAGCTTCTTACACTAGTATACAGCCATATAAAAATCCACACCATTTAGCTTATATCTGATGGAAATGGAATCAATCACAGATACTCAAAAAAGCTTCCACATTTCTTGGCTCTTTAAGAAATCTTTAATTGTGGGGAGGTGACAGGACAGGTCCTACCTGTCTCATCACTTACAATTTTAACAATCAGGCTGATATCTTTAAGATATTCCAGTCTTTCTGTATAACTTCCCCGTCACTCAGAAAACATCTATTCTCTTCCCACATCCTGTTGAACTTAAATATTCGGGAATAAAGTCAGAGAATTGAGTGAATGCAATTTTAGAACTATCTAGAAGGAAAGCTTAAACACTTGGGGAGTTTTACTGAGGTTTTATCTCAACAGGTTCTTCAAATTATTTAATGGCATATGAACAAATGTACAAAAATACATTAATGTTAAAAGTTAAGCTCTAATAATAATCCATTATCATTTAGTTTATCATTATCACTTAGTTTAAAGCCATTATCCTTTCACTTCACATCTAGAAGATGAACAGCCAAAATCAAAGTTGTATTAGATTCAGTTTATTTAATGGAACTTCTAAATTGAAATAAAAAGTATGCAGTTTGAACTTTATGGCAAACTGCACAATCTTCACATTTTCTTTTCTGTGCCACATGAGCTACTTGCTCACTAGACATAAATGGGTAGAAAACAACAGTTTCTTTGTTTGCGTACATTAACTTAAAGCTGTAAAACTCATTCAGCCAAACTTTCACCTTTAAACCTTAACCTGACTTGTAACAACATTTGTAGCCTCTAAAATTACACTGCATGCACCCAGACGGAGTTAATCACCCTTCACTTTTGATGCGTTGAGTAATGATCTACCACTTAAACTTGAGCCCTTAAAAGCCTGAAGAAAAATATGTACGTATCTGCCTTAAATCAGTAGCGAAATAACAAAACTCTACCTAGCATTGCCCAGTTGAAAAGACAAACAAAACAAGACATGCAACTCGTAGCTCATGAAAGTTGAAAATAAGTGCATTTAAAGTCTCCTCAGAGATGAAATTCATGCTTCCCAGCACATGCCACTGATCAGACACCTAGTATTTCTAGGAGGGAAAAAAAAAAAAAAAAAAGACTAGTCCCAGCAGAAAGTCTGGCTTTATTTCTTCTGTAATTTAAAACTTTGGGGGCAAAGAATGAAATTAAGTAGAGATTTGCAAATAGCATGTTCTAAGAGCTCATGAGCTTGTCATCATCTTAAATGGCTGGCATCATTCTTTCTTTAAATAAGCGATCTGTGCTTAACACTGTTTACGGCTCTCTTCAAATATTATGCTAGTAGGAACCAGACTATTCCTTTTCAAACCTGAGCACCAGCAATAGTTGAGTATTTTTGCTATCTAAAAAAAGTCAGAACTATGTAAAACAAACTAGAAGTTCTATGTATTACACTTCTCTCACAATCCCAGCTAGACACCACAGAAAAAAAAGAGCATTACACAGCACAGGAAAATTCAAAGGCAAAAATGCTTTGAAAAGGTAATTAGACACACAAGCCAAAAAAAAAAAAAAAAAGCTAAACCAAAACCAGTACGAAGGAAGCAGGGGAATGACTGACTACCACAGGAAAGACACCAGTAGCACCAACACAACATGCAGTAAATCCGACCTTGCAATGAACGACAAAAATGGATCCTAAATGGCAGAATTTGATTAGTCTTGAAGCTTTCCTCACTTTTTAAGTTTAGAAGTGACATAATTGTCTCTTTCTCCGCTACTAAGCTTTCCTATGTAAGATCGCGAGTGGAAAAGTGACACACAACTCGAGCCTTTGCACGACAAGGTAAAGCTTGAAATCAGTAGTGAAACTTCCTTTGACTTTAAGGGGCTGAGGATTCATCCCGGTTTTGGTTTTCTTCCTCAGGCCATGAAAGGAATGAGTTGCTGTTTCTCTCTCATTTATGCTAATAAAGAACAGGGAGCTATTTTTATTTTCTCTTTATTAGTGCTTTTAAAAAAATGGAATCCTCGTTTTAAAGCAAGTTTTAACAAGTGTGTTACAGTCTGCACACATAATGGTTTGGGTGGAGTAAAAGCCCTCAGAAACACAGTGCACAGAGCCAGTAATGGACTTGTCGCCAACACCCTGTGATTTCATGACTGCTAGAATAAAAACAAATGCCACGTTCAGTTCACTGCAAAGAAAAGGATTAATTAACTCGATGTGGCTTTTTACTTGACCTGTGTAAGGTGAGTAAAATAAAATTTCATTTTATGAGATTCAAAATGATCAGCTGCAAGCCTACGGGAATTGTGATGAAATGACCAAGTTAAATGACTAACTCTGTTGAATTCTAATTATTAGTGGGCCGTAGGTCACCATGAATTTTTAGCTGTGAGGTTGTTGCTTTCCTTCCTGCAATAAGGTAACAGGCAAACAAAATGTAAATGTCCTTCTGTAAATTGATGTAAAATAAAATGTAAATTCCTGTCAAAGACAGAAACATCAATCCTGAAGATACGATAATCTGAGCGCAGACATTAAGCTAATCTTTTCTGAATGGTAACAATTAACTTCACTGACATTTAAATAGTGATTTCCCCCCCAAAAAAAAATTCATAGTTATCAATCAAAATCAAATGTTCACAGTATCAATAATCCTTATATTCAGCAGAACAAAAACCCCCAAAGCTGGCTGTATAAGTAACATTCACTCCCTGGTTAAGGCATTGGGTCAACCTAAATCTGCCAAACTTCCCAGCTTGGCTGTCCCAGCAAAGGTAGGGAAAAAAATACCCATCTGATATGGAGTACTGGGGAGGTGGGAATTAAATAGTCTCATTCCACATTACAGTAATGGCTACCACATATGTATGGATGGGAAAAAACCAATCACATAGCTTTAGAAAAATCTTACTTCCTTGCTTTCTGATGGACACAACACACACACAAATAATAAAGAAAACTAAGACACACATCAAACAAGTGGGAAAACTGGCAATCCACAAGCCAAAAAAATGTTATGAGCAGAGATTTTTCAGCAATGCTGTTTAGGGAACCTCAGCCCCTAGCTGGTAGAGATTAAAGTTGAATTCTATTTTAGTATTTGCAGTGATAAGACCCAAAGGGATAATATCTTATTCTAGAAGGACCTAGCTCCCTTTTATTTTCTACCCCTATGAATTTGCTGCAGAAAGGTCAAGCACTTTAAGCAACAGCATCATAAATGATGCCACTGTTTGTCTCTTTTTACAGTTCTAAAAAAAATTAACACTTGAACACACGCTTCACTGGTTTCTCTATTCCCTCCACTAAAAACTTGGAAGTAAACAGAAGTGTATTTATATCAGTACTATAATCCTCCTACGGAATGACAGCCTTTGAACATTTTGAACATTATTCCTGATATGATACCACGCTACATTACCATTCAGCTCAGTAACTGCCAGAATCATGCTCGAGAGAAGTTAAAATAAGTACTCTCTATGTCTCTAATCTTGTTTCGTTTTATCTATTTCAATATTTTGCTTTCCCTATAGGCAACACAGATTAACACTCACAAGTGAAGGAGAAATTAGAAATAATTTTCTGATGTTTTCTAAGCAGCAAAGTACTCACCAGCAGCAAAATTCCCTCCTGCACATTCCTTCCCATTTCAAGGCTCTGACTGCTCCATACACATTTTCAAAGTCACAAAATGTTCCTTGGAACAATTGTTCAAAAGTTAATTTCTTAGTTTCTAAACTTAACAGCAGCACTTCACAGATTTCTCCTCGTATCAAAAGGTAGGGAAGACCTTCATCCACCTTCTGTATTCAAGAAGTAAATAGTATCAACGATTCCTTCTTTCTGCTTTGCATCTAGTTTTAAATTATTCCTTTTAATTTTTAAGGGCTGTATAACCTAAGCAATGAGTGTCATTAATCACTACTGAATGATTTAACCCAGCCATTCAGTTCCAGATGCCCCTCAGTGTTAGAGATATGCTAATTCCTTCCAAGCTTTACCTCTTTTTGCAGCTGAAACCATAATTTTCCACATTGGTGGAGACAGGATTTTACTCCTTGCATGGGGCCTCCTGCCAATCACTTTTATGCCTGAGCAGTGGCACAGTGCAAGTTCCATTCAACGGTTACAGCAGACACCTTTTCATTTAACCCGTTTGTTATTTACATCCTCTCTCCTACATTCTGCTGCGACAGCATCATAGTCCCAAACTGTACCATCTCCAGTGAGAACTCCTGGTTTGGGTAGCAAAAAGTAAAATAATTTGTTACTACCCTTATTTTTTTTTTCCCTTTTCTCCTTGTTTCCTCACACTACTTTTTTTCCCTTTTATCACCTCCTACCATTAAACACTTTGATTATAAAGTATCTGTCAACTCCTGTACCTAGGGCATCAGCTATATTCCAAAACCAGAAAGTTGCACTGACGGAGTTTTGTGAGTGGGAGGTGAGGGGAGAAAACACTAAGAATTTGCAAATCCCAGTTCTGAACCTGCCTGGCATCCAAGAGATCTCCCAGCACGAAGTTAAAGCAAGCGCCAAGTTTAATATCAAGTGCCAAGAGGTTCTGAGAGAAGAAAAAGGAGAAGTGACATTGCTGAACATTTGATCAAAAAAAAATAAAAAAAAAATCTGTATTTTATGACCCTGTATCACGCATTCACCACATAAATACAGGCACAACCTACTTGTGGATTTGGGGCTGCTTTCCTTATCTTGGGCTTACATGCCTGGGCTTATTTGGCCAACAGGAGACATTTACGTTGAAAAGTCTGCTTTTGACCCATGTTAGTAAAATGTAATACAAAATTGACAAGCCAAGAGGATTCTAAAAGAATACACACTCAAACATATTTTTCATTGGCTTCTCACCCTACACAGAGCTATTGATGCATGTGCAAATGAAAAGCTTTTTTTTTTTCCCCAGTTAATTGGCTCTCAAGGAAATGTTCACCACAATCTCAATCTTCAGATAGGCTAACTACCCACAGTGATCTATAAACATTCGCAACTGAAGAGAAGTCTAACACTTTATGCAATTTAATTTAAACACCAGAATCAAGAGTTTCAATCTTAAGTAGGTCCAAATTTAGGCTGTAGGTTCCCAACTTAAACAGCTCAAAACAACCTGGATTACAAAAATCTGAGTTTTAATGTTTACTGAAAAAAATCAAGCCACTCTTTAAAGCCTGTTCATCTGGTCACTGTCAAAACCCCATTTCTTTCCCCCTTTACCTATTTCCGAAACAAAGGGAAGTTCATCCAGCGCACATCTTTAGGCCTACATTATATCCTTGGCCATATATTATATCCTAATTTCTAAGATGAGAAACTGTTAATGTTTATTATGCTACTGTAGAAGCAAACAGTAAAATTAAAAGTCTTCTATATATGAATTTTAAACCATTAACTGTTTTATATGTCTAATCTTCAATGTAAAGGCAGTTAAGCAATTAGGTAAGAGGCAATATAACTAACCCAGAATGCAAAATAAATATCTTGCCTTGGGATATGCAAATTTCAGAACATACAAAAATGCTAGCCAAGCAAGTTTTAATGCAATACTAGCATGGAACAGTTTAACAGTGCTAAAGAAATCACATTTCTGATTTATGTACAAGACAGTTAAAGGAGCAGAAGACAAAGACTATAATAGTAACACCAAAAGTAAACAGACTATACAGTTCTCTTGCACGGCTGTCACAGATGACTTCAGGTTTCATTGGTTGGAAACCAACCCTCACTATGCTCTGCACTCCACATCTGAGAAGATGGGCTGTTCCAAAAATTGAGCTTATCCAACTGCTAATTCACTATGCAAGATGAAGAAAATAAAATATTAAGTTTAAGATTTTAAATCCAGAGCTCAGCACAGGCTTGTCAGCTTTACAAATCTTTAATCTACAGTAAGAAGTGCTCATATTATTTCAATCATTCACTATATTAGCATTAGACTTAAGGTAATGCAACACCATATTGAGCAAATACTTTCCAATAGAAAAGGGCACCTTGAATAATTTTGCATATCTGACTACTCATTTCTTCAAAGAAAGTATATGTATTTCAAGACTGCAGCAGCCTAAGCTGACTTTATAGTAAGTTATATTTAAATTAAATGTTCTATGTATTCAATTTACAGTGATTTACTTAAATGTAAATAAATAGAAACATTTAACATAGTAGAAAAAGCCCTATGCCGTTCTAAAGTTGTAAAGTCTGATGGCAGAAAACAAGAGGTGAATGGGAGTACATTGTGGAATTTACCTCTACCATCAGTTACCAAACCCACAGAGGTACTCCTCTCTTGTTTAGATATGGAATCCAATTGTTTGTTATGGAATTTCTTGGAAAGACAAGTAAGAAAGACATTTTCAGCAACACACTTACTATTTTGTGAAAGTATATAGGCCAATACAAGTATGCTATACATGTCAGCATTCTGAGAGGATGAATACCTAAGATGCCTTTATAAAAAAACCTGATGTTTCTATACGACTAGTCGTATAGAGTTTATATAAAAAAAAAATAATCCCTTTAGATAAAACCCAAATGTTAAAAATGAGGTTGAAGACAACAACAAAAAAATGCTACTGCTGTTATCAAAAACCACATACTGAACATCTACATCAGAAGGTGAAGTGCACACACAAGTTACACCATCAGGGCCTTCACTCCTGTAGCAACGTGTTGACATCATTTCACTAAAAGCTAGATGGAGAAGCACTCAAGTTCTGCGTAGTTCTTTGGACAATGGCACTGAAAACAACTATGAGCAAGCTTGAGGACACGAAATGCAGTTTCAGACACAAGGCTGCTTTTTAAACTTTTAAAACATGCAGATTCTTTATTCAGATCTACAAGCACATTCTCTGCTGATTAGTGGTAGATCCTCATTCCTAATTTTCCAAGGTTCTGTTTCTGGAAAATACAATTACCATTACTTCCCACTAAAAGAGTGAAGGAAAAAGGTTTTCTATTCCCCATCTCAGCACAGAGTTCACCTGCTTTTGGTAAGGCCACCTTGAGGATGTACCAGTCAATAAACCATTCCGTCCTCAGCAAAGGAAAAAGGACTTCCCTGTTCATGGGTGTGAACACAGCATTCTGCATCTTCCCTTTACCTGCAGCTGCTCAGACCAGAAGTAGGCTCTAAATTAAAAGACTGGCCTTCCACCATTCACATATCACACTGTTGTCAATTTGTTTTGTTTTAGCCAGTCATACACAGACACACACATCAGTCTTGGTCAAAAACCTTCCTAAGCTTCAGAACAAGAGAGGCATGGAAAACAATCTACAAATCTCAGAGAAGCCTAGAATAGTTCTCAATATTTGACAGTATTTAATTTCATTAGTTGTTCATATACTCCTTCATCTTCCCACTAAATTTTTTTTCCTCACTTTATTTTCAAAAGACATGGAAAGAAATAGAAGGTACTTTCCTTAAACCCTCTATTCATTGTTTTTTTGAACTGTAGGACATTTCCCTTACCTCTTATACCTGAAAGGGATACTCCAGTAAAGCTAAATGAGAATAAACAGTTGCCTACCTTGCCTCTGGCTAACTTTGTGCTGTTGTTTTAACACCAATTAAAACATATATATTCCTTGTCTGAGAAGCCTACCCTCGTACCTCTTCACAAACGTTCCACAACTGTATCTTATCATTTTTGTGGGTAAATGCACAATTTTTCTAATGAAACAATTGTGTCAACTAACAAAGAAATTCTGGCATCCAGAATTAAATTCACCACCATCTTATTTCAAAAAACCTTACCATCGTCTTCAGGGAAAGGTAACCTCCAGTACCTGGCTTAAGTCCTTCAGTATCCTGATTATTAACTCAGCTCTTTAAAAAACAAAACCCCAAAATGTAATACAACAACAACAATAACAGAACTCTGCACATCTGACTGAAAACTGAAGTCATTACCAGCTTCCTAGCCACCCCTCTTTTTCACCTGTTGAGATTTTCCATAGCACCAAGTCCCAGCTGTGTGAGGCCAACATAGCTAGCTGCCACCGATGGCCCACGTCTGGAGACCAAAGCATTTGTTCTCATAAGACATTTTCTTTCTTCGTATAAAATGACCTTTTACTCACATCAATTCAGCGCTGATTTAAAACTGACGCAATAATCGGCCAAGAGGCATCAACGTATGTGTGAAACATGCTATTACAGTCAAACAGTATTAGGACCTACATGGGTAACCCAAAGAAGGTATGAAGAGAAGGTATAAACTAGTAAATTATCTGCCCTTAAAAGCACCTCTAACTTTCAAGGTATTTAAGAAGAGCATTTTTTTGTAACTCTACTGTCACCTCTTGGTCAAGCTTCTAGTCACTAACTATACTCTTATTTCCCCTGTTTACACAATTTATTGGAGTTAAGATACACCTGAGTTGCTACTTCAGTTATTTCACTATTTACTTAACAATTTTATGAAGAGGCACTCAGGTGAAAAGTTAAGGAAGGTTATCACCACCAAACGAGATTATATAGCAGAATAGACAAGTAAAATGTGTCAGGACCTCAACATATGAAATTCTTAAGTGTCCTTTAGTTTGCTCGGAAAGAGCAAGGTTCCTACAAACTTCCTGACCACAAAATAACCTCAAAATATTCAAAACTATTTGCAACAAAAAGCTTCATTCCTAGCCATTCAAGTACACAAAAACCCAAACAAATTCACAACAATAATGCTGATCTTCACTATGAAAGAGAAGTATTTTGAAGAAGAATCTAAACCAGCTACCATGACACCAAGCCAAATGACTGTTACTCACATAATGCATTTAACTATGACAAAAATAATAAATTGTAAAAGCTGAGCAAGTGACTGGACTTGCTAGCCCCAGTATATTATTAAATTAATTAGGCAAAGCTATTCCCTAATGAGACATAATATTACACTTGTTTAGGATTGTGAAACAAAACTCTTTCAGTTATTTAGGAAAATTAAGTGCCAAACCAAAAATAATATTATTTGAGAGCAAGGGAGTAGGTTCTCAGATTCTTAAGTACATCAGTAGATTTCACTGTCTTGAATGTCTAAAGATAATATTTTCTCTCTCTACTTCTTACAAAAAAAAAAAAAGATTGGTTTTGATCCCCCCCATTGGGCCTCTTTGGTCATCACTTCCAAAGCATTTTGTATTAAAACACAATTTGGCATGGGTATCACACGTTAATGTTTGACATTAAACAATGTTGTTACCTAAGTGTCACTAGTTTCTGACAGTATTTGTAATGGTCCATCTATCTTTGTAGATCCAATCAGAACCTTTAGCCTGTAGACTTTAGGCAGGAGATTCAGGAGTATCCTTCACATAAATTCATGCTTTCTAATAAAATATTTTGAACAGTACACAGTAATCCTCCAAAATTCAGTACCATGAGCTTTACAGATGATCCCTGCTAATGAAAATACTGTATTTCTTCAGGACAATAGACCGGACTACATGGCATACAAGCAAGAAAACGTTTGACAACCACCACTCATTGTGGTGAGCAAAAAAGTAATCTTGACTGTTCTTTTGTTTTAAACAAGTATCCAAACTACCTAAGCTATATGAAAAAAATGTCTCTTTCTCGCTGAAAAGAAAAACACACCATTAATGCAAATTGGAAAAAAAAAAACAAAACCAAAACAAACCACCCACATTTGATCACCACACATACTATTAGTAGTCACAAGGATAAGTGACTTAGAATCAAACACCTGGATACTTTGATAATTTCCTATTCATGATGGCATATCCTCCATTTCACAGCATGTGGTTATTTCCTTTCTAGTCTGAAGTCCTCAAACACAGTGCAAGCACTGCCAGCTTCTCCAACTGTAAGTAGCTACCTGGATCTTCCTCAAACTTTGTTACAGTAAAATTACTTAGAACAGCACACAATGTATTGCAGCAGGTGAAAAACACCTGGGTTTTATGCTCTCTTGGGTGACTTACCTTACAGATTATCCACCTAAACATTCATAATTCTTTGAATTGCTGTGCAATATTTTAAAATCTCTTATTTTATTACTATTAGGCAGCAAATATGGAAAGAGAGCAGGAAAAACTCTAATACCACCTCATGAAGGGAAACCTTCCTCTAAGTACAAACGTATGAAACAAACAAAACATAACATACAAAAGAAATGGCTGATGTATTTACTCCAACAGGCAGGCTAGCCAACCGGAAAGGACTTTGGGGACGCTCCACAGACACCCCTTAAACTATTAGCCCTCAGAAGATAACTCTCCCACGAAGGGATACAAGAGACAATTTTGCCCTCCACTGGCTAGAACTATCACTGGAAACCAGCCCTGCCTCGCTGCTGTCAGAGCTGCCTACGTCGTACCGCACGGAAAGCCCTCCTGAGCAAAGGTACCAGTCCCACGTGAAGTACAGTAATTAGTACGGGATAGCACGGACAGGAACGGGGAAAAACATGTTGAGCAGGTGGGAATCAGCAATGCAACGAAATACCTTGTAGCAGTATAAGTATTTCTGCGGAGGGAGCAGAAAAATCACACAGTAACGTATTTAGCCTTGAGACTTGCTAGAGCAGTGAACAGACATATGGAAAACCAGAACCTTGACACTCTTATTCCCGGAAAAAATCATTCTGCATGTTTCTTTCCAGATAATTGAAAGCTTTTATTTTCCAAATGTATTAATTTGATGCTGCTGTTTCTTGGGAGGTGGAGAGATGAAAACTCAATGGATTATGAAGGAAAACCCACCCCAAAATGGAGGAAAAAGGGCAGAAAGCAGGTAAATACTCAAGAAAACAAGGATAACAGAGAAGTACCCCTTAAAGCAATTTTTATTCTTATCTTTATGCAAAGAAGCATTGAAATTACACTGGGAGAATAAGGGAGGAAAGCTGCTAACTTCCAGTGTTCAAAATTATTCAAATTTAAATTTATTCTACATTTATTAACCACAGACTTAGATGAAAGAAAGTACTTCACAGCAAGGCACAGAGGCAACACCAGGGTAAAAATTAGGGGTTTTAAGTTCTAAGTGGTTTACCAATTACTGTTTTAACAAACACTAACACACTTACCTTTCTATTATTACGATTTTCCACCTCCCCATCCCCCCCCATTCTTTCCCATCTCTCAGCAGAAGTTTCTAACATCCCATTTAGAGTGTGGCCACACAAACCCTCGACTCAGTAGTGGGCGTGAGGGAAGTGAAAACCTTCAGTGGAGAAGGGAGGAAAGGATCAATCAACTTGCGAGCAGATCAGCTGTCAGTAGAACTCAAAGGATTGCAGTGTGGAAGCTGCTGTAGATGACTCCTGTCCTTCCTTCTGCACTGCAGCCATCTGCCCTCAAACTTCATCCTGCCAAAGGTTTCTGGCATCTCCATTGTTCCAGACACAAGACCGACTATTTGGCCACACTCTAACTGGGGGGAGGGGGACAGGGGACTCTCTGGTAAGGGAGTTGGAGCACAGTTACTCTCTGGTGTTTGTCTCTATCTTTGTTACTGAGTTTGCTTACACGGCAAAATTAAAACCCCGTAAAAAAAACATAGCTTTTTTTTTGCTTTTTTTTTTCTGCCAACAACTCAGCTGTAATCAACATTATTAAAGAGAACATCTCTACCCTGAGGGAGGAAAAAAAAACTAAAAAAAAAAAAGGAGACAAAGCAACATACATCCATCTTACTCTATTGATTATCTGAGGAATAGATGAGAGAATAAAATTAAAAAAAATTAAAACCCAACTCATAAACACACACCAAAAAACCAACCCAATCCTGCTTCTTAACTTGGAGTTAATGATACCCCAGTACAGAACTGTGTTACAGAGTACATTGTCTATGAAGTCAACTTTTCCATGATTGAGATGATCATCATGAAAGATTTACAAAGCACAGATTGGCGAAAAGGCTCTTCCCCATTCCAATTGTTTCTTCCATTAGAAAAAGAAGGCAATGCAGAAAAAAGCAAATTGAAAATGGTGTGACACAGTCAAGAGTGAAGAGGGTTAGAGTTACTCTTTTTTAAAGAGAGAGATGGCAAAGCTTTCCATGTTCAAAGCCACAAGAAGCAAACCTAATACCTAACAGCAAAAAGGTAATAGTTAAATTTATGATATAATCTAAAAACAGACATAAGTTATTGCATTTGGTGACATAATTAAGACTTAAAGCTTCAGGCTGTGTACTTAAGTCTTTCAAAAACTTCATTCATCCATTTACTGACCAGGTGTCTCATGCTACTAATAACTTTAATGACTCAAAGGGGTCCTCAGCAAACTTATAAAAATCCATTAGGGTAGAAAAGTTAGCGCCCAAGCTAACCTTAACACAAGGTTTTACTCAATTTACTCTCAGCTTAATGTACGACAAAAGGCGTTGTTGAGAAGGGAATTACTGCAGGCAGAGAAATCTGGCCTCCTAAAAGCAACACGAAGCTTACGTAGAAACAACCCCCAAACGCCAAGCGCCTCCACGACCACCCCGGTCCACGTTAACGCCCCGTGGGCTGAGCGGTGCGACGGGCACGCCACCGCGAAGCGGAGGGATGCACGCCGGTTCTGAGGTCATTACACGCTGCCCTTTATCGCATTCCTCGACACCACGATTTGATAGGGTGCTTACAGAGAGCAAAATCTGCCGTCAACAATACCCTATTAGTACGACCCTATCTTCAATCTCCAGGCACGATAAGATGCCCCAACACGCCTAAGCCCCGTGCAAACAGCGCCTAATGACCATTAATCCCCCCTATCTCCTCGGCGATCTCTCCCGCTCCCATCTATCTCGCTGGCGCTTCACTTCACACACGTGGGGAAACTTTAACCGCCAAGGTGAAGCAAAACTTGTCCCCGA
>VXBL01003978.1:450711-501862 GCA_013400195.1 Aramus guarauna
CACGCAAACAAACAAAAATCCCCAACTCGGGTCTCCGGAACCTCAAGCCCCAGATGGAAAATCGCCTGACGGAGGTTACCGGCGTTTTTTCCGTGTCACCGGGCTATTCCACGCCGCCAGGCACCCGCTCAGCACCACGGCGTGGGCGGCGCGGGCCCACAACAGGTAGGGCCCCAGCCGGCCTTTCCCGCACGGTTTGCCACGTTGTTTCCCTTCCCTCTGCTGCAGCCATCACTGGCGCTGGCAGCGGCATTGCGGGCAGGTTCGGCATCACCAGGCAGGTACAGCATCACCAGGCAGGTACAGCATCATCCGGCATTCCCGGTGGAGCAAGGAAGGTCCCTGGTGCCTGCGGCCTGGCTGCGCCGCAGGTGTGGAGCAAACCTCTGGGACGAGCATCCTCAAATCCTCGCTCCTGCAGCTGGGCGCATGGACAAATACTGCGCAGAAGTACACGAGCAGCTCTAATGGTCAACTCCACGTGGTCGTGTTCGCTTTAGCTCGCGCTGAGAGGCAGCGGTGGGGCAAGAAGGCTTAACACGGTAGGTGAAAAGGGAAGGTGGACTTGGAAAACAGACTGCTGCCCGTGAGGCAGACGTAGAGCAGCGCTACCGCCTCACAGCAAAGCTCCAGCTCCTCCTAGGTTTGGTTCATTGTTACGAGATATAAAAAGTTTAATTTCCAAGAAGCACGTTGAATATATTAACCCCACTGCGAGTGAGCCTTTTCTTGCAGTGGGACAATAAAACTGCAGAGAAAGAACCTTCCTTCGCTTCCTGTCGTAGGATTCAGACGCGCCCCGCGTTGTTATCAGCCAGGCAGGTTTGGATGCTCTCAGCCGCCATCAATCCAACCACGCTCGCGCTGCCGTGCCACTACATTTGCCTCGTTTTGCCTCCCTGAGTGCGCACAGGGCAAACTCTGACCGAAAGTCCGACATCAGCCAGGTCCTGTGGGTTGCACTGAATCTGTTTTAGCCTACTTCTATGCGAGATCGCTAAAGACAAATCTTCAATAACGTGAAGCAAAACTGGTTTACATTGGAAAAGGAAGTTCCTGGTTCGTAAGCATGTATATATATAGCAGCAGCAGCCAACCTGACAAGATTTCCCACTAAAACTGCGAGAATAGACCAAGCATTACAACACCCAAAAGTCAGGAAAATAATCTAGTGTTCTAACACCAATCAGACAATTTTCAGAGAGAAAAAGGAATTAGTGTCCTACTGCAAACACGTTTAGAAAACAACCGTAGCTATGGAATCAGTAACAGTGAATACTTGTGCATGTGACCAGATTTCTTGAAGCCATACCTAGCCAAGAATTCCTCTTTCTGTTCAGGGACTTCAGGTTCTGCACTTTATGAAAGAAAAATGTATTAGCCCTACAGAATTAAAACACACTGCAAAAACAGGTCCTAGATAATCCTTGAACCCTAGTGAGAAGTTTGCGCTTTCAATAAATTAGGTTTCAGTTGTTCTTTTTTAATTAAATAAACATGCAGGCCTGAAAATGAGCCTCAAGAGTTCATTTATTTCATCTCCCTCTTCTGAGATAGGGTTAAATACAAGTAGACTCCCACCAACAAGTATTTTTTAATTCCATTACTGTACATTTCTAATGATTGGGATTTCATATCCTCTTTAGGTAACCTCTTCCAGTTACTATACAGTCAGATAATTTTCTTTTTATGCCTAGACTAAATAGTTTCCAGAAACACACCACCACTGCCACCCATAACATTTTGAAGGCATGGGTTTTATTCCTTCTGCAGTATCAATGCTTGATAGACTCATGTTGTACCAAATTACATATTGTAATTGATTGCTTCTGTTAAAAAAGCAAACCCACAAATCTACAAGTAGGTCACTCTATAGGGAATAAATGGGTTTACATATTCTGTGAATGTACGTACATACATATATTTTATATATACACGTATTTATTTACTTGTAAAGTGTCATTTTTATGTCTCCCTGGTTTTATATGAAGCTGTCAATATTCCCTGTAATCTTTAATTGTAAAACCGTCATTTTTAATGCATGTCTATGACATATGTATTATCTAGCAACATAAATTAACCCATTCACTTTGTAATGGCAACATGTATATACGGTGTGGAGAGAAAGTAAATAAAGCGTTTACCTTTAGTTCCCAGAGTGTGTTCTCTACTCAAGACAAATTTGTTTCCTGTATATTAGTGAAATAGTAGATTTCTAGATTCACGCACACTTTTGCTTAGGTCATTCAAAAAAAAGGGCCCGTAAAATTTTACGCTGTGTCGAAGTCTTACGTGTGCTGGATGTTAATTTTCTAATTTCACATT
Source organism: Aramus guarauna (assembly GCA_013400195.1). NCBI lineage: Eukaryota > Metazoa > Chordata > Aves > Gruiformes > Aramidae > Aramus > Aramus guarauna. The sequence continues at coordinate 453,037 of VXBL01003978.1, forward strand.
TCAAATACAGAGAAATTCTAAATACAGCAATGGATTAAACCTCCGAAGCTTGAACGACCTTACCATATGATCATGAGGTGAGAGTAAGTACAGATTCATTCTCCTTTAGGTACCGATAGTGAAAGTACACCAGAGCTTCAAAGACTTGTTCAATTTGTACTGTCTCAGATACTTCATAACTTAATCTTTAGCTGTCACTGTTTTCTTACTGCAGAAAAATTACTAGGACTGGATATATACTGCTCTAATTATCTTTTTTAAAAATTCATTTAGATTGTAATAATATATAACAGCTGCACGGCTGAGTGAATCTCTTCAAATTGTAAGCCTACAGAAATTCATCAGAATATCTCAGAATAAAGAATATATTAGAATAATTGATATCAGAATAAACTGACATAATTGTTAATTCTGCAGATGTTCTTACAAAATGTGTGATTGTCCTTGATACTGAGACATATATGAGATGCGCACACACATATAGATATATGTCATAAAATGTGCTAATAAAAGAAATATTTCTTTAACCTCTTAAAGTCTGTGGAACACTTTTTCTATGTGTATTAAAATGCAGATGTACTTGCGGTGTTAATTCTGTAATATGTGAAACATGAATGCCTGAAAAATAATCAGATAAGATAAAGTAAATTTGGTGGCATCTGAAAAGGAGAAGGCAAAAATGTCATAGAAATATATTCCAATCTAAATTATATCAATGGATAATTTTGCCTCCAAAAAAAACACACACACACACACAAAAGCCCACTTCCAGTGACATAAAGTCATGTTTTTAAGTGAATTTTAAAACTACAGAAAATACAGTGACCGTACAACAGCATACATCTAGTGCATTCATCAATGTGAAATATGAGCTCTAAGTCCCAGCACGCGTATCATTTTATTTAAATTTCATACTATGCTGAATGCACAACAGTTGAAGGACTGAATTTTTAGCGTATTTATCTTCTCCTAAATCTCGCACACGCACTCACCCTCCATTTTTCAGCCTTACACAAACATGTAATTCGTGAGAGACTAGGACTACTCCCATGCACAAAATGACACCCGCTGCCTGCGTCTGAGGCACAGGACTCCGGTTGGGAAACCTCCAAGAGAAAGGAAAGGTTCTACAGAAATGATAGTTGTGGTTCAGCAGATGGCAGTCTTCCCTCGAAAGGACGGAAATCAATGCTGCCTCTGATACAAGGGACAATAGGCTTTTACAGATTATTCATTTCACGTTACCCAGAAGGACCTGAAGTTCCGTAAGAGATCCCAGGGTATTTCTCTTTAAAGGCAGAGAAACGCACACGATGTCCCGGCTGTGTTAGGGGGGCAACTGCACGCTCTCTCCGCAAACCTTTTTGAACTTCAAATGACTCTTTTACCTTCCCGATCTTAGCGCTGCTGTGTAGCCTCCCGGTTATCTCCAGGAGCTGGCTGCCAGAAACACCTACGTGCCTGCGTGTCTATATTGCATGGTCAGATGTGCACGTGCCCGCACGTGTGCAAGGAGTTTGTCCTTCTGAGCATTGTGAGGCTGGCAGCGAGGATGACTAAATCAGTAACATTATTCTATATGCTACAATTCAGCTTCCGTTGACCTCACTGAGAACTAGTTCAGGTAAGGGTGCACTGTTAACATTACCAATTAGATTATTATGAAGATGTCTGTACATCTTATTCAAATTAGAACGATTTTCACAGATTATTTTCGAGATTTGCATGACATCCGTCTCAGGCTTGGGTCTGCTTTCACATGATCAGCCATATAGATTCAAGAATCACACAAAAACAGCCAATGCACTTGCACGTTCACTCATAGTAACTCATGTGTCCTGTACTTTGTGTTTTGTTTTGGTTTTTTTATTTTCCCCAGTCATTCTCTTGATCACTTTAATGTTAGTCATTTACCTACTGTAGTCTAAAATATATTTAAATTACTCTATCACATTATGTTACCCTCGGAATGTAATAGTCATTAAAAAAAGGACAGACACCCAAAAAGTCCGCTATATTCCCGCTACTGTTCTATCAGATACACTAAGTTTCAAGAACTCTTTCTTCCCAGACTGTTTAGGACACCACAGAAGTGATCAGTTGGATTATTTAGTAAACTGTCTTAAAAAACTATTAAAAATATTTTTTTTCTAAGTGTAAGCATTAATAAGCTGAAATGAAATAGAAAAATACAAGGAGTTATACATCTCTCTTTGTATATTTGTCTCTAAGTCTATTACGGCCTAACGCATCCTAGGAATCCTAACTGACGTCAATAAACATAGATGACAGCAGAACAGTATATAATTTCAGTAGTTTTTTGCAGGTTTCGGTAGTAACAAAATGGATTTCTCTACGTTAGAGCTAAACAGTCAGTGAAGCTGTTAGAAGAAAGAGCACTGTAAAGTGTAGGTGAATATAAAAAGTGCACGGATAGCAAAAGCTTGAACACCTACAGTTGCCATATAATTAATTGCGATACTTATTATGAGTAAACAAAAAATGTTAGGATTTCCATGCCCACATAAGTCCATTTCTGTCTCTTCCTTGATTTGGCTGGTTACTGTTTAAACATGCTATCCAAAAGAAAGTATTTTCTTGTTTTTGATTGTTAGGACCTTAACATGATTTTGGTTTTATTGACATTAATTTTGGAATTTTGGAATTTTTTTATTTCTTTGATGTTACTCTTAATTACACCACTGGTGAATTCAGACTTCCCATGTCTTTCACTACATACAACATTTAGAATAGCGCTCATAGTAATTGCAGAGTAAGGAAAACTAGCAATAAAATACAAGATTTTATTTGCTATGTTGAATTCGTAGATAGAGACCCTAAACAAGCTCAAGCCTCATTATGCTAGGTGTATAAAAACAACATGACAAAAGATCCTTTCTTCAAAGGATTTATAAAACATCCTTATCAACATAAAGGACTACAAGAAAAAATCACCACTGGCATAAACATGCAAAATTCCATTGATGTTCATCCTTTAATACCCTTTTATATCAGGGGTGAATGTGGCTTTTCACTTCTGTTTCAAAGATGCTATAGCACATCCCCGCTGGAAAAAAAAAAAAAAAATCACTGAAGCTATATTCCTCTGTTCCCCCAGTAAAAAATGCTAAAGGCACATTTTCTATTCAGTCTACTCAGCAGATGAGTTCAAATGCCTTTTAAAAATTATTATAATTATAGGAAGTACTGCATACAACTTCTGCTCTGTGGTTTTGTTCTTGCTGGTGACAAAATGGTGATCTGCTTAATATGTCATTTCTATACAAACAACACAGTATTTATTACAAACCCAGCGTTATCTCTGCTATTACTAAACAAAGAGAGACCTGTCCCTGAAATCTCAGTATTTGCTTTAAATGTTTAACAAATGAGCTATTCAGCACTATCTCCTTGTTTCTGTACGGAGTATAGGAAGAGTATGAGGGTGTCACCTAGTGGATTGTTCAGACTGCCCATAAGCGAGCTAACAAGCAAAACCATCCAAATGGCACTGAATGAACTAACAAAATGAAAGAGAAAGGATTCTTTTTTCTTTATTTAATTACTCCAGGAATTGTGAAGGCTTCAACAGAGCGTTATTGTTCTCTAATATCTGCCTTTGGGTTCCCATTCATGTCACAGAATCCATTGGCACTGAAAAGGGCTGGAAGAATGATGCATCCAAAATTTTGAAGAGAAAATTACCTATGTTCCTGGCTTAGAGGAAAGGTTTAATATTACCAGAGACAACCATTTGAAATGAGTTGCACAAAACTTTTGTTTAAGGTTACAAATAAGTGGAAGAAATGATATACAGTGCCTGTAGGTTCCATCAATTACATTTTAAAAGGTGGAACTATTCCATGATTTTCAACAGGCCATCAAAAAAAGGTTTTTTACATGTGCATGTATTAGTTTGAGATTGCCGTATGCATTTATAATTCATGAATAGTTAAGGTTAACCTTAGCAATGTGGAGATGAAAAGGATTACATAAACTATCCATCTTATTTCTGTGATTGAATTACTGCACATATTTAAAGCAGACGCCACTTAAGAACTGAATACCTGCAGTGAATTAACTCAGTCAAATGCAAAGCAGATACCCAAGCCAGCTCACCCAGTACAATTTCAATTGCATGTTGAAATTTAAAATAACCAGCATACAATTTATAATTGCATGATGAAAGCCTATCTGATCCCATATATTTAACCTCTTTTAATTAAAAAAAATGCTTACTATAGTTTTAATATTACATTCTGCCCTTGAGTGGAAGAAGGGAAAAAAAGAGAGGATGGAACTACAAATGATAGAGACATCCTGTTTCAGTGCCTCGAGCACGCATTTTATTACACCCCCTGAAATTTTTCAGTGTGTGCTGTGTGACCAGCATGGGAAGAGGAGAAAGTCTCTGCCCCATGATGGTATGCTTATTTGCTCGTGTCAGAAGTATGTACTACCCGTCAGCAGGCACGGCATGCTGCTGGAAGCAGCAGCAAGAATCTTACACTAGCAGGACGCTTTGTTGGCCTTGCTGTTGGTACCCTGCTTGAAGTGGTTATATGTCTGTTTTAATGAACAAGTGGAACTGCCTGCCTCTGTGTATAAGGGCTAGCCCAGCCTTAGCCTTTTTGTGCATGTACAGAATACAGACAATCTAAAATTACTTGCAAAATACCCTAGGCAAAAAGGTATAAAGACCCCAGCAATCCTTATCCATATTAAAAGCTCTCAAAACCACACTTCAAGAGAACTGTGAAAATGTCTATTAGTTTAATTTCCAAACCAAAAATGTGTATAAATGTATTTCAAGTGTTTGAGTAAAATCAAACTACCCCTACTTTTTGAGGCAGGAAATAAAGGAAAAAAGGAGGAAAAAAAAAAGAGATTAGTTAAACCCCTCATCCCCAAAACAGAGAACAGTGGTCTGTTGATCAGAACCATCTTATTCTGCTAAATATTAAATGTTTTCTGGCCCTTAGAAGCACTTCTCTCCTCTTTGGGACATGGAGTTATTTTGGGTTTTTCTTTTTACCTTTTTTTTTTTTTCCCCTCTTCTCAGAACTGTCGGTCTAGGTCCTAATGGATTCTGGTGAGAAGTGCCCAGATGATACATCTTGCGAAGTTTGGTAGTAGACACTGATAAAGGACAAAATCTCTAGGGCAAGTAAGGATTGCTGCTGAGGGAGAGGATGCTGTCAAGGAGTCTTGTATACCCATTCCTACAGCAGGCTATTTTATTATAAATAGTTCCTTCCAGCTTTGTGCAGGAAAGAGCAGTACCAGGCTCCCCTATTGCACACAGCTCCTTTCTCACAGAAGGTCAGGCTGCCTTCAGAATAAAAAAATAAAAAAAGGAAAAAAAGAAAAAAAAAAGAAAAACAAACCAAAAAACAAACTAGAGGGAAGGCCTTGGGCCCCAGCTAAATATTTCATTAAAAAGAAAACTGGTCTTGCATGTGTTCTCCCTAAAACCTCCCAGAGGACAAATCTGTCAGGGTATGTCTACATAGTTAGGAGCATCCAGCAACACAGCTATTCCTCCCACTCTCTGAGACAGCCCGACACGAGCCAGCTCCAATCCAGAAGCTGAGTAAATATGCTATCACAGTGCCAAGCCTGAGCTAACGCAGGTTGTGTCTCAACAGGCCTTATTAGCTCAGACTCATTACTATAATAACACGGCTATATGGCTGCTGCACTGCAGCTGGCTCTGCGCGCCTGGCTTGCCGTGTGTGAGGAGCAGGCACTTAACTATCTGCTCCTGACTGTGTAGACATGCCGTCAGCGTGTTCCTCCTCTTCTTCCCGGAGGTTTTGTCATTTAATTTAAAGCCAGCAGCTGCTCCGCAAAAAAACGTACTGGCATAAAACAAGACCATTTTAAAAATAGTATGTTTGTCAAAGGTTGCGGGGCAGCGACTGCCTCTCGCAGGTCAGAGGATCACTTCTGTGATGCCATGATGGAGTTTTCCTCAGTAGAAAGCATGACCTGAAGCGAGGATCACATAGGTATACAACTTCCAGTTTCCTCTTCTCTCACCTCTTAACAGAAAAAGATGCGCTGAGCACTAGAGGAGGCCTAAAAAATGCAGCAATCAGCTTTCAGATAAAAAGTGAAAAACTCACTCTTTTATATAAATGGACAAGTTTTGTATTTCCCAAGTTGTTACTGAGTCGACAGAATTTATCTGCGTTTACCCTCAACGATACCGTTGGATAAACATCCTACTTTTAGCTGGAGGGCACAGTCAGAGCTGCATGGACTCATAGCTAACCTCAAAGAATGAAACAAGAACAGAAAAATTGCTCTTTAAATCTTAATGCTGGAAGGGGACAGCACCAGAATGGTAGTTCAGATAGAAATATCAGACTAAATAAATACTCAGACCAAACAAAGTCTCAGGTGAAGTTTTTATAGACCACAATAGGGGAGGATATTACCTGGGATCCACCCTTTCCACATATGATCTCTGTCGCTGTAATTCTTGGGTGGTTAGGTAGAAGAGCAACAGCAAGACATAAACATAATGTGCCAAAACCCTCATTCTAAACCTACACCTACACACAGGCAGAAAATTATTCCTGATCATTTTGCATTATGTATTTAACACTTTTGTTTGTTTGGTTTAGCTTTAACTGACATTTTCAAATGTTGCTTCCTAATGATGGAGCTGGGAAACGATTACTTTTGTGTATTCAGAGCTGATAGCCTCACACAGAGATAACAACCTCAGGCCAGGGGACATTGCCTTGGCATTGAGAGGGTTTGCAATATTGAAATGGTGTGTATTGCCATGAGAATGTGGCACTACCAAGGGACCTCTTCTTAACTGGTAGGGGAAACTATTCACCTGAGTAAAACTTGGAGAGGTTTCTTTCAAACATATTCAGTCAGTTCTCTTTACAAACAACTTTAATTTTAATTATAAAATTTTAAATTTGCTTCCCAACTTTTAAGAAAATACACATGCCTATTTTTTGGAACACATTATGATATGCAATACAACTTGTGTTGCAACATTTGCATTTTGATTTAAAGAAGAAAATGAAGTTTTAAAAACCTAATTTTTATGGTTATAATGGGGAAATCCCCTCACTCCGTTCAATATGATCATTTAAGAGTCTACATGTCTTTCAGTAAAGTACTTATCAAACCTCCAATGTACTTTGTCTGTTCATATCTGTATTGTTTTCCAAAAAAAGTTTTTGGATTTTAGTGAACTATGCTGTAATGCCCTCTGCTGGTATTAAGTTGCCAAAAGCACTTTAGATTTCAATTTTAGGTGATTCAAAGAGGTTTAAAAATGGTTTAAAGACTGAGGGCTCAAACCACAATGAACTTCTCCCAGTACCCTAGGCTGGTGAGACTCTCGAAGAGGCTTTTAAGTAAAAACAGCCAAAATGAGCTTAAACAATATCAAATTTGATATAAACTTTTTACAAAGTTGTCAAGACCTTTCAAGGTTGCTCAAGAAAGTATATTTGTTAAATTCTCAAATTCTATAAAAATACCAGGCCTAAAGGAAGAAACTAGTGAGAGCATCAACTGACATCCATTTAACTTCAGAAGTTAATTCTACATTAGCAAATCAAGACTGTGAAAACCTTACCAGAATGGTCATGTTAGATTTCAGTATTTCAAATGGAATTCCAAAGGTCTTGGTTTACATTTTACCCAGCCAACACATGACAATAATCATAGACTGAAGCCACTGTTCAAGCAAGGATCTGAAAATACGCACTAGGACTTACATGAAACTCTTGGTCAATATTCTGAATAGCTTTTAAGACAATAGGAATGAAAATTTAGACAATTTAGAAAGTTAAGTAGACATGTACTGAAGAATCCTGCTTCAATACTTTTATGGCATGAGTTTATGGAAAGACGAAAATATTGAAAATCATCTTAAGTTTTTTCCTTCCCAACTTGCTACTGTCTTACAGAAAGCTTAGTGAGATGCTGCCCATTCCCAAGGAGTTAGTTAATACTTTCCCTGAATAACTATCAAACACAGAAACATCTTCTGTGCAGCAAGATTAATCAAGTAATGTTTTTTACAGTGCCATATCATTGGAAGTATGTATTTCATAGTGGCTGGTTACAATTGCCTTAATTAGATAGGGTAGTGATAAAAATAAGGTCTAGGATGTTCTTGTTTTTGTCTTCCAGTTCTCTCTGAGCACAGAGTAAAAATTATAAACCTGGCCTGAGTTTGGCATCTTGGAAATATGAGTGAGAGTTTCAAAAGTGCTTTGCAGAGGGGGATGTTCTGCTGCCGTTGAAAGAACTCCCCTTGGTATTCTTGAAAATCCCACCCTTAAACCTTTATTAAGAATCCCTTGAAAGAGATTTTTGCTTGAAGCCATAAATCTTTCCATCAGATATGCAGGGCAAATCACCAATTAACAGGAGACATGAAGGATTTTCTTGATTACAGTTTGGACACGCATTTCTCTGGAGAGCTGTTTTTGTTCAAAACCAGCCTGTCTCCTCCATGTTTGAGCACACAGTATGTTTCGAAAACCAGACAATTTCCGTGCAGCAGAAATATGAGTTTGAACAGTCTAAAATGTTTTCATGAGACAAATTGTTATACAATAGATGGCATACTATTGTTTTGACACAACATTGTTTCAGATGGCAAAAACATTCTGTTTCTGTGTGACACAATGGCATTGGATCCAAACGATGAGTACATGAAGATGTGGTAATAAACACATTAAAGGCAAACATTAGCACTCAAGACTATTGTGTAGATTTAGGCTAATCCTTAGAGGATTTTAGGTTCTTGGATCTGCCGTGTCCTAAGCTGGCAGCAGCTTGAGGTGACAACCCACTGCCTGAGAGCAGGTGTGGGAGGCATGCCCGCCACTTTTCAGATATGTGTGAAAAGCTGGAGTCCATCTGTTTTCTTCCCCCACATTTTAATGATTCGTCGTATCTCTGATTATTCACATCATTTAAGCCACAGTGAAGACAACAGTGGAGACAAATTTTAAATAGCATAATGTAGTTGTCTTTTAAATCTGCCTTACTCTGATGAGGATTGTAGTTGGTTTTATTTTGTTTGTTTGAGTTTAGGTTTTGAACTTAATATACTGACTACAGGAAATGGTTTGATCCGTGATCATAGTTCCTATCAGTGAAATAATGTGATGCCTAGCCTTTGTGAAATCGGCTTTATTGCTTTTCCGGAAGGCATTGCCCAATGCAGTCTACCAAAGTAACATTCTTGAATTGTCCCTTATCTCTTCTCTGTAAAACAATATATTACGGGTAATGTTAGTCCCAATTGTACGTAACCATTGCTTACTAAAGACGTCAGCATTGTGTCCAGTGGCTGAAACAAGACATCTTGAAGAACCAGCATATTCTTTTGTTACCTATTGGATTCAGGATAACCTATTGATTTGATGCTGATTTCTCACTTGAATAGTAGCGAGACTGAAGTAAGCGACAGTGAAAAACCCATCTTACAGAGAGGAGAGGACTTATTTCTAGAACCTTCCTACACAAACAAACGTAGATTGTTGCGGCACTTTCACAATGTAATTAAAGTATAGCTATCATGTAATACCCTTGCCCAAATGCTTGCGTGCTTGCCATGATGCATAGGTCTCAGTTCTGTGAAAATAAGCTCTCTTGGTAAAGAGTAAACTTAAGCTGTTCCAGGGATGGCAGCCATTTCCATGGTATAGCAATCTTCCCTGCGTCCCACAACGAAGCACACACTAACAGCAACAGGCAGAAAGGAAAACTGAAAGGCCTTGTCTCTTCAATGCTCTATTGCTGAGCAGGTGACAAGCCCCTAAGTCTGAGATTCCATAACCATGAAGTAAAATCCAGGTCCGTATAGAAAATAACAACAAGATACTTATGTTCTGTCCACTCATTCTTCAAACGTTTGCTGTCTGAAACACTGCCATGTCCAAATAAGAGCACAACAATTCTACCTCATGAGGATTGAGGTCATCACTTCTGGAGTAATGCAAAAGTCTTATTTCTATCATATCCTGGAAAAACTAGGAACATGGTATTCGTACCCACAGGAAAAAAATAACAACAGATAAATAGGTTTTTGGGTGCATTTATGCCAAACTGTTAAGAGCATTACTAAGACATATGAAATAGATCGCTATTTTTGAAATCAGATGCCCGCTTCTGAAACTGGTATTTGCAAACAAATTAGTAGTAGTAGTTCAAACAACCTATAATAACATAGTACTGAAGAGTCAAGGGAAGAAGTGGAATCTCCATTTCTTGATCCCTGCAAATTAAGATAAGGTGCTTTCCTGGAAGCCATAAGCAAATACGAGCGTGTCTTATGGAGCCCAGTACAGGAGTTAAATGGGTGAAATTTAAATGGCTTTTATAAGATTATATTTGTTAATCAAGTAGTCTTTTCTATCTTAAATGCTACAAATCATGCAAGTGATACTAAACAATATATTATCTAGGAGATGAACATCAGTATTTTAAAGATTTTATATCCTACAACTAATTTAAAAGGTTTTATTTGTGTCTGCAACTATAACCATGCCACAGCTTGCAAAAGATTCTTTTCTATTCTATTGACAAAAATGAACACAGATCCAAAACATGATAGTCCATACCCACAAAATGGGAATGAGTTACTCCTTTGACACCTCTTCAGTTTGTGGTTTACAGACTACAACACAAGTTGATTACGCTCATGTTCCTAATTATAAAAGTTAAGGGAATTTTCATATCTTTCAATGAAGTAATGTCTTCAGTTGATTACAAGTAAGATTGGAAAACAAATCCTTTAATGAAATATGTGACACAGTTGTACTAAATACAATCACACAGTGCTCAGCAAAGCTGCCAATAAAGTGAAACAAATACAACTCCTCAAATGTTTCCACGAAATAAGTAATTAAAGGTTTTCTAGTATTCATGGAGTACAAAGAATAAATCACATAAAATAAAGCCAAGACACTAACAACCCAATTTCATGCAGAATTCCAACTCCTGAAAGGTTTGAAGCCTCAGGCACTTAGAATTTACTGTTCTCATTCAGAGAAATGATTTGCAGACCTAAATGAATATTTTAGGTTTTTTTCTTTGAGTCAAATGATCCATCTGTTTACTAAAACAATTCACTGCAAAGTCGAAGAGGTCATTTCAGGGTAAAACCTCCATCTTAGCAAAGGGTAAACCAAACAGGGTGTCAAGTTGAACTATTTGAAGTATAAAGTGACATCAGATAATGTTTGATGATGGTCAGATTGTATGATCTTTCTGCTGCAGCATTTTTAAGACTGGGATACAAAGAATTGTTTTCTTGGAAGGTTAACAAAGGTTTATCTTTCTGTGTCATTATCCTAGTTTTATGCTATCAAGCAGTGTTGATAATGAACTTTATCTGTAAAAATGCATATACTCTCCAAATTACTAAACAACTTACAGCCACACCCTCAGACAAAGAAGCTTTTGTCAGTAGGCTATGAATTTGTAAGTTAAATCAAGGCAATAGGCATATGCCAGAGAATGTTTCTCATCTTCTCCCATTTTAGAATGAGAGATTCCGTTTATTTCAAATTGCTAATTTGCAGTAAAGTTGGAATGCTTTGATGTGGGACTTGGTGGCAGGGGGAAAAGAGTAAAACCAGGATAGAATATGCTCTTGTAGAATCAGCACATTGTGTAGGAAAATGTTTGTCTGAAATGAAACCATACCGTATTACCTAAATTTAACATTACCACAAAATTCAGTGGTGTTAGGTTTACAATGCAGCTTCTACTAAAATCAAGGGAGAAGCCCTTCAAATGGATTATATTCTCAAAATTAGAATCTATTTTTGCTTCCTAAAATAGAAAAAAAATAAGAGAAGGTGCCATGATTCTTCAAATGTGATCACTATTCCCAAGAATTAACAGAATATATAGAGAATAAGAGCTGTTCTCAGTGAGGTGATTCCCCCTACTTGGTTTTGGGTGGTTTGGTTTGTTTTGTTTTTTCTTATTCCATGCATTGGAAACAGACAGGTGGAAATGCTGTATTAGTGACTCTGCAGATAGTACAGAGTCTGGTGGAGGAAACGGAATTAAGCCAAAAAAAAAAAANNNAAAAAAAAAAAAAAAAAAAAGTATTGATAGTATTGTATATACTCTTCCAACTCACAGCCTTGTCCAGTGGGTGAAAGTACAGCACTTGGTCCCAACCAGACTTTATTGATGTATTTGCAACAGCTCTGTGGAGCACTGGGCTGAACTAGAACCTGTTCCATTGACCCCAGATTTCCTTTCCATGAAGATAAGTATCAGTCATTACCTCCATCAGAAAATTCCAAGATCATTTGTTTTACTCATATGCTTTTCCAATTTTTTTCTTAAAGCCCAAGTGGAAATTTGTAGAGCATTTCCTTTCCTGCACTAATGCCTTCCATGTACCTGATTTGGAATAGGGTTTCACAGAAGGTCAGCTGTCTAAAAGCAAGTTCTGTCTCTATTCCATCTACAGCCAGCACAAAGAAATGGGCAACGCCAGTGGCTTTTTTAATGGACAATCTTAACACCTATCTTAGAACTGATGAATCATCGTCTGGAAAGAACTGATGAATCATCTTCTGGAAGTGCCTGTTTCTGCCCTCTTACTGCAGAGAGGCATGCATGATTGGTTGACTTGGCCTAACAGCTTTTCATGCATCTGCTGTAGACAAAGTCTGTGAAGAAGCAGTGAAACCCCTAAGAGCTCTGAATCCAAATAGTTTGGCTGAATCATCCGTCATCTGATTGAATCATCTGAATCAACAGGTTTCCTTGATCATTTTCACAGAAAATTCTAAATCAGATGTTTGTATACATAAATGAATTAAAAAATGAAGTAGCTATAAGAAAAGAATAGACTACTTACTCTGCACTTTCCTTTAACACCATTACATTTCTCCTACTATTATGCAAGAACAAACAGACAAACACAACTGTATTTCCCTGGCCAGCAGTTTTGTGGTACAAATGGAAATCGCTCAAGCTATAGTAAAGGACTTCTATTGAGTCTTACATGTATACAATGTGTGTGCTTCTCTCTTTGTCCCCCTTGTCATTTACCTATTCTTGTGTTTCAGAAAGAAACCATAATGAACTCTCTGCGCAATTAAGATCTTGTCCTAATGTCTGTATTAGAGGGTCTCAACTCCCTCTTAATTATCCTTTGAACAAAATGCTTAATTAAACTTGCTTTAAGGTGGCTGGCCTGTTGATGTTGAATGTCATAATAGCCTATCAACAGAAAAATCTTTTCATGTTTTTCTATAAACTTGCATCACTTCTTGGCTTATAGAAATTCTATTGTCAATGTGCAAAAGTTGCATCAACAGTCCAATAAAGCAAACAGGGCACATGATGGTACTACTCATTCTTTCAGTAAAAATTTCTAGGATGACCTTTTATTTTCATGACCCTGAAATTGCAGGAGATCCTTTATCAGGGGCGATGTTGCTTCTTCTTGTGCTCTGTTTTGGAAGATGCATTTTCCTTTGAAATTTGTGAAGTTGATTGAGAAATTGCAGTGAATCTATGTAAAATACCAGCATCAAAATCAAGTCTTATTTTCCAAGCATGATACACATAGACGCTAAGCAGGTAAAGAAAAGAATAATAGATTTGGCTACTCTCAATGTAAACCAGAAGCGTTACCCATGTTCTGCCATGTTCTGTATAGTATATGTGAAGTGTGATGATGATGACAAAAAGTTGCCTCTTGCTTTAGTCTGTTTTCACGTCTCTTGAGTTTTAACACCCAAGCAAGTGTTTAATCCTTACTGCTTATTTTCAAAGCCATGGATAAATTCTTCCAAAGCCTTTTAGATAAACAGTGAAAATGCTGTTCTGAAAACACGTGTTTCTGTCTTTCTGTTTCTTCTTTCAAATCCATTCTTTTGTACGCTTCTTTTATACTACTGTTGAGATTATTAGACACACAGGCTAGAGGTAAAATACTGATATTACATAGATTTAATCTCATAAGAAAACAGATGCCATCTTTAAAATGATTTAAAGAGTACAGGTGCTTTATATTAATCAAATTCTCTTTTGCTTTGAGTATAACTATGTCAATTGAGGTGCTTATCTGTTCATGTTCTGTTCAGATAAATTACTGCTAATTATGTTTGAGGGCATGTTTAAGAGTTTTTAGACTGGCTACAGATATTATACCATTTCAAAACTATCATAAATATTATACTCTAATGGCTATAGTGCATCTGGATAACATTCAACCTGATTCATAATCATTGCCACCTACTGTGCTACAGTAACCAAGCACAAAAGCACGTTGCTATCAGTCTGTGCAGACTACACTTGAACTATACAGTAAATATTTCTGGATGGATATCACAGCCTTACCTGCTTGACTATCACTATATTTTTGCATATTACAGTTGTTAAGAATTTACTGCAAGATTGTAGCCCATGCTGTATATCCAAACCTATTCCACTTTCTTATGGGAGTAGGCTGTTAGCAGGAGAGGCAAAGGAATCAAAGATACTATTTTCATTTCTCATTGAGAAAGACAGTTTTAAACTAGGGGAGGATAACAGGAACCAAATTGATTCAGATCACAAAATCGAACCCTTTTTTGACTCAAAGCGTAGAGCTTCAGGTGAGGTACACTTCCAGTGAGCTGTATGCCTGCTGTTTTTCAGTATCACCAACAGAATTAATTGAGAATAGAAAGATAATCAAGTTGAGACTACTAAAAACCTTTGCAAGTGGCAAAGAAGCCACTGGAAAATATAAGGTGTGACTTGGCTGATGTCTCAAGGTATAGCCATACAAAGCACTCACTGAGAGAAGGGAGTAGGAGTAGGCAGAGGAAATCAGAAAACTTTGCCATGAATTTCACATGATGATATTATGCTACCAGAAGGAGATAAGGGGAAAAGTGAGGGAGGGAAAATGGAGGAAGTAATACTGAAGACAAATTGGGTGGAATATATTGAAGGAAACCAGGGAACAGGCAGATGCAGAAGCTGAGAAAAAGTGACAGCAATGCTCTAATGAGAAGTGGGAAGGATTAGAATAGCTTCACCAAGTCTAGTAGCATAGCAATAACCCTGAGAAACCTAATGACGTTTGGGAACTTAAACAAGGCCTCATATCTAGTCTGGATGCTATCAAGGTAAATGAAAATCTTTAGCAACAGCACCACTTGAGTTCTTATTCCAGTGTTATGACAGTTACTTGCTGTTCATCAAAAGATTGCACTGGTGAGAGGACGACTGGGTCATGCATTAAATATCTGAATAGAAAAAAAATAAAATCATCCTTTGAGCATACAGGAGTTCCTATCCCTTTCTGAAGAATACTCGCCTCCTTATTTTCTTTGACAGGAGTCAAAATGTTCGGTGTTTGACAGGGCCTGGGTCTTAAGAATAGTCTCCAGTCATCGCTGTCTTTATGTTTTCCTCTCTGCTGCCTATCTTGTAAAATATGATTTCCCAAACCCAGTGCCAGCCACCACTCTTCTTCCCTCAAATTCTTCACAGAGACTCACAAGTGTCACATCAACCAATCCAGCACCTCATTATAAAACAGGGGGTGAAACACTGGGAAAAGAAAGCAAACAGAAAAGAAGAAGGTAAATAGCATCACTTCTTGGTTACCAGGTGCATCTTATCTTATCTCTTTCTGTCTCCCAGGCTGTAAATTCCTTAGGGGTAAGGGCCGTCTTAACAAGTGCTTTGTAGAGTGTTTATCGCAGCATCATGCATGTGTTCTAGCACCATGACAAATACGTCACGGAGCTACTTTTCAGTTGTTGTATGTTAGCTTATGCAATACTACTGTGGGATTAATATATATGTCAAGAAATTTGGATTACGTTGTCACCTTTCTAGGACCAAACCCCAGAAAATTAGTGCCAAACCTAACGTCTGATCAGACTGCAATGCAAGGAGATGCATGAGTAAAATGAGTAATTTGTTCACTCGCAGTTTCTTTGTGCTGAGATTTGCTGCTGCTTTGTTGACTTTCAACATGCTGGTTAGATGACATGAAACCTGGCAAACTAAACTGTCTTTATAGCAAATTGCAAAACAGATTTCTAAAAACTGTTCTGAAGTCAGGACTGACCAGAGATCCCTACATTCTGGGCAATACTAGTCACCTATTAGCTGACAGCAGACATTCAAAGCATGTGTACTTTAATATATGTCCATTCAATTTCTGTTTGGCTGTATTGCTGCATAATCTTTTAACTTTAAGCATGCTGATTTCAGTTGATATCAATGCAATTTAATCCCAAATTGATAGCATACTGGCTGTTTTTAACCTAGCCCTTTCAAAGATTTTCCCTTGAAGCAGAGGCGTGGGAGTGAACACTTTCTTTGCACTGCCTGGAGCGTAAGTTTGCATTTTTCCCTCCACTTAACAAGAGGTGACACTAGAAGGGCAATCAGTCATTTTTGTCTCTTCTGGTACACTGATCTTTTATACTGTCTATTCATATCCCAAAATTACAGTAAATTACATTTACTTCGTTCTTTTCTGCAGTTTCCTAATCAGCTTTCCTCACAATCTCAGTGAAGCAGGTAGGTTATGTAAATAAAAAGATTTTTGCAAAGTGGCTTAATACATTATGTCAGACCGTAAAAAAAAGGGTAGTTTTTAGGCTGGGATTAGACCTAAGAGATCACAGTTTACCTTCTTAAACTCCAATCAAATTTGACATCATCATCTACATATATAAAGTCAAATTGCAATTTACATACAAGCCTAATAGTCCACTTACAAAACTACGTGTTTAATGCATGTTTTATTCCTCCAGGTAAACCAAGGCACATTCATATTAGGACCACATGACAACAGGTCATAGGGCTTACATTCCAACAATGAGCAAGAGCAGTATTTCACATTTGAGCTAACAAGACACAGGAGAGCTGTTCAACAACTCTCAGCCTCTTATTTCTTGTGCACTGTGGTCGTCATGGACTTACTAGTAGCTAATATTAAGAAGAGAGCTAACACCAATGTTCCAGTTAGCTAACAAGCAACGCCGTTCTTGCCACTCTACTTCCCTGTAAAAGCAATGGGCGTGCAATTGCATAATTTCTCTCTGCTTCCACGTGGAAGAGAATTACACTCACTTGTTATTTGTACCACCATTTTGTGGTGAGTCCTGGAAAGAAAATATACACTGTTTCATTAGTGCTAGAACATGTCAATACATTTTGAAGTGAAGAGATAAAAAGCAGCAGAGAATTTGGGGCTATGTACATTTTGCTCCCTAAATCTCAGGTTTTAGTTTTTCTAAAGCTACTTTCAATGAAAAGCACCACTGCTAAGTAGAACTGTAAGTCCTACTGCTAGCCAAAAATAGGAGGTCTGAAATTATTGATTACTTAGAAGAACTGCTTTGGCACCAGCTGCAGGCTACTGAGAAATAGTGCAAATGCAACAAATGGCTTATTTTGTTGGAGTTCACTTGGAGTTATTTTCTTAGATGCTGTGTATGAAAGATTTAGGCAGCTGTAAGGAGGGAGCTGAGATTATCTCTCATCTGGTGTGGGGGAACTCAGCCAGGGAGTTAGTGTGGGGCACAACAGGCTCTCCAGTCAGGTTTTCTCCAGTAATTGCCACGGGGAAGTAAGGACTCACTAGAACGTACATTTTGCTGTACATCCCCAGTGAGGAAGGGGTAAAGCAAAGGTAACGCTTATTTAACAAGGATCCATGCCTATGAATAATATTTTCAGCCTCTGACTGAATTCCAAGTCACAAAGTACGTGACAGAAATATATCCATTTACTACAAGATGAAACATTACACCTAACCTATAATCAATGAAAAGCTTATTTTTTAAAAGTCTTCATTCTGTACTGAAATAAAGATTTTTTTTCCCTTTAAAATGAAAGAAGAGTAAAGACATCATGCTGAGGAAATTATGCAAATTAAACAGAGTCCATACAAACCAATTAGTTTCAAGATCAGAGGTGACATTATTTTCTAACTAATACCAGTTTAAGCTTTTATTTATGAGCCTATAAATAAATACAACCTCACAGGAACACGTATGAAAGAAGATAGAGTATCTACAGAAGAGAACTAGGCTAATTTTCCATACCACTAATATGTTATATTAATAAAAAATAACCTACGAAGAACAGTTAATTTATAAATTACAGAATTCCTATTACTGTCCTGTAGTCATGAGTTTACACAGCATTGTAAAGCTTGATTGAAAGCTGGAGAGGGACTTTTTACAATGGCACGTAGTGATAGGACAAGGGGCAATGGCTTTAAACCAGAAGATGGTAGATTTAGATTAGATGTAAGGAAGAAATTCCTCCCTGTGAGGGTGGTGAGGCACTGGAACAGGTTGCCCAGAGAAGCTGTGGCTGCCCCCTCCCTGGCAGTGTTCAAGGCCAGGTTGGATGGGGCTTTGGGCAACCTGGTCTAGTGGAGGGTGTCCCTGCCCATGGCAGGGGGGTTGGAACTATATAGTCTTTAAGGGCCCTTCCAACCCAAACTATTCTATGATTCTATGACTTCCAGACTAAAAAATTGCTAAGACCATGGACATAATGGTTAGATGCCTGGGGAGCCTTATAACAGACCCTTTGATTCAGAATATACTAGAGCAAGCATTCATTTGGTGGTTTTCCTTGCGTCCACAATAACACCACCTGCCTTAAAATGGCTGCTTTGAGTCAGCTCTCCCCCAGAGCAGAGTTGGCTAGTGCTCTCCAGTGCATTCCATGCTCTTAATAGTGATATACTATTTTTTCCCAAATACCACAGCATCTATTCATTTGGGAATCCATGGCAAGCTGGACCGAGGCCAGAGAGTAGTCCCCCCGCTCTGACTGTTTCTGGCAGAATCACCATCTGCAAACCTGCCGCTTCGAGCAGAATTTACTGGAGGTGTGTGGAAATTGTACTCGTGGCTTCATGAGGAACTTTGCAACTCTATATTTTTTTCCTATTCAGGAACTAAATAAAAAGAATATACAAAGCCTGAAGTATTTGGTTGCTGAAGAGGACATTCTCTAATTTTGTCTTTACTACTGAAGTACGTAATAAGTTCTATGAGGAGTGTTTTAAAAAAGGAAAATTTAAATGTCTTTTATTAAAATCCTTTATTTTTTATTTTCTCTTTTTAACTTTTTTTTTTTCATTCATCTCAAATATTTTGATCTTGATAAATCACCATTTCAGAGGAGAAATTGTTTTGCTAAACAACTCCTATTTCAAACATTAACTTTCCTGCAAAGGAATTACATTTTAAGTTTGATTTTGGATCAGCTATCCCTATTAGAAGGCTGTGCCAGAATCTTACTCCTCTGATGCATAGATGCCTTTTTCTAATTTATACACTTATTTATAGCCACTTAATGCTTTCTTAGCATTGTGCCAACATCATCTTTATGTTTGATCGTTACCTTCTCTTTCCCTGATGAATATCTCCTGGTGAATGCTTTTGGGAGCAAACCTTCTCCCTCAGCTTTATTTCTGCATCACTGTTTACCAGTTGTCATTTTGTGATTGATGTGTACACTCAGGTGTTTTTCCTTTATCATTTCACAATCATGACTTCTCAAATTTGTGGTAGATAATCTAAGTCCCCTAGTTTATGACCTTGTTCTTCACATACTCAGTCCCACTTCAGTTTTCTTAGTCCTTATGGTCAATACAGCTTTCCCTAAATGATGTTCTGGTATACTTCTGTATTTGCGATATCTCCAAACCTTACCGTACATCATGCTTTCATGCAAGGATGGTTAGGAAAACTAGTAATCTAGGGCAAAGACAAATATTTGAAAGATTCTGCTGTCACTTTACTTCAGCTTAAATATTTCTACAGTTCTCCCTTCAGCATCAGCCTTTGAGTCGCTTACTCAATTTACTGATCTTATACTAGTTTCAATCTTCTGCAGTGTACTTTCATTTTTGTTTACATAGAATAGAAAAAAATACGTACCCAAGTCCAGGTATATTGAATATCTGCTTTTCTTTCATCTCAAAAAATCAGTTATCAAAGAAAAATATGAGATCTCATAATTTGTTTTCCTAGTCATCAAATGTAGAAAATCTTATTCCACTTTCCTTTTTTCCCTTCCCTTTCTCAGTCATAAATATGAATCTCATTTAACACCACAGTGATCACAGTGTTTTTCACAGTAAAAATCAATGTGCCTGTCAACACAGTGTTTTTCCATCCACCATACTCTAAACTCAAACCATGCAGTTTCTCTCCAGTTTAGACCTAATACTACCAGCACACAGCTGTGAATATGTCAGGCAAGTGTGGGTAACTGAAGAGCAGGACATCTCACACTTTGGTTTTTCACATTGACTTCCAGCTTCCTACCAAACCTTGCCACGCTGTCCCTGGTCTCCTACCACCATCTCCTTTCTCCTGTATTTCCTATCTCCCTCAGAGAACCCCAAGCCAATGCCCATTCCCTCCTGCTCCATCAGCACCTCTACCCCGCACCTCTCCTCACAGGAACCGCGGTCCGCACCTTCTGCATTTCTCTACTTTGGCTCCTCTTTCTGCACCCTCAGCTACTGGTGGAGATCCTCAGACCGGCCGAGGGGCAAAGAAGAAAGCAGTTGTGGGAAGGGGGAAGCTCGTGCTCCTCGCCAGAACTTACTCTGCTTCTAAACAGGCTTTTGCCCGGAATGAGCCTCCTCCAGTTTCCAGGCATCAGTGCTAACATTCGT
Organism: Aramus guarauna; assembly: GCA_013400195.1. Lineage (NCBI taxonomy): Eukaryota > Metazoa > Chordata > Aves > Gruiformes > Aramidae > Aramus > Aramus guarauna. The sequence goes on from VXBL01003978.1 coordinate 473,729, forward strand.
GGAGGCTGGGAAAAAAATCTGGTAAGTCTGTTTGGAATATACAGCTAGCTGAAAATGAAATATAAGATTCAGCTGAAGTATTCTTTCCAAACTTGGCATTTCCTGGAAGGCTGCTTCTCTCATACCAGGTCCTCTTTAAGCCTTCACTCAAAAACAGTATATTAAAAGGAAGAAGCCTTAGGATCAGATTAGATCTTTTTTACTATTGTTTATACAAATTAACTGAAAATAATTTATAAAAATTTCAGCACAGAAGTAAATGGAAATAAATAGAGGAGATAATGAATCCTCCTCCTAGCTGCTATAACTGCAGCAGCAGCACTTTAATACTGCACTATTTCCCCCCCCCCCAATATTTTGTTTTTAAAATCCCCCCCAAACTCTACAAGCATTCCAAGGCACCTTGTGGTCTCTTTGCAACGGTAGCTTCCGTAGCACATTGCAACAGCTAAAACTTCTGAAAAAGCCTGAACCTTCGGGAAACAAATAATCCATGTTTGCTTTGCCTGCCTGAATTTGTATTCTTGTGAAAGATGAGACTCCAAGAAAACTCCAAAGTAACACCCACACACACACACTCACACTAAAGCACTGCCATGGCGTCTGCTTAAGGACCGATAGAATAGGCCAACGATTTTGGGGGCATCACGTCCTTTAAAACAGTTCCCACACTCAGAGGGCTGTCAATGGTGGTGCCAGTGAACCGTTACGCAAAGTCCCCCAAACACTTTGTAAACTGGGATCCGGGAGGACAATAGCAAAGTTCAGTGCTGGAAGGAGATAGTGTAGTGAATGCACAATGCCAAGCTTTGTCTGCGGGGGCTTCTGTCGAGGGAGAGGGCTACTTAATCTCCCCACTTGCCCTGGGGATTCTAGCTGTTTTAATGTGTCCTTTTTGAGCCTGTGAACTGTAGAATATAGGCTGGTAACAACTTTCTTTAGGACCGCCTCAGCAGAACCCAAAGCTGCCAACACAGAATACCAGCACAGTGGTGCTAATGAGCACAAAGACGACCTTTAACTGTTTTTACAGCTACCGTGGCTAGGGTTTCATGTCATTCCTTGGTGAAGGAACTTATTCTTTGGCTTGTTTTATATGAGCCTAGCTTCTATCACGCTGCAGAGGATGGCCTCTTCACCCATTTTTCTCCCCCCCCCCCCTTTTCCCCCCCCCCCCCCCTTTTGAATAATAATAAAGCCTGATGCATCTTTAATGAACTGTGGAGCTTTCAGGGCTTTCCCCCACCCTTCTTACTATACAGTGTACATACACAGTGCATATGTATTTGCAATTATTATCGATTTGTCTAAGGATGAGTAGCAAGAGCAAATCAAAATTGCTGATGAATATTTTAACATTCAGGGATAAATTCCTGAAGTCAGTGAAATTCCTGAAGTGAGAGTAGAATGAATGGATAATCTTTACTTCAGGAATGTTCTAGTTTTTGTATTTTTAGGAAATGTTAATGTTTTATTTTATGTAATTTGGGCCTTTGGCTGTTTGTTCTATATTACGAATGAAACATACTATAAGTGAGAACAACGAAATTGTAAAAATGATGCTATATATTAAAATGCAACCATAAAGATGTAGGCCCTAAAACAATAGAACAAAATCAGAAATACCTTTTAGAGGAATGAATGACTTGAAGTAATTAAAGGAGATCTATGTATAAACATACGAACTCAAGGGCTTTCCATTGCCCAACCAAAAATGTTTTCTTTATTAGCTACATACCACATTACCTACCTGTGGACATAAAAAGTAGAAATCATTTTCAGTTTAGGCTTTGTGAATATTTGTCTCTGCATCAATCTGATGACCGCACTTGTCAATCTACTCACGACAGGCTATATGAACACTTGTATTTGACTGTTATCTCCTTCCCTCCAGGTATCTAGATACCATATAAAATCTGCACGTGCATATATTCATATTGGTATCTGAATATCCTTTTATTTCCTTTTTATCCTTCTTCACTTTCCTTTTCCTTTCTACTTCAATGTGAATTTTTGCATTAAAAATTAAAAAGATACAGTGTAACTAAGGTTGAGGTGTTAATGAGATACTCAGGGCAAAGGACATGTTCAAAAGCTGCAGTTAGTTGCTTTTTGCTGCAGTAGCATAGGACAAAGCAGCACAGATGTTCTTTGTATGTATATTAGTACTTTTGTATCAAATAATAAATGGACCATAAGTAACAGACTCTTGCATATGCAAGCCTAAAATGCATCTGCATGTTTCGAAGCACACTAGCTTTCTGTTTTCTCTTTGGGAATGAATATACTTTATGGTCTCATGAGAAATCACAGATATTTACTGATATAGCCAAATCAAAAGCAGGTTGACCAGATTGAATCCATGAGAAACGCACATTGTAGTTAATCTGGAAGCATTAAATTAACTCTACTTTTAGTACTTTGGGGCTTTCTCTATCTAGAATCATTTGTGCACCACTAACTTTTTATGTTGAAAGCTCTGCTGTGAAGCAAACCTGCTTTAGCATATATTGATGCCTCCTGAGATTAGCCAGCAAGGTGAGAAATCATGCTGCGACACTAGCTTTACACCTATATGTCATGAGCCAAACTCATGACCCATTTTAATAAATTGTTGCTCACTTTGCACATGATGGCACATGATGGTCAGTGAAGTCAATTAAATAACAGGAAAAAAAAAATCAAGAATAAACAGCTATAAAAAGTTTCATTCTAAACTATACTAGAATCACAGGATACAGATTTAGGTATTTGGCAAAAAGATAAACTATGCGTTGCATTTTACACGCAATGGGATTTTGCTTGGCAACTAACATTTGCTGTGAACCAAAAGTTCATACAAATCCAGTAACTCAGTCCTCCTCTAGAAAATCAAATAAACAATTTTGCTCAAGAATTTACAGGGAATTAAACCAAGTTCTACAGGATCAATAGCCAAAGATTTCTGTAAGCAGCCAGGCTAATAGGTTAGATTTTCCCTAGAAACTGTGGATTCAATTCAAGTCCAAGCCAACTGCTCTCATTTTTTCCCCATGGTATTTTGAACCAAACCTGTTCTTATGGAATGCAACTTAATTTCAGGGTTGAATCCAAAATATAGCTAGGATAGCAATGGTATTAGTGATGCTAGCATTTAATTAACCACAACCTCAAACACAACAGAACAAAACAAAACAAAGCAGAGATTTGAAGTCTGTTGGTGTTTGAAGAAAAGAAGAAACACGTAAACATGATCTAATGCAATAAACAACTAATGAAAAACATGAAATTTGTTCTAAAATTTTGCAGGCAAGTGTAGGTTTTTCAATCCATGCAAAAGCTGCAGGATGAACCTGAAAAAGAGGTGGGAAACACCTATTTTTTAGCCGCCATGTGGGATAAAAAGTCCTGAAGAACTACAAATTCAGTGAAATTTGCTTTAAAGTGCTCTTATGGCACCAGGTTGGCTTATATCTATCTGGAGCAACTGAACACCAGAAGATGTGACAGGTATAGAAATCATCAAGTGACATGACGTCTCTAAAGGCAGGTTTTACGTCACTTGTACTTGCAGGTCCTGGTGTAATGGAGCAGAAATAAATATTTGGTGAAAGGAGAATGAATGTGGTTGGAGCAAGGTCGTGTTCGTTGGCTGCCAGAACACTCCCCCTGAGACATGGTAACTTGTGATAAATTAGAGCTGTCTTGGGATTCCTCTGGGTTGTACCAGGATATAGATGGCTCCAGTGCAAAAGGGTATAGATAGATTTTGTTGGTGGTTTGATATATGACATAACGTTTAGTTACCTTGTGGAGGGGAGATCACTTTGGATGGGAAAGGCTAAGGGAAAAATCTATTTTCCTGGCTTCAACAGAGAAAATTAGTCTTTATATTAGCAGTATAATTTCTGACCTAAAAAGAAAAGTTAGTTGGCCACAAGAGATTGGTTTTGGATGCTCATGAATCAAGCAAAAAAGTGAAGAGGCAGAGAAAGGGAAATTAACTATGTGAAAGCTACATCCACATTTCCCCTCTGAACCTGAAGGTCGAACAGAAAAGCTTCCGTGGCTTTGCCAAGCATGGAGCCAATGCCTGTGGCTCGCTGTGGATACAGGGAGCCCCTAGGTAACTATAAATTGCAGATCCCTGCATGAATGCAAATATAGCTACATTCACACATCTGCATTTTATTAGGTCAATATAGGTTGCCAAAATAAGTATTATCATTTCCACTAATAAATAAATAGTATTCTTAGGACTAGTCAAATACAAACTTAATTTTACTGCAAAAGACAACCCTGCTCCTATAGAAAAAAGCTACGGTCTTGTACTTTAGGCATGTTATTTTTATGTACAGAGCATGAGTTATTTGATAGTGGAGTAATACTGTTTCCAGAAATGATCTTGTATAGCTGCAGCAAAATCTTACTAATTTGTCCTAATACACAACAGTCCCATTTGTGAGTTATATCTTGTCTATATGAGGAAATGAATGCACTGCGAACTAGCATGTGAATTAAAAGTATACTTGCTACTCAACACCAATTCCTTGTATGGATGTGCTAAGATCTAGATTCATCCACCTAATTTTGGGCATATAACTGAAGAATCCAAGTTAGGAGTGTAAGCGTTCTGCACTTTTTCTGTTGCCAGTGAAGAATCCATTTGAGATTTTGCTTATGCTCTAGAAGAATATCTCTAGCTATCACTTGCATGGGGTAAGTAAATAAGGTGCCTCAGATTAAATGCCAAAAGTTAGGTGAGATGTATCCTGGTGTAAGGGTGCTCTGAAACAGTGAGCCAAATCTATGCAAGGAGGCATCTTGCATAGGTGTTGGCCTGGCTCCATAATTGTTCCCTTTGTCCCCAGATCAGCAGTAAATGGTGGTTTGGTACTGTGACAGCTTACGTTATGCTGGCTCTCTACATAAAAATAAGAGTTCTGTCTTCAGGGCTGTCAAATCAGTACTTTTTTTACAAGCTTTAAAAGTTCACCGTTTTCTAGTAGAAAGGAAAGAGTATAAATAAAGAAAATACAGTCCTCAGGCCCTTTTCCCTCTCTCACTCCCACCCCAAAGGACATTAGTATGTTCTGTTTGGTCTCTTTCAGCTTTAACATTTCCTGCTACACTCAGTGAAATTTAAACAAAATCACTTTTACAAACATTTAAATGGAAAAGTATGGAGTTTTGTCATTTCCCTCCTTGTCTAGCACTAATTAACAAAGCCTTTTTGTGAAAGCAAAAAGCTTTCCTTTTTTAGAACTGGCATGCTCCTCCTTACTGATTCCCAACTGTGGTGGCACAATCCAGTATTTTTGAACAATGATGAGAACCAAAATAGATGGAATTCAATAGAGGCATGAATAATGGCAACCAGAAACGGAGTGGTGACATAATCTGTCTTCCAAACTGCCTTGAGATACAGTCAAGAAAACACCACATTGTAACTTGTATGTTGTGATCGCCTCTGATAGGTATCACTAAATAATTTTCAGGACAGATTTATCCACTCTGGTTAGCCATTTAAACATTTCTTAATAAAAACTATGCTTACATACTTATGTCATATATGCCCTCAGCTCCCACACCCTAATGATTATCAGCTGGTTATTTTTTCTCTTGTGCTGGAAAGAGTGGAGGTTCTACAGCCTTTCCCATGTGGTGGTTTTTGCAAACACACTCGGGAAGGATATGCCATGTGAAAAACATATTGCACAAACGTGTTCAAGGGGGCAAAAGAGACGTAAGGCTCTGCGAGCATAAAGATGCATGCATATGCAGAGAAAACAAGGGAACAACCTGAATGTGGTGTGAGGCTGTTAAAGTTTCAGAATTGAAGGAGGTGGATGAATTCATATTCAACAGAAAAATCCCCATTTCCAGTTGATGCTTTGCTTTGTTTCCAACACCAAGCTGTAAGCATGTTTCATCAATACTATATTAGGGTATCAGAAAGACAAATACATTTTAAAATAAGTGGTATGTTTTTGCAGGTGGTTTTTTTAAATCGAAAAAACTTATAAATTCATTAATAGTAAAACAATCTAACACAGTGAAGATGCAAAGTATTCATTTAGTGATTGAATTTACAGTCCTCAGAGGGATATGACCCATTACAATTTGCTTATTATCATAGCTTTTGGGGGAACAAGAGATGCAAGGCTGTTAAAGCTGTGCCACGATTTATCACAGTCTTCTGTTTTCATTTGTTTGTGACTTTCTGAAAGAGTCTTTTTTTGGGCTGAGACCTCTATAATTGGTCTCAGCACAATGGAACTCCTCCTCACTCATCCCTCTTCCCTTCCCACCCCCCTGCCTTCAATCTGTTCAGCATTTTTCTGTTAGTGGTGAGTGGAAAAAATAGCATTTATTACAGACTTTTTTTTTTTTTGCTTCACTGTGATTCAAAAGCTGTCTAAAAAGAAACCAAGAGAATTTTTATTTGGCACAGCGAACAGCACAAGCTGCCCAGTTTAAAGGTGCAAAGTGGTGCTTTTGAAGGATGCTGGCATAGTGCCCTGGGATGCATTTTAGTTATCTTTGCCACAGGCAGGTAAAATCCTTCCAGTTCCTTCCCGCTTGCCGACATAATGCCATGCCCACAACTCTCTAGAACACTTCCTCTTGCGCTTGCCAAAAAGCGCACAAAAGCACACAAAAGTCAATGCAGCAGCAAGATCGAACGGAGCACAGCAGAAGGAAAGGTGGTTTTGGGACTAGCAGAATGGTTTACAAGGTCTTTAAGACAAGACCTCTCCCCCTTCTTTCAGATAGATCTGTGCATGATTCTCATCTCCATTTCTTTTGCATGCAGCAATGAGCGCTGCAGCTGACCTGTCCTTCTCCATCTCTTTTCCTTCTTCCCATCATTTATTTCTGATCTTTCTTCTCCCTTTTCCTCTACCCTTTTGTGAGATTTGCTCCTTGGAATTTAGTCTCTTTCACTTGCAAAGCCATTCCATTTGGTTTTGTTCTACTGCTAGTGTTGGTTCACTAGGGGTTACATGCAGCTAGTAGTAACACACCCTCCAAGAACTGTGAGGCTCCACCATATTGACAAAAAAGGCAACTGTGAAAGAGAGCTCAAACCCCTGCCAAAGCGAGAGCTGCAGTCCAACCATACAGATCTAGCACAGGACTGCGTATCAGAGGGCTGTCTGTCAGAACTCTGTGTCCAAATCAATCGGGAACTTTTTTTGCGCCTGTAAGCATTCCCTAACCCTTGTCTGCAGTGACGGGAAACTCTTTGGAATGGTTCCTCAATACATGCGAGTGCAAGGTTTGGGACAGGAAGACACTGCTTTTAGTTGGGATCCATAGATATGATTTCATTGCCTATAATTAATCACTGCAATGTTTCATGTGAGTTCAGACATTCAGACCTGCTGCTCTTTTTCCTTCTCTTAAGTTTTGAGAAGTCATCATGGCAAAGATGGGCCCTGGAGTCTCCTTGCATGCCAGGTTCACATCAGTGGAACGCCCCTGATATCACTCACATTCCTCCTCAGCTAGACGAGGTCAAGGGGAGAAATAATCACAACCAACCAGCGCTGTGTTGCTTGCACTTGATTAAATACACTGGCACTATCATTAATCAAAGTTATGTTTCAATGGTATATTCACAGTGAACTATATGATTAATGCTATTGATATCAGAAGAACACCCTTCTGTTATCCTGCAACTACTTTGTCTTCTTTAAAATGATTGGTGATTTGCATTTGAGGGTATACATGAGTGAATGAACGCACATGTGTATTTATTTCTGGCTTTTATGTATTTATCCACAGTATCCGTAATACAGATTTGCTTCTCGATGTACAAGGCACATAATAGGCGCTCAAGTAATTTTGTTCTTTACATATGTGAATCACCAGCGCATGCCTTCAGAGCAGCTTGTCGTACCACTCGCTGCCACCCAAGGAGAGCCCGGGGCAGCTGAGTAACAGCACTCTGCCGCAGAACCTGGAAGACATTCTGCATTAGAGAACTCCACTTGTCTGAAGGCGCAAAACACGGGTGTGAGGGAAAGAGCGTATCTGGCGTGACATTGATTTATGGGGTGCAATGTACTCCTTCTGCATACCAAACACAGAGTGCAGGCTGGTGTGGAGATTAGGGGAGGTGAGCCCATACTTTATTTCCTATCCCCCTGAGAGCCTGCTCACCCCAGAAGGACGAGGGATAAAGAAGTCTCTGCAAACACCTGTTTCTCTATTTTTCCTTTCTCCTTCTGCACTGTTGTCATATCTAGGAAGAATATAGCCCATATATTAATCTGATTTCTTTAAAAAATTAAAATTGCAGTCCGTAAGGAATGGGTTTAGCAAGCAATTACATTCCGAGCCATTCTCTAATGGGCCTTTGAGTTTCAAGGCTTTGTAATTCCAGTCTCTGTGCATACTACATACGCTGCTTTTCCCTAAAGGAACTGACAAAATTTGTCTTGATTACTGAAAACAGATGTTGGTAGCATATGCATCATGTGTTGTAGCTATGTTGCATGAAAAATTGTGGCGAGAAATTCCGGTTTCACCGCATGCAGAGTTACAGGTCTCCACTAGAGGGAGATCAGTAGAAAGCAGAAAAAACCATTCTGTATCCAAAAAGGATGCCAGCAGCATGATCCTACTTTTCCCTAAACTGACGGTTTTAAGTATGTTGCTGTTTAGGCATTCTTAAGTAACAGAACCCACCTATACATGCTTTTCAAGGTATCTGCATATTTATGATAGAATGTATGGATTTCAGTTACTTCAAAATTATCTTCTGTGTGAAAGGTGAAATTTCTACACTGGAGTTGGTGATCTTATTAAAACCTCATGTTTGGCTTTTTTATTTTGCAATTTTGGCTTATACATGTCATAATTCAAAAATATACATAAATACTCAACAAACATGGCTACTGGATCACACTGATGTTCTGCTTTTGTCTGACTTGTCTACATTTTATTGCATAGACTATAATTTGGTATCTCAGGAAATACTTAAGCAAGCAAAATGCTCTGTATTTATGGATTTTAGATTATCTCTGTCACAAAAAGAAGATACGTCTCTGAAGGAGAAGAAAGCAGTTCAATCACTTTAGCATTTAGAACATAAAAACAGTAATAATGATTTGAAATTATATCTTAATAACTGAGCATTTTACAGTTGATAAAAAGAAACCAACACAATGCAGACACAGTGTTAAAAACCAGAGAATGACACATAATGTCATGTCCCGCAATTTAGGATTTTTGCTCCTTGTTACCATTCAGTTATAACCAAGTTGTTGGTACGCTGCCTTTTAGGAGCAGAATGGCTCCCTAGACCCTGTGCCTATTTATGTTTTTCTAATGTCTGTGCAAGAATAAGCTCCTCACTCTAACGACTCTTGTGGTTCATGGCGTTGCAATAACTCTGGTTATTCTATGCCTAGGAACTGGGAACTGAGTGAAACTGTAACAATACACAACTGGGATATTTAGCCAACCTAGACAAACGGGCAAGAACACAGTACATATATCACACATGGGATATCTATATACAAACACACAGGCTTCTTTTAATACATATGATTCAAATCAACTTCATGATAATGTGCATGTAGTATCAAAGCTTTTCTAGCACTGTGTGGATGCTTCTTTTGCAAATGCCCCAAAAGGGTCATCACTAAAGCAGTTCACTCAGTGTCAGTTTGTAAAAGACTATGAGTTCTTTCTATTTCATAGACTTTACAAACATTATTGCGGGAGTTGAAAAAGTTAATTTTCCATAATCATTTCCCTGTTACATCTGAATACTTTAGGTATTGCCCAGCTTGCACCCAGAGCAGCTATAATTTTTAAGATAAAATTACAGAACTGGGAAAAGAAAGAATTCTCTCTTGGGCACTTTGAAGCTAGTCCCTTTGCCCACCAACAGGAATTAATTCCTGACATTTCAAAAATGTAAGAATTTCTGTATTCTTATCGAACACAGCCTATCTAGTCCAGGATCTGGCCTTTGGGATTGATCCATAACAGAAGTCAAAATATAAACCAGTAACTTTGTATTAGACAATTTTATCTATTTATTTATATTTTAGATACACTTTTTCCTTTTATTCAAAGCTACAGAAGAAAATATGGACATTTAGTCCATCTTGGGAACCACAGTCTAGTATTTTCAAGCATTTGAAAATACTAGACTGTTGCTTTTAAATCTATTTTCTAAAGTTATTGTTCTGTGTATTTATACTGTCCCAGTTTAGACTGTTCTGCTTCTTTTCTTCAAATTTTTGATTATTTAAAATTAGCAATTTTTTATAGTCTCATGCTTGTTTAATCTCAATTTCATCCGACCTCAGTTGTTTTACCAGAATTGAGATTACAGAATGTTTTTCATTTTCAAATTCTAAATTCTAATATCTTAATGCTAATGACTATTTGATTTGAAATATGTACATTATCACACAAATAGAAGTAATACAGCAATCGAGCAGACCTACGTATTGTTACTTGACTTCCTGTAAGAGTTTTGTTCCTTGCACTTCTACCAGTTCCAGCAGAGATTAGGGCCACGCTTCCCTGCGCTGCGGACTACACCTCTCCCAGCATCTCCAAATCCTTTCTATCCTCCTTCCAAGATGCTTAGTAGAGGCACCATTCTTTTTCTAATAACTAAAATAGTACTGAGAAGAAAGAAGAGTATGTTCTGTGGGGGTGTAAAATTCCAAATCTGGCAGGCAGGCCAAAGTACTGTCACTCAGGCGATTAATGGCACCTTGTGTCTGCAGCGATATCGGCTTCCCCCTCGACGCGACTTTGGACCCAGCGGCTGGCCTTCTCTCTCGGAGGCGCGAGAGTCCGACCGGCTCCCGTGCAAGGCTGTGACTCCGGCCTGTCCGAGGCATCGAACGTTAGTGCCACTAATTAATAACACTGGGGCACTAACGATGCCACATTCAGAGGGTTCACCCTTCCTCCTTCGCCTCAGAGCAGCTGCAGCTGCGCGAGGGGCAATGCGCTTTGCTGTGAACTCTTCAGAAGAGCACGGCAACTGAGTTAACGAGAGAAAATTCAGAATTTATATTGAAGTGCACTAGTGTTTTATCACCAGGAGCAATGCTTTCTGGAAGGCAAATGGCTAAAGTTTTGCTAAACAAAGCTATGTGATAGCAGCTGGGCTCACTTACTGGTAAACAGATGTATTTTTCAAAAGCTGACATCTTTCCTTGCCTCAGTCAAAGAATAACATATATTTGGCTAGCAGCAGATTTGGTTAATGTTCATGCTACTTAGATCTGACAAAGTTGATATTCAAGGGATATCCTAGATGTTGATTTCTAAAAGTATAAGCTCTTGTTTCTTAATAGCTTTTATTTAAAAAAATCTATTTTGAAACATTTTTTGTATTTTGAGTAGCAAATTTTATCTATTCCGAATTAGAAACTTAGAATTAGAATTTCCCTTAAAATTCAGAAATAATAAGCTGACTGTACATTTAAACAAAAATAAATCTTAAAGACAATTTCTTACATCATATGAAATACTGTTTTCCCATGAATTTTTATCAGGGTACAAAAGAAAGGCTTTAAAAAGAACGCCAACGAGAGAAATTAAATCATTAATCCATCTAAAAGGTGACAGCTGTAGCCTGGAAAAATTAGCATGCATTTATACAATGCAAATTCATTTTTACATCTATTTATGTTCACGTGCATTTACATTTACATTCAGATAGATGATTCATCAAGCATTTTTATTCTGCCAAGTATGTTGGAAAAGTTGGGATGAAAATAACCAAAGTACAGCTAAAACAGGGTGTAGGGTTTGTGCTACCTGGCTGTGATAGTGCACAGATATTTTTTTCTGTCCCGTGGTAACTGCTGTCTTTAGGAGCATGAAATGTGCATGTTCTCCACTTGGTTGATTCCTGAACATATTTATTCATAAATGTGGTGTGTTGACATCAATATACACTCGCAGAGGTGTATCATTATTTTAGATTTTTGCATGTGGTACTATACTGTAGCTTACATACTTCAGAGTGCACAAGATGTCTACAACAGGCCACTGCAAGATATAAGAGGACAGAGTACAAGTTTCAATAATTTGGTTTAGGAAGGGTCGTAAGTTAGCGTAACTTACATAGTGGTTTTCATACAGCTTGCACTAGGTGCTTACTCACAAATCTTCTTTCAGCTGACGCTGCCTCAGCTGAAGAAGATCTATCCACGAGTCACCGCCTGACACCTCCCTGGTGGCAGTCAGGTTCCTATACCGGCGCTCTCTAACCCGTTCAGTGAAAATGAATGTTGGGAGCCGAAGCAGTGACTTGCACGTCTCTCCCTCAGATTTGGGAGCGTTTGCAGGAGCAGCTGAGCCAGCAGCTTTCTGGGGGCCATACCCTTCGTACCTGCCTCCATACCCTCCAGCAAGGTGAGGAAAGGAAAAGAGAGGGAAGACCAAAGGTGCTAGCTGAAGAAGATGTATGAGCAAGACCAACCAGTTCAGGTAGATTCAGTTGTCTCCACCAGCAGACTATGAGACTAACCTAAAGATTTAGGAATAGGTACTTCAGCAGTACGGCTGCATGGCATTCTGCAGGAACGATGAAGAATTCGGGGCTTATTTGGCCATTATGTTAAAATGCGTTGGTGCTTTCTCAATCAAATGTCTGGGTTTAACCACCACTCATTGTTCTTCTATATGCTGTCACCTTCCACATTGAAAGCCATTTAGTGAGGGTGGTAACAGGCTGTGATCAAATTTCTCCTTGATCTTACTTTTAATAATTAAGCTAAACTAACTAAACTTATTAGTAGTCTTCCAGTGGGAAACACAGAGCAGCTTGTTTGACACTTCCCTGCATCAATTTTTTTCACTATCTTCTGATACGATAAACATTAAAAAAGCAAAATGCAGGACTCTTTCCATCCTGGAAATTTACATCTAAAATCCCAATCTACAGAAAATATATCACAAGCAGAGTGAATTGCGACAAAAGGACAGTTTACGAGGCTTTCTTTCTGTTTCAGATTCTGAAATAAGCTTTTAAACTGGAGACATTTTTTCCACTCATTTACCTTCTAAAGCTCCAACTGGGAGACTGGGTCATATATTAGCTATAGTGATAAGCATTTTATGGATGTATAATTATATTCTAATATAAAATTATAATAATCAAGCATATGCGGTGGATCATTCTGCAGTTTGAACACAAAACGCCATTTAGAATGAAGACTGAGATCCCAGGCTCATTGAAATCAATGGAAAAATCCAGTAGACTGAATACTTAGCATTTCTAATTTCCCAGAGAAAGGCTAACACCAAAATAATTAAATTTTTTTTCAGGTTTTTTTTTTTTTCCTTATTGTGCTACGTAAGAACGTAAGAATGTTCACAGGTTTGTCAGAAAAGGTAGGCACTGAATACCGATGAAGGAAACTCACCATACACACACAAACCCCTAGCATTTTAACCGTAGAACTTTCATAGACAATTTGAAATGCTAGGCATTACTAATACAGAACACTGGTTTTGCCACAGAGGTGCTATGCAGGCTGCAGCACTGGGAATTTTGTGCAATTTGTCCTGCTTTGACCTCTGCTTTTATTTATGGCAAAATTAATTCAGAAAAGCATTTCTCTTCTTAGCTCTTTAAAATGGAGACTGTCATTCCTACCAGATTATCCTATATAAAGTGATTTGATAATATGTACTAATTTCCAAAATGAATTAGCTGAGCCATAAAGGCTGTTTATAATTAAGTTGTTGCTATTCAATTCTGAACCAAGCTCTGGAAATACAACAAATTTTTTTTTCAATAAATCAATTTTTATCCCATAAGCCAATTGACCCAAATATTTTCTTTTCTTTTAATAAAGGTATAGTCCTGTTTTAATCTCTTAACTACACACAACATTTCACATGAAGCTGTGAAAATTCTAGACCACTAATAATATGATGTGTCTCTTGTTCCCACAACAAGAAGAAAAAAAAGAACACCTGTATGACTTTTAAGCCACAACACTGAATCATTTGGCAAGAGATCAAACAGAACAGCATTGTTTTCGATTGCTATTCATTTATGTGCTGCCAAAACGCATTATACTGCTTTTAAAAAGTGTCACGCTGATTACCACTTCCAAAGAAGATTGCATTTCTGCAGTTGATGAGCTCTGCTTCATCGCCTCTGTAAAAAATGAACACTTGCATTGTTAATATTCTCTCTCATAGCTTCTGAAACACTTGAAGGGGCTTACAAAGTTTGTTTAAAATATGACTAATATTAATTAAGTGGTATTTTTTGTTGGTATAAGATCTAGTAAGCTTAACCTAAACAGCACCTAGGCAGGTGTTGATGATGTAATCTTCTACTTTCCTAAAAGACTGTGGGTCTGAGACAACTACGACTGACACCAACAGATAATTCATCAGGGTATTTTCAGTCAAGCCCGGAAAACTCTTTCCAAATGAGCAAGATACTTATGGGTGTGAATGGATCCATTTTATTTGTACGATAGAAGTCATACATGGGAATTGGTCTTTCAGTGATCCTTCAGCTGTCAAATTTTCTGCCTAGTCACATTTTCAGAACTTCATCACAATATGAATTTACCTATATATAAATTACGATTATTCAGGCATTCCTAGCTATGCACCTACTTAATGTGCAATTACAGTATGCCTGTGGTTTTTTGGACTTGTGAGGGTGGAATCTGCCCATTACCCTCCCAAATTACAGGGCATCTGCCTCTTGACTAAAAGCTTAATGTTAAGAAGTGTCAATTGAATAAAATTAAAATACAGCATTTCAACACTAATTTATGCATTGTAGCTGTAAGTCATTTTCATGAGTAGAGTTAAGTGAATCTTATTATAAAGCAGGTGTAGTTTTCATGGCTGGATCATGTCTTTTGGGTCAAAGTGAAGAATATGTCAGTCAATAAATTGCTACCACATACAGAGCACCAGGAAAGATTGGTGATGAAGCATACAAAAAGTTTAGTTACAAAATTTAAAAAGCAATTCAGTAACTGAGGTTTTCCATCTAAAAGCACTTTATGCAACACATGCAACATTGTGAAACAATGAGATCCGTCTTTTTAAAACAGACTTTCATTGTTTAAATGTAAATAAAAAAAAATTAAAAAAAAACCTTACGTAAGTCCATGAAAGCTTTTTCAGAATGCACATTTTATAGTATGAAACAGGATCCAAAAACTGTAGTTTCTCAGTAGTCCAAAGTTGTCCAAAATTCTTATCAAGACTTTCAAAGTGTAAAGAAGACATTAAAAACTGATGCCATAAAAAGCTGTCTTAGGTGGTTTACAAAGTGAACAGAGTTATGATTCTTGCCCTACGGAGTTTCTGATCTTTAAGACAACTAAGTATGAATAGAAATGAAGGAAGAGAAAATGAAGATTACAAAAAAATTTACCGTGTGGTCTCTGCCACAATATGTTTCCTGCTGCCTGAATCACATTGTTGTAATATGTGAAAATATGTGAAATATTTTTCAAGAGGGTCTTTAATAAAAGCCAAAATTTGTATGTTCATCACACAAAGCTGGTAAAGCAAAACAACTTAGCAGAGATTGATCAAATTGAAGTCATCTCATGTTTCCTTCTACAGTTAGGTGGATCTTGAATTTTAACAAAATCTCACTGCCATGAGTGCCACTTTATATGAATCAAAAGTTCAGAACATGCAAAGATAAACAAAACCCACACCAAAACATGTGCTAGAGAAATTCCTGCAAATGCAAACTTTGCACAGTTGTTTTGAGATAGAAACAAGTCAGCCATTTGAATTTATATTTAATAAAATGTTTGTTCTTCTACGCAGATTTCATCAATGGGAGTGACCTTTAGTAGGCAGCATTGAACCTCCAGTTGTTGAAAAATGGAGAAAAAAATAATAAAAAGAAAACAAGTTTTTACATATGCCTTTTTTATGTATCCCTGTCTTCCTGCAACCTGCCATTACACTTCAATTCCAACTGATGCTTCAGGATCCCTAATCCTGAAGATACCCAAAATGAAATGTAATAATGGATTATAACCATTTCTATGAAGTATATTACAAATTCAAGTTCTTATGATTACTTTGATTAGCCTACAGTTCTTCCATAGATCTTAGTTACTGTTCATCAATTATGCAAACAGCTTTAGTCACACCAAATAATTTGTGAAATTATTCTTCTTTATGAAGGTTCTTGAGCAACAGGTACAGTTCGCAGAATCATTCTTCATTTAGCATTATAGAGTTGCAACAAATCACTGAATTAAAATAAAAAATTGGGGTGGTGAAATACTGTGCTTACTAAAATTAATGAAAACCTTCAGCCACTTGGAATTTTATTCAGAGTATTTGCACTGGATATGCAGATTATTTAGTAGGCTCTTTTACCTCTCTGTTGTACTAGTGTAATTCCACAAATCATGTTTTCTATGAATACGTTTATGAAAACAAATTTCCATTTGTGTCCATAGTTAAACTGCACACTTAGACCTCATTTGCTCCTATCATTCCAACATAAACACAAGTAAAAACTACATATAGTAGAGTATCATTGAAAATTAGCTTAAAGGGAGTCAAAATACATTTTTGACTAAAATTTTCCATTGGAATTCAAAGATTTCTTCAAAAGACAGAAAAGTTTCTATCAAAAATAGCTGAAAATACCATCTTGTTTAAAACAATGTTGCAAGAAAATTTCAGACAGAATAATAGCATAATCATAATCATCAAAACCAGGTATATATAAATGAAAGCAGAGCACGTCTGTTCAGCAAATAATCTGGGTTTGGACAAATCTAACTTTTAACAAATGTTTTTCAGAAATTTAGGGTTATCTATTAAATTCTACAGCAACCTCACTTATACCGAAACACTCAGATCATTACAACCAGAACTATTTATCCCAAACATCTAATGAATGGTTTTGGGGAAACTACTTTTTACTAACTGTTATAAGCCAAAAATAGGATGACAGTCACAGTATGGGGGTTCACACTAAAACATAGTGTGCATCTAGATCTATTCATCAGAAATGTTAAATGTCAGAGCCTGCCCTAAGGATTTTTCTTCGGAGCCCTACCCAGATGTGGACTCAGACTCTTCTCCCGATCTGTTCTGGCCAGCTGTTTTCACAGAGTTACACACAAAGATAAAAGAAAACTCAAAGGAATAGATGACCTCATGAGATTTCCACTCCTCAGGGTAGAAGCCTGCTAAGAGCAGTTTATGATATTTCCCAGCTGTCAAAGTCATAATGAAAACCTTGCACTAACTAATTTAATATAAACAAGTACCTCCAGACTTCATTGACTTGGCCAACTTCAAGTTTGCATTTAAAGATCTTCCAAAAAAACAAAATCTGAGTTTATTTTCCACAAACCTGTGTGTGCAATGGTTCTACAAAATATACAGAAAACATTTCACACTTCTTTCCAGAATGCATCTGTTTTAATTAGCTGAATGTGATAATGGAACTGTGTCAGTTTTCAGGTTTCTAGCATTTAAACCAAATATTTTAGTTCACAAGGATGGGAGCTGCTCTGTGGGATATTTCTGTGGCAGGTGGCAGCCTGCTTTCTTTCAACACACATCATACATGCATTCATTTAAAAAAAAAAAAAAAGGAAAAGGAAAAGCACTGAATAAATTCCAATTTGGCATGATTATGTGATGTGTGGCCTTGTGTGCGTGGAAACTCTCACCTATTGGCACTTGCAATTTTAGTATCATGTAATTAAATTGATTTTTTTGTCAAGTCAGTTTTAAACTATGTCTTTGAGGTAAAAGGCCAGTGCATTAATCCACTGTGGTATTTATTATTTAAATACTAATCAAGAGGTCAATTAATGTTTTCATTGCTTTTGTAAATGAGTAATGGAGTACTGCTCAGAGCTCTTGGGAGAGTCTACTGTTAAATAGGAATCTGATTTCATTCCTCCCTTTCAAATGGCCCTAAATGCATTCATTACGCAGCTCTTACCTTCTATGTAGCAAGTAGAGAGTCTTACTTGAACTCTAATCCCTATACTGCACATCCAAAAGCCCAAGCTTCTCAAATACGCTAGGATTCCAATTCCACTCTTCAAGTTCGTATCTATTTTACGGTAAAAGGGTGTGATGAATATATGGCTGATTTAGTTGTAAGAATGAACATCTCTCCGTGTGCCACACATGAACTAAGAAGTTTCTATTTGATTCATATTACCTACAATATTGAACAGAAGGGCAATTAAGTCACAAAAGGATGATTAGCCACTCTGCTAAAATTGCTTCATGTGTATGGAAAAGCATAGTTTGATATATATATTCCCGAGTTTACCAAATACATATGTAACCTCTATTTTCCCCGCTAATTAGGGATAACATTATTTAATGCATTTTGTGGTAAAGCCAGACGTCCAGTTTCTTTATCCTATGGGAGTCAGACTTGAACAGCCACATTGTCACCTAATGAAACTCCAGACTGCTGTAAAGTGATCATGGCGTAACATACTTCTCCTCATGGTTATCTGTTTCATTATAAACTCTCTAACTCTCCTGGCCCAAAAGCATGCTGGCGCTCTCAGCTAGGAGCAGAGATGCCAGACATCAGCATAGGAAAGGACTGGTTCAAGATCTTCATCTTAGCAGAGTCTTGCTCACTGTCTCTCTGGCATCTGCTACTTTTCACTCTACTTCCTTTGGTCTCTTGTGTGAAGTGGAAAAATCAGATAGACAGGGAGACACACACACTGCCATAACAGTTTTTATGAAGAAGATATAGAACTGTTTTTAAGAAGTGATACTTAATTTCTTCCTGCTGCTGCATTTGGGAACAAGGTTGATGGACCAGCTAAAATCTGATTTCATTACTGCCTCTAATGTTAAGCAAGGAAGAGTTTTAGACATGGCCTAGAAGCTCTTACACTGTTCAAATGTTCAAAACCTTTAAGTTAAGTCTCTAGTGTTATGTGGACTAATTGAGCAGTTAGAAGAGATTTTTTTAATCAAAATGAATAACAATAAGTAATGGCAGGCAAAATATACTTTACTGTGACATCTTAGTGATCAAAACTGTTTTCAAAATGCCATAGAATACATTTTAGAAGCCATCACTACTATACTGATAACACCACAAAAAGAGAAATACATACCTACAAGAGAGAGTTTAGGAAGAATTTTAAGCATTTTAGACCCTCAGAATATAAGTTTTATCCCAATAGAGAGGACAGTAAGAGCCAAGCATGACCATTAAAAAATAAATGGGAAAACCCATGAACACTGAAGAATGGGGAACATGACTGAGCTCTGTAATTATACTGAAAGAAAGAAAAATCCTTGCATGTACTTTGTGTAAAACAAGCCCTTTTACTTAAGTTGCAGACTGTCTGCCTCTTCTCTGACCTTTCTCATCTAGTCCTCATCTCTGATGTATGAAGTGAGAGGCGAGGTGCTGAAATGCAAATAGGACTACAAATAAGTATCGCGTATGTGCATGCGATGCTGGGACCTTCAAAGAGGCTCTAAAAGAGCAGATGCATCAGAGTTGACAAAACAAATCTACCACAGAAATCCAGCATTACTGCTACTCGTCAAGACAGGCATGGACTCAAGGCAATCAAGGAGGTTGCCTATCACTTAGCAGAGATTGTTAATTGACAATTCTCCACATCCATTTGAGGAAGGACGCTCAATAGTAGGATTTTTTGTCTTTGTATAAGGGATGCAGCTTCTTCACTGTACAATTGAGGGGGGTATTTTTTGTTTTTGGTTTTTTTTNGTGCTCAATAGTAGGATCTTCTGTCTTTGTATAAAGGATGCAGCTTCTTCACCGTACAATTGACTTTTTTTTTTTTTTTCCATTGGACTTTTATCTGGAACTGAAGCTTTGAAGTCTAGGGTCCTGCTGTCAGGGCTTATTTCCTTTATTGGTTCTTGCTCCCTCTCGGACTAAGGTAACATAAAAATTGAAACTGACCATTTTTCATTATTAATATATTTTTCATAGCTTTTGAACTTCATATTCAAAGGTTTCTTCTCACAAGAAAAGGAAATCACATGTTTAGCTTATATTACAGTAACACCCAAAAGCTTACTTTGAGCCAATTGCAATATGGTGCTCTTAAAAGGACAATTTCTGCTCCAGAGGCCTTACAATTTTATATTATTTCTAACAGTTCTATTTCTGAGTGTGCTGAGCACTTAGCCAAGATGCAATCTGGTGAATGAGGTTCAGAATACGACTACTGCTAAGTAGCAGCTGTTAACAACTGAAAAGATGCATGCGGTACCAATGCTTCAATGCCAACAGAGAGAAGGGCTTCCTACATGACGAGAGGTTATTCACAGGGTTGCACTGGTTCCCGAAGCAAGTCTATTGTTGTTGGCACCCATACTGTAGGGACAAAGATCTTATCGACTGGATGGAGGCGCTAAGCCATCCTGACAGATGGCTTCTGCTGTGGGTAGAGCACATGTTGTATGCAATATGTTAGGGCAATGGTGCCCACTTAGGACAAGTGAAGCATCTGCTTTACCTTGATTTTCAACACTGCCATTACTGACTCAGTTCTGAAGTCAATGCATTTTAAAAACCTGCTCACACAGAGATTTTCAGTATTCCCGGACTTTGCAGAGAGCTTGAAAGGTAAAAAGGGTAACAGTAATGACAGTCCCATCACCACCTTTCACCCTTCAGCTAGAAGAATCCAGTGGAACGAGCCAAAAATTTTTTGGTAGGCCTGCCAAGGTTTGTAAATATGTCAACAAGGGGAGGAAACTCTGTGATAGTCCCTGTGCTTGAATGAAAAGCATATGTGTGGACAATTGAATCTCTAGTGCTTTCAAGTGAGAGAGCTTTCTATGTAACTGCTGCTATACTGTGGTAAAGTAGTTTTAGATACTGGAGGCATTTTAGCTAGATGTACTTACTTCCCAGTAAGAAACAGTACTTTACTGAAAGCATTTCTCAACTGACAGCAAAACAACTATTTTATCATGAGGTCGATTCTTGACATTTTGTCTATTTACCTGCTTCACAGCAGAGAGTAACATAATGCTCCTGGAAAAAAAAAATAGTATTTTTAAGTCCCTAAAATTGAGAATGGGTAAATTATTTTCCTTAGAATGATGACAATTTTAGCTTGCTTTCAAATTACACAGTAAGTGCGCCGTGTCATCAGCGATGAATAATACATGACTAGTACAGCATGCGGTATGGGAACAAACAGTGTCCTGAACAGCCAGATCAATGAAGCTTGGTTTCCTAAAGATTTGTTTCTTGCCTCCTCTCCCAGCATTCACCTTGCCATAATTTGGTGCTCACTCTTCTCATGATCTATACGTTGTCTGCAGTGTGATGCACTATCATTAGTTCTCCCACAGTCTTCCCTGCGCACTGTCATATCTCCGCTCTCTCCTATGTCTTCTCTTTACCATTTTGGAGATGGTGGCTGGCCAGAAGTCAGTCCATGCTTGTAGGCAGTCTGCAGCTACATATCTGTTAATTTGTCGAGCAGTCCAAGCAGAATGGGACCTGCCTCTTGGAGAAAAAAACAGGACCCTTCTACTTCGTCACATTTATTTGACATTCAATTGCTAAAAGCAGGACTGTGATCACAGACGTTTTGTTCACGTGGAAGTGCAGACAAATAAAGACTGCTTTTGCCCTTATACCTAAAATAGTCATATAATTTTTATGCATTATCCTACCTTTGAAGGAAGTATTGCATTCACCTTTTTTTTCTTTACTACTTAACATGTCATGGAAACATTTTATTGACTGCAAAATGTCTGATTATTATGGTTTATGTTCTGTACAGAAGCACCCCCTGACCCTCTTCCTTTGTTTTTCAACAGAGATTTACTAGTAAAGGCTGAAGTGCATAACAATGTTAGGGAGGCCTCATGATTTCCAGTATATCATGCTTCTGAGCATTTATTCTTTTTTCATTACTTAACTGTGCCTTCTAAAATGTCATTTATCAAAATGTAACGTACCTTTAATAAATATTATCCTTTCATTTTGATTATCTTTACTCCAATACGCAATATTTGCAACCATCATTTAAAATAGGGTTTTCCTTCAGGAGTATGAATATGGGAGGCTCTTTCCTATTGAGTTGGAATTACATAGATTCAAGAGAAAATGGAAACAACTGAGACGGAATTAAATTGTGAAACACAACCTTCCTATGAACACTTGTAGTTCATTGCTTGCTCAGTCTTATTTAACTAGAACCCAAGAGACGGTATTCTAGAGACAGAATGAACAGCTCCTTACTGTATACCTGGCTGCGGAACGTGATATTGTATAAAACTTAAAACACCATTAGATTGCTGGTAGCTTGTTGAAGTCAATAAGGACAGATGATGTTTTCTGATGTTTGTTTCACTTGAGAAACTTATTCTTGGTTTGTATTGATTCATTCTGATGTATGGTAGCAATATCATGAAGTGTTCTAGTCTCTGAGTTCTGAACAAAGGTTATTTGGGAAACTTCATATATTTGTCTTACCATTTTAAGTGACTATGAAAAGCATCTCTTATTTTTAGTATAAATAGCCAGACTTTCTCCATCCACTGTAACAGTTTCAATGCTGAAACAAAATGTAAATCCATTCATTCTGACATTTGAAGAAAAACTATTTGTTTCATCATTGATTTCTGTTTATGTTTACAGTTTATCAATGGAAATTTATTTCTGTAATGCAGTCATCTGTGAAATTCAACATGTTTTAATCCACAACCTCATTTGTTAAGTGTTTTGGACCAATAACGTGCATACCTGTCTTGCAATAAAGTTGATGTGCAAAAATTAACTACTCTAAAACCTTAATCATCTTACATGGAGGTTATCTATGTATTTACAATTTGCCTTCCATATTTTTATTCTTTTCCCTAACAAAAGCCTGTATTTTCAGAGGGAGAAACCTTCTTTAATGTAAGACAAGAATGTTACAGTTTACTATACCAGTTCAACAGATCGCTGGGCATTCATTCCTCTCTACTCTTAGAGGCTGTTAGAGGTGTACAGTACAGGAGATGGTCACTGCTTGAATCAGACAACCAGTTAGTCTTATATTTGCACACCTATCTCAGCAGAACTCCTTCTGACTTAAATCCAACTAGACCTATTTCCACTAGTTTCCCTGTAGAATATATTTGAAGAAGAGGGGTTCCCTACAGAATATATTTCAAGAGGAGGGGTGGAGTTAGAGGTCAGATCCACAGCTAGATGGAATTCTAGGCATGGATCCATAGCAATATTTACAAGGCTTAATCCTTGCTTTGAGCAGTACTGAGTAAAGGACTGGTAATCAAAAGCAAAACCCCTGAATTGCTGGCCACTGTGAACTGAACCACATCTTCATAAACAATTGTGAATTCATTTGTAACTCTATAGGTTAGAATAATCAATACAAATGGGACCATGGCATTTAGTAACGTGCATGCAACATTTGAGTATGGAATAATTCAAGACAGCGCTTGGCAAAGATCAGCAGGCCCGATCTAACTAAATTTACCCATGCCAAAGGGGGTCTTTAATGATATTTGGATCCCATGTAATTACCTTTTGCCAAAATAATGCTTCATCTACTGGCATTTCATACACATCATAATGATTTCCCAGAGATGTAGAAAATTATATCCCCATATTCAGCATTCTAGTTTTTCAACTGCTTGAAAAAGAAAAGAAAGCCCCAAGAATTTTCTTGAGAAATCCTTCTATTCTTATTTTTAAGTGGTAGCTAATAATACAATCCCTTCAATACTCCACTCACTTGAATACAATGAAAATCTCTAGGGACATCATCTAAGAAAATTAATGATATAGAGCTATCACATAAAATTCAGAATATCCTGAATGGGTTTTCTGAAAGAGCTTTTTGATATATATCAGGTGTTACAGTAAAATCTCTTTAGTGAATTAGAATTTTCCATCATATCACACTGAGAGCCATACAATGTGGAACAAAAAAGTATTATGCTTGATTTGGTAGTCAAGAGGAATTTCTATCTATAAATCAGAAACTGACTGAATACAACACGTATACCAGGTACCTTTGGGGAACATAAAGCTGTGAAACATAGTTAAGAGTGTAATGGTAGCGTTAATTTCTACTATTTTAGTATTATATTCCCAGGCTTTCATTAGATGATCATTCTTTAAAGGAAATGTAATTGTTTCAAATCCCTTCGGATTCTCGCCTATACGTTAAAGGACACATTGCAACTAAAACCAATTTCAGAATGCAGGAAGTTACTGCTTACTGATTTTGTTCTGTGGCATGTTTTTGGCTTTTTATTTGAATATTGTGTATTTAACTGTTTTGTTTCTCTGCCATTTCTTTCTTATGCCAGAGAAGTTTGAATTAAAGTACATTTTCAATTGGTACTTGTGTTGAACATAGGTACTTTAAATTAGAAAGAACACATATAGGAAATCACTCTCAGATTATATAAGTATTGAAGGCATGCTGGCCTAATTTTTTTGCATCCTTAGGTTTTGCTGAAAGACCTTTCAGCACTAAAGCACTGAAGGATCAGCTTCAGTGGGACTACTTGAAAAAACATTTATGTGGCAGGTCCAGTCTTAACATCATAGATAATATATTTTGCTCAGTCTTTACTTGGATTATTCTCTGAATGTATTGTTTTAGAAAAGAAAATAAGTAATGTTATAGTTTTCATTTATCAGCTAATATTAATATGATAGATTAATAGACTCCATTTTGAAGAAAAAGTATCAACTGTGGAGAATTTTTTTTTCATTAATGTCCCAGGAAAGTAGTGTTTGCTGTGCTAATGGCAGCATATTTTAGGTAAGTCTATTAATCTTATATGCTTGCCAGAATAAAGAAGAAAATTTGTAAAGAAAATAAAATAGAGAAAAGGGTCTGCTACTAGATGTATGATAAAAACATTACAGTAAGATTTCATTTCCCAAAAGAAGGTAATCTTTTCTACTACTCTGAAAAACTATTTAAATGAGGTCTCATTAGCCTCAGTGGTTGGTGCTCAAGGTGTGCTGCTAGGTTTGCTAACCTTTTGATTAAATCCCCAGAGGTCTCTGTCCTAGTTCTTCTGTGCTGACCAGCTAAAATATGTTCTGATGCATACTGTTGTTAAGGTAGTCCCAGAACCAGTATAATTAGTGAGCCTGAAGCTATTTAGAGCTTGAAAAGGCAAGAAACCATTCATATGGAAACTCACATGCTTGGTGTCTCTTCAGAGGAAATCAACAATCATCAGTGCAACCCTGGGAGCCCTGAATATACCTTATAAGACTACTTGCCTATTTAACTCTCTTGCAGGTTTGCTTAAAAAACACTGAAGTTTATCAATAAAAGAAATTATAAAGACAAGGATGGGAGCAGAGTTGGATGTTGTTAATAATGGTGCCAAGGAAGGACATGAGAAGTTGTAATTTTCAGCATTTTTTCCTCTATATATCAGGAATAGAAGAGGCTCACGTACTATTAAAATTTTGAGTTTTGGTAGGTTTTCCATATACTGTAAAGAAGTAGTCATCTGTGACTAAATAAAAAGAAAGTTCCTCTGGGCTTTGATTTCAACAATGTGCACTGAACCTTACAAAGCACACAGGTCAAGCTGTGGCTTGTTCATCTGTCTGATTTATAGAATCGTAGAATGGTTTGGCATGGAAGGGACTGTAAAGATCATCTAGCTTCAACCCCCTTACCATGGGAAGGAATACCTTCCACTAGGCTGGGTTGCCCAAAGCCCCATCCAACCTGGCCTTGAACACTTCCAGAGATGGGGCAGCCACAGCTTCTCTGGGCGAGCTGTCCATTTCAGGGCAGTGTGCTCTTCACGCTGACCTAAGCGCCTGGGAGACAAGTAGTGACTCTGGCGGTTAGTGTCTGGGAGCCCTCACTTCAGCTGAAAAGCTACACCCTTTATCTGCTGCAGTATATTTTCTTCCCATCCTCTTCTCCTCTCTTGTATCTGCTACCAACAGAGCTGCTTCTGAATCTGGGTTTGATGAGTACAGCCAGAAAAAGCACAGAAGGGAAAAGAGAGGACTGAGGGATGAAGGCTGGCAGGGACCTTGGGGCAAGGCCAGAAGCAGCGGGTGCTGTACAGGCCAACAGCAGGAAAAGTAAGAGAATAACTCTGCAGCATGCCAGACCTCCCCCGTTAGCTGACATTGGACAAAGACCCTTGATTGAGAGCAACAGGGCAGGTCCAGGACTTAAGCCCTTATCTGCAGCATTTCTGAGGCTCTATCCCAAAATACAGAATCTCTCAGCTTAGAGCCTGTGGTGCGGCGATACAAGTGTGTTAGTGGGTGCTTGAGGAGAAGGAAACAATCACGTTGCTTTATCAGCTCATCACTCCTTCCCACCTCTTCTGCTGTATGTACATGGGGACATGTAGAGAAGACCTTTTTTATGACCAGAGTAGTACACATGGTAAGGGGGCACAGGAGAATATGAAAATTGGTGATGACCCTTTGTGTCTCAGGATGAAAATTGAGGATAGGCGGTAATCTAGTCTATTGGTTAAGAAATTCTTTAGCCGGGAAATCTGCAGTGTTATTTTTAGAGAAATGCGTATCAATACCTGTAAGTCAGAAGGCTGTGTACAATATGT
The DNA here is from genome assembly GCA_013400195.1 of Aramus guarauna. NCBI lineage: Eukaryota > Metazoa > Chordata > Aves > Gruiformes > Aramidae > Aramus > Aramus guarauna. The sequence continues at coordinate 500,297 of VXBL01003978.1, forward strand.
GTCACGTCGTCTCTCAGTAGCTTACAACCAACTCTCTAATTGGACTTCTACTTGAATCCAGCAAAGTACAGGAAACATTCAAACTGTTCCAGTCCTCCTCATTTTCATCCCCAGACTCATTTTCCTTCTATCCATACTGTTTTCTTCCTTGCCTGCTTGTAGTGGCATTAAGAGGCCAAGCTGACTGACTCAGCAGGAAATACTGACTAAATCATTTATAAGGAGCCCTTTTGCAGGGAAAAGGCAGGCTAATCACTTCGGCTGTCATAACTCTCCACTGTTGCTCCATTACAGTAGAAGAGACAAGAGGCCAGTGGGTATTTGCGGTGCTTCACCCACAGACTTCTATATAACACTTATCTAAAAATATTCCCCTTATATGGAATATTCCACTTTATTCCAAACCACAGGCTATTTCACAAGAGAGGCTCACTAGAATCCAAGTCCCAGACCTGACTGTGTACTCTGTGTTGGAATCAGGTGGTTTCAGAAGAGTCCAGAATAAATCTTTATTTCATTGATCTCATCTAGTTAAAGGATAAGCAAACCCAACTGAGATACCAAAAAGCAGATTAAGAGGCCGTTAGCTATTTATTTTTAAAAACTTCTTGCAAGAGAAAGACTTCAAATTTAACTTTAACCATACTGATATATGATATTTTAAATCCCCTTTTTCTATTATTTGGGTGCTCTAACATAGTCCTACAAGCATGGCTTTTACACCTGCTGGAAAAGAAACAAATAAGCAAGCAAAAAATAATTAAGAAATGTTCTATACCTTGCAGGACTGGAATCTTCACTATCTTGGTACAAAAAAGAAGGAAAGTACATTTTAAAATGCTAGAGGACTTAGGATCCTCTGTTGTTCTAGTGGGACTCATGCCCTTAAGTCAGTTTTTAGTCATTTTTTTAAATCTTGCCATGAATATTATTTATTGGATCCATTGCTTGCCGAAGTAAATGGGCTGTATTTGGATGGGCATTGGATCAGTCTTACCGCGACAGATGTGTTATGGCTAGAAGGAAATCAATATAGGCAGCAAAAGATTGTAGTGAATCATAATTTCGCACTATGTTCAGTTCAAGCTGTGTCCTGACGGATGCACAACACTGTTTAACACTGTGCTACCCTGCCAGCACCGCTGCAGAGCCTGTCACAGGGACACAGTTTTAGGAATGCTAACTCAGCCATTTCAAACTGCATCACTTTGATACACTTGTCTGCCTAAATACAGCCGTCCCGCTTTGATCAGGCGGCCAAAATAAATGTGTCATGACACTTTTTCTTTATCTCAGTTCAGCTTCTGGACAGCAGATTTATTTAAGAGCATCTGCAGCTACGAAAAAGACCTTAACCTTAATACAAGGGCATTTTCCAACCAAATAAGTAGAAAACTCATAATGATGCCATCTGAATATTACAAAAGAATTAATGATTCAGATTTTCAAACTTCCTGCATCCATTCCTCAGAGAACTTTTATAGACCTGTTAAGAAAGAGAACTCACCACGTATATTCTTTCTAGGTATTACATTTACAGTCATGTGGTTTACAAAAAAAAAAAAA
>VXBL01003978.1:501874-552002 GCA_013400195.1 Aramus guarauna
TTACAAAAAATAAAAAAAAAAAAAAAAAAATCACTTATCCTCTCTCTTCTGTTTTCCTCCGAGTCTCTACTCTCTTGATAATATTTGCTTGGTTTGGATCAATATTCAGCATGTTGGGAAGCACAGAAACAGACACAAGCTTGCCTGGCGCACTTGTGTGGATACATGTGAACAAGCTTATAATTAACTTGTATTGAATTTATATATAAATTAATTAGCTTATAAAGCACTTAAACAATAGAAGTATATTCTAACACACTTGTATGGCAAAAGCACATTCCTGTCAATAACAATAGGGCTCTATAACTCTAGGTTGTGCTTCTGGAAGAAAGAGCAAAGAACTAATCCCAGTGGTTTTTTTGTCTTTCTTTAGAAAGATAAAGCTTCTGCATCCTGGAGTTTAAGGGCAATCAAATAATCTTGCTGTTCCTCACATCTTATAAGTATTAGTTTTTCAAGGGAAATTTTTGGCCAAGAAAATAGTTAGCTTCAGGTAGGTTAAGATCAACACAGCTTTTTTTTTTTTTTTTTTTTTTGGTGTATGTGTGTATGTGTGTCAGAGTGCTTCCGTTACAGAATCACAGACTGGCTGAGGTTGACAGGGACCTCTGGAAGGCATCTTGTCCAGTCCCCCTGCTCAGGCAGGGCCACCTATAGCCGGGTGCCCAGGACCACGTGCAAATGGCTTTTGAATATCGACAAGAACGAAGACCCCACAACCTCTCTGTGCAACCCGTGGCAGTGCTCCGTCACCCTCACAGTGAAAAAATGTTTCCTGATGCTCAGAGGGAACCGCCTGTGTTTCAGTCTGTGCTCACTGCCTCTGGTCCTGCCAGTGGGCACCACTGAAAAGAGCCTGGGCCTGTCCTCCTCGCATCCTCCCTTTAGGTATTCATATACACTGGTGAGATCCCTGCCTGTTATTGCAAACTTTAGTGAACTTTTAGCTCAATATTGTCTATTCTTAATAAGCTAAAAAATGGCTTGCTATGCTGATGTGCTGAAGCGATGCCTAGATTATGACTGCCCAGCTGTTAGCAACGTGTTACAAGTAATCTCGCTTATTAAGAAAAATGCACATCTCCTTTACCTAAACAAACATTTCCTCTGAAAGTTCTTTACTTCATTATAAAGCCTGCCCTTTGGGATGGTTATGCTGTTGACCTGGCATGTATACCCTTACAAGACCTTGAATTTTGAAGAATTTCCATCAGAGGCTGTCTGGAATCAACATTGTGATTACAGGAAATTTTATTTTTTTCCTCCAAATCTTCAATACATTCTTGCAAACCCCACAAAATGTATGGGGGGGGAAATAATCAAATGTTGAGTGTGATATCTATTTCAGTTCATTTATTTATGTATTTATTTAGAGAGGATTTATTTAATTTGTCATTGCATACTATCTGATTGTTTTGATTATGTTATGAATATGATTTTAGTAAGTAATTCTTAATAAACCCAGAAGTAGAAGTATTTATATTTATGCATGTAAATTTTATATAAAAATCCAGTTATCCCATGCGTGATATTGTATGCTCAAGAACTGAAAAACATGTGCATAATATGCACACATGCAATTTGTGTGCATATTGTGCAACAATAGTCAGGCTGTTCCCACAAATTTCTACAGTATCTTTTCCAAATAAGCTTTCTTTCTATTTTATCCATTTGATAATGGTCGGGAAGATATAATTAAACGGCTACAGTTTTGGAGGAAAAAATAACCCCCAAGCCATTTCCAGTCTCCTGTGATGTACTTACAATTCATTAAAAGTGATCTCTAAAGTCTATGTAACACCTGAACATTGCACAGCAGTTTTTTCCAGAGAAACAGGCATGTCCCTCCCCCGCCAGACTATTATGTTAAATTTGCCATTTGAGGTTTTATAAGAAATCCACAACACTAACTTTGTCACCACTTGATCGGTAAGCTCATGACCCTTTCACCTTCCTCTTCCTTTCTCTTGTGTTTCCCGTTAAAGTTTACTATTTCCATTGATGTGAAGACTGCAATATTATCCATTTGTTTTTAAGCAAAAAATTAAAGAAAAATAAGCTACATATGAAATTATGAAAGGCCTCATTACACATCAGAGTACAAATAAACAGTCTTACTGAAAATGAAGCCAATGCTACTTTGCTATCCAAAAGTTTAAATCTACTGAAAAGCAATTTGGTTTCCCTTGGACAATACTTGCTCCTAACAGAAAGAGCAAAATCTTAGATTTGGCTTTACACAAATCCAGAAACAAGACAGAGGAATTTATTCTGCTAAAGATTAGACACAAATAAATACAGAAAATAGTTTTTCAGTGTTTTTTTGAGTGGGTAAGTTATGACTGTTTGAGTGGGCTGATTACTCCATGCCAACTTTAGCCAAACTGCAGCCTGTCTTTTCCTGTTGGATATTAACCATGAAATTAGGAAAAAAACCAAACCAAAACAAAAACAACAAACAAACAAAACCCCCCAAAAAAACTCAAAACAGGAGAATGAAGCAACTGGAGTTTAACTCACAAGAACCATAAGATGGGAATAGAAGGAAGAGTCTAAGAAGAGGCAGAGAATCTAGTCAAAAAGCTAGTGTAGACTTGGAAGAGATTATTTCATAATATTCATCGTTTGAAAAAAAATAAGATTAGGGTTCTGCCTATATTTAGGAGTGCAAAATAATTTAGGAATTTCTGCAATAAAGAAAGCAGCAGTCAGTTTTAGTAGTAATTTTTCACTGCTTTTTAAGTATCAGACTGAAACCCTATAAATAATACACTATCCAGTAAATTGTAAATTTTATCACAGAAGAATGTCTCCTTTCTTATACAAGGGTCACTGAAAATCAATAGACTTCCTTCTAAAAAGCTCTCTACAATGTTTTAACGCTTGTAGGTGATGGTTCACCTTTTTTACGGTTTATGGATAAGTAACATACAAGAATCACATGCATACACAAAAAGCACTGAAATATATGTCTAATAGTACTTCCAGAAGGATCTGATAAAATTAACTCTGGATCTTCTCATAGATGCTGATTTTTATTTTCTTATTCAGTGGGGATGTATGAAGCTGTGATGCTGGGACAAGAGTTGCAATTATAAACAGTGCTAAAAGGAGAAATGGGAAATCCTAATTTGATAGATTCTTTGGTTTTTTTAGACTCCCACGTGTTGGGTTCAACACCGTCTCCCACAATATTCCTGTATCCCAGCAGGGACATTATGGTCTGGATGGGTGAACCACCAGATGAGTAAAAACTTGATGATTCATCTTCTCAGAAGGTAATGGTTAATGGGCTGCAGCCTTCCTGGAGGACAGTAACAAGACAAGGGACCGCCAGGTCTGTCCTGGGACCTGGCTTGCTGAAGATCTTTATCAGTGACCTGGAGGAGGTGAAGGAGGGCATGCTCCTCATGTTTGCAGGCAAAATCAAACTGGGGGAACCAGTCCCCACACCCACCAACAGGGCTGGCACCTGGAAGGAGCCAGACTGGCTGGAAGAACGGGCCAACAGAACTTAATGAAATTTAACAAGGACAAATGAAAAGTCCTGCTGTGGGAAGGAAGGAAGAACCCTCTGCACCCATGTGGGCTGGGGAGCAGCTCTGCCGCCAAGGCCCCGGGGCTCTGGGCCGGCAGCAAGCTGAGCACGAGGCAGCAGCCTGCCCTGGCAGCAGGGATGGCCAGCAGCATCCTGGGCTGCACCAACAGCAAAGCCAGGAGAGCAAAGGAGGGGATTATCCCCCACTACTCAGCACTCATCTGGAGTACTGTATCTAGTTTTGGGCCTCTCAGGACAAGAAAGATGTTGATAAACAAGGTCCAATTCAAGAGAGGGTCACCAGGATGGTCAGGGCTGGAGCACTTGCCTGGGAGGCTGCAGGACCAGGGCTTGTTCAGCCTGGGGAAGAGGCAGCTATGGGGGAACCGAACAGCCCCCTGCCCATACCGACAGGGAGGTCGCTGAGGAGATGGAGACGTGCTCTTCACAGTGGCCCATGGCAGGGTGAGAGACAACAGGCATAAGTCAAAACAAAAGAGGTTCAGACTGAATAGAAGGAGAATTTTATTCCCTATGAGCACAGGCAGGCAGCCAAGCAGGTTGCCCAAAGATGCTGTGCCAGCTCCGTCCTTGGAAATTTTCAAGATCTGACTGGATCAAGCCCTGAGCAGCCTGACCTCACAGCTGACCCTGCTTACACAGGAGCTTGGACTAGAAACCTCCAATGGTTGCTTCCAACTTGAATTATCCTGTAAATCCATGATCTTATATAGCAATTATTATGAAAAATTACCAACAATGCTAGTATCTGAATTATAAGAAATTACCTTTCAACTTTTTTCTTTTCCTATAATACTCAAGAAAGTGCCCTATTTTAGACACAACAAATGAATATTGCCATCTATACAGTACATTTCACTGCCATGCATTTAATGAGACCATGTGCATTAGTAGCTTCCTACTTCTTTAAATAAAACAAATTCCCTTGCTAAAACAAAAGACTAACTTGTATAACACACCCTGATGAGGATAGGGAGTGATGATCTCCTCTTACCTTTTTCATCCTGTGATAATTCATACTCTTTGGACCTACCAGCAGAAATTTGCACTTCTGAACATCTTCACAAATTGCTTTGCATACTTAATTCACTGAACTGTCAGCAGTGTCTGAGGGTAATTTGCTCTGTCTTTACTCTTGCTAGGAGGCCCTCAGCAGAAAGCCTCTCATCAACTCCAGGGGTTCCTGTCTGTGACAGTCCAAATGGAAAAGAGAAAGTATAATACACTGAGAATGCCTTTTGTTTTGATTTTACTTGTCTCATGATTAATTAGGAACACACAAACTCAAGATTGAAATGCTCCTCCTGGGGAATCAAATCTAGCATGCGTAGCCTATCACAAATTTAAATCTTTGAAAAGGAGATTTCAAATTCCTGTCTGAAAACTGCTCTAGAATCTGCTGCTGTAAAACTTCTTAAATTAACTAGGGCCCATTTTATGCCTGCTTATTCTTTTGTCAAGTAGTAACATATGAGTAAAAGCTTAGAATCACCCATTATAAGAGCACACATTTTGAGCACTGTTTAAAGACAGGCTATTTACCAATAACTAGGTTTCTTCAAGTTGTATAGTCAGTGTGCTTTGTAGCTCATTTTTTTTTTCTATGTGTTTTCTAAGAACATAAGGCTGGTAACAAATGCCAATCACAAACATATACACCCCCCTTTCATTAAGACCTCTGTCAAAATAAGCTTTCTATTCCCTGATTATTTTAATAGCCCTTTCCTGCACATTCTCTAGCTCAAATTCATCTTCCTGAGATACGGTTGTTTAGAACAATCCCTACTATCTCAGCTATATAGGGGCATATACTGCTACTAATGTCATTAGGAGACAAATTCTTTGCACGAAGTTTTGCTATCTTTTTTGCGGGGGAGGGACGTGGGGGTGTCATTTTAAATTGGTCTGGCAGCTACCAGAAAACTCACTAACTGGTTGAGAAACATGAGATGTTGCCATTGCTTTCTGTTTTAATCAAAGCTCTGCCTTGAAGTGTAACACAATAACTGGAGGAGGAAATTTTCTATAAACTTTTTCATAAAAACTGGCAGTGCAAGGTTTATGTAAGTGGGAGTACCTGTGCTTCAGTATTGCTACTATATGTTTTAATTAAATTGTTATTGCCCAAATATCGCTATTGTTGACAGGCAACTCTATTGATTGGCGCTATATTTACATCTATATTTTAATACATATTTAAAAAAAAATCCTCAGTATGTGTGTCAGAGCAATGCTTGCAAAGAGAAGCACAAAACTGAAAGGACCTTTCTGGCAGTTTAGATTGACATGGGGAACGGAAAGACTGCTGATAGACAAGAGCAGGGCTTTTTTTTTTTTTTTTTTTTTTCATTCTTTCTTCTTTCTTTTTCTTTAAATAAGCATAACAGTACCCATCTGTTCCTGGATTTAGAGTGCAGACGTACTCTAAGAAGTAACTTTGTAAAATTGGTATCATGGGGCTCTGTGCTCACTCTCCCAGTGACTCGAGAGCACGCTTGCTCAGTTGGCAAGTTTTAAAAAAGAGAAGGACTATGAAAAAGGTCTAACTGCTGGCTTTGCACGTATCCTGAGATGTAAAAGTCAAGCAGTCTACTGAGTATTACCACTAGCAATAAGGATTCTGTAACTGCAATTAAATTAATGTTGCTGCTATTTAATCTAGTGATTCATTCAGCTCTGTTAGATGTCTATTGGTTCCGCAGTGCAAACAAGTGTTTGTTTTTCTCTTCAGGTTGTTGGACATGATGAACTTAGTGCAATATGAGACACGCTGATAGCTTACTTGGAATACTTGTACGGAAACAAGATCTTTGTTTTGCTCAGACATCACTACCTACCTGCTTCACATCTGAAATTACAGCCTCCTCCCAACCCAAAATATCCTAATACTACAACCTATATCTTAATTTACCACTTTTTGCATTCCATTAGCCAAACTCTGCTTTGGTTTCATATATTTTTTCCCCAATATCGCTCATTCTTTCCAACTAATCCTTAAACTAAAGATGGTAATTTCGAAGGAATGTCAAATCAAATAGCAACTCTTTCTTTACAACGTGGCTTCTTGTCATCCTGTTGCATATCATCGCTTTTTCTCCTCTCACCTCTTCCTCTCTGCCACAAAATCTGTATGTGCGTTTATTACCTGAAAAGAAATGACTGAAAAAGTACTCCATTTCTCACAGGATAAGTATTACTGTAGATTTCCACCTTTCGTGTCAAAGAAGTGTTAGAAGTGTTTTCTTCAATGTCTTTCTAGAACTGCCACTTTTCAAAACAAGCACTCTATAATACATAGGACAACTGTACTGGGTTTGTGCAGCAAGGCTTTGGTATCAGGGGGCTACAGGGGTGGCTTCTGTGAGAAGCTGCCAGAAGCTCCCCCCAAGTCCGACAGAGCCAATGCCAGCCAGCTCCAAGACGGACCCAACGCTGGCCAAGGCCGAGCTCATCAGTGACGGTGGTAGTGCCCCTGGGGTAACACAGTTAAGGGGGAAAAATCCACCAAGGGCAATCTGTCTTATTTGACACAGGACAAGTGGTGATCCACTACAAACAATTCTCCTGATCACGTAACAACATAGTAGTATAAAAGAAAGGTAATGAGAGAGAAGGGATGGGATCCCTTGTCACACAAACCACCACCACAATGATTTCGTGTTAAAATGAGGGGGAAAAATATATCGAAGGCTAACTTTGGGTCACAAGTGGGAACCACAGGATTTCTTTGCGTACTGGAAGAGTCTTTTGAGAAAACTATGAATAAAAAAGTTTGTTTGGAAAGATTCCTTTAGAAAGCCATGAATCTACTTAATGAGGAGTGGTGATCCTTGTCTGTAAATGTTTGACTGTATAGTGTTAATTTAACAAGCCATCATTCTGGTCTCTAACACAAGCGATACTCTGTGATCTGTTAAATGATCCCCGATATTTATGTCACAGTTGATTTAACAGGAAATGTGCTACTTCCTGGAATATAATGCATGCACACACTTCAATAGCACAGCACAATGCAATCTCAGAGATTACTCTGCAGCCATTGATTATGTGGAAAATAACTGAGGCTCACACTTGATGCTTGCTGTCCCTGCACTACTTTGGGGAGGAAAAAAGAAGCCTGTGTGCTAAGAGTGAACAGTTACTTTACCAATCAAACTGGCAAACCACATGTGAAATCTGATGTGGAAAAACTAATTACTTTTCTCATTTCTTGAAAATCTGCTCTAACAGGTAATTATTAAAAGCATGTTTAGTAGTGTTAGTCAAGGCAGTTTAATCCTGTGCTCTTCTTCAGGTTTCCTCGCTCCCTGCTCCCTGCTGCAGGGCTGTGGCTCTCGAAGCTCCTCAGGCACTAGAGGACATCATTCAGCACATCATCTGCTCCATTCGACTGCTAACCACAAGCTCTTCTCTTGGAAATCCTGACTTTATTTGAGGCCCTTCCTTCTATGAGCTTTCTTCCAAATTCTCCATCTCCTGAGTTCCTGCAGTATCTTATTTGGATGATTTTCCATATTTCTCCTCTGATATACCATGGGAACTCTCTTAGATCTTTTTCCTTGCTTCCCTTCCTTGTCTGTTTGTTCCTGTACTTATCTCCAGGACTTTACTGAAAAAAAATAACGATGAGTAACTTAACGGTTTCTTTCCACTCTAAAATATTGTCCAAACAATAGTATTTGCCTGACATCTCTGCAGCCTAAACTTGACAAAGAACTGAATTCCTATGTGGATCTTCCATTTCCCTGCCTTTCTTTGGTGATCAGAAAAGATTTAATTACATTCTCTGGTACACATTCCTATCAGCTGGTTCTCCTTTCAGAACCTAGATCCAAACTGATGGAGAGGTGGGATTACTTGCAATCATTTTTTAGGTATCTATATCACTGCTAGTCACCTAAAGGTCCTTTAAAATCCGTAGAAAGAGAAGCAGGCATAGTTATAGAACATTTCAGAAAACTACTTTGGATGTCTTGCTTAGGACAAATTAAGTACAACAAAAAGTATCTAAACCATATGCTTGTATTCCTTTTATCCTATTGAATGTCACTGTGATCTGGCCTGTTCTTTATGCACATTGTTAAAATAGTAATTTAGATTTTTACTGTTACACGTCTCAACTATGCAATTATTTTCCAATCTGGCCTTGACAGAGTAGAATTGGTCTTTTGTGAAAACGTAGACAAGGTAATCTTCCTGGCTCATTTCTTTAAACTGTCAGAGTTACAGTTATAAGTTTTTGGGGTTTTTTAACCCTGATCTGCTGAATCACTCCAGCTATGTCTAGCTACTTTAATATGCTACACACGTGGTCACATCACCTTTTAGATTTTTATTTTTTTTTTAATTCTTGGCATTTCTCTCATATCAAATACGTCAGAGAAAACCTTCCTATAAGCTCCTTCAGTCTAACATCAGTGTCACGCACACAGAACAATCCTGTGACTGAACTTCCTTTCTTGGTTTGTTATTTATTCAGCTCCTATTTATTTACATTACTAATACTTTCCAAAAGCGATCATCTTCAATATAGATGTGTATACAGCTTCTCTATTTAGGTCTACAGTTAATAACTACTAATAATTATTTTGATAATAAAACCCCAATGATCTATAAAAAGTATGACAATCTATTGGATACCACATTACTATACTGATTAGGGCAATAAAAAAAAAAATAATCAAGAGTTTTTTACTGTAACATACTAAAAAAATCATGAAAAGTCAAATAAAAGTTCATCATTTTCCCCTAATAACAATCTTGAAATTTATCAACAATCTTTAACTGAAATAACTTGGGTTAGCAACTCCTCTCTGCCTCCTGAAACTGATGTGTCTCCTGTTTGGTATGAGGTTACTTCTCAAGGCAAGTGCTCACATCCATAGTGGAGACAACAGAACCTAAAGGGATAGCCAAAAACCTCCTGGTTTAAAGTGGATTTTAGGAGAACGCACTGAAACACTCTCTAGGAGTCATGTACCTCCACTGCAGAACAGCATGAAACAGCTGCATCTATTCATCCTGAAAAACATGTATGGACAGAAAAGCATGTAGGAAAAAATTATAATCTTTAACCCTGAAACTTCCCATACTAGCAAATGCTTTGCTTAGTTATCCTGCAGCTAAACTTATATGGAACTGGAAGGAAGATGTGCCCTACAGATGCTTCACTGCTCTTAGTATGAGTAAAAATTTGTGATCCTACTGTATGACAGCAAGTTGTTAGCTTGTTTGGGTTTTGTCCATTCAGACACCACCTGAAGATAAATACAGGATTAAAAAATAAACTGCTGCTTTTTTTGCCCATAGGTCCGGATGTACTGGACTTGATTTGAGTGATTTCAGGAATGAGTCAGAGAATTTTAAGTACAAACCTTTCCTTTTGGAGAATGGAATTCTACAGGTAAGAGAGAACAAAAAATGATCTAAGAATACTTCTGTAAAATCCACGTACTCCATATTAGGCCCACATAAATGGGCCCATAAATTAGAGAAGAAAAAAAAAAAAGTAACTTTACCTATAAGATTGTATTACAGTTAATGTTATTTTTAAAAATCCTTACTGATTACTATAGAAACCCGTTGAACTGATTTTAATAAATACCTCAGGGCTTTTCCATATAAACCAAGGTATACACACATAGTGCTACAGATTATTATTACATAGTGGAGGAAAAATACTGGATCATTAAATTTTTAAACATGAAAAAACTTGGTCTTTCCTTCATTCAGTGTTCATTCAAACAGAGGCACAAAAACTCCAATTAAACAAAACCAGCCATCCTCTCAGTTTTCAATTTTGTTCAGCTTGTGTCTGCTTCTAACTTGGCCCTGACTTTTGTGTTTGCTTGGAAAACACCTATTAGAATAGAGCCTAGAGTTAAGATCTGGAGCCTCTGGGGAACGACTAAACCAGGGTTTGATTTTGTCAGTCCTCCCAAATGACCCCGTTAGTGTCCGAGAGGCAAGTTAAACAGCTGCAACACCCCGCAGAAGCCCGTCCTCCGACGGGGCGCCCGGGTACGTGTGCGCACCTTGGTACGGGTGCGGGGTCCTCGTGGGCGGATGGACACAGAAGGGTCTCTGCTCTGCTTGGGGAGTCGTCCCACGTCCCCACGCTCAGAGGAGAGCTACTGTCTTAAGCATTGCTTTATATGCCTGAAATACTGCCCTGCAAGGGGGGCAAATATGTCTCTGCTGCGGAGCAGCACCGCCTGTAGCCCTGGCTCCCTCAGCTTGCCACCACCCACCCAGCGTGCTCGCCCTGGAGGTCCCTGCCAAGCCTCCAGCCCCTCTCCGAAACATGCCAGCGGGAAAAGGCGATGGTGTCTCCCCCTGAAATCTTACCCCCACTACTCTCGTGGCTAAGTGGGCTCCTGGAGGGTGGCACAGGGCCCCATCTCCCACCTCCGTGAGGCTGGCAGGCGTGGGATGATGCCTGCTGGGCACCTGCCCCAGGCCAGGGAGGGGTGAGGGGGCTGGAGGGGCACAGATCGCTCCTCTCTAGGTAGAACTAAGCAATTGGATTAATAGTAGAGTCTGACTTATGGTCCCAAATAAATCAGTGGCTGCTTAAACACAGGACCCAGGGATCATCCTTCCCAACCTTATTTTCTGAAAGCAAAAATCTAACTAACAGTAAGTTAAAAAAACCCCAACATTATTTAAGCTATGTTAATTTTCATTTTGTCAGTAGGATGACCCCATATGCATCAGGGCACATAGATGTACCAAAATCAGAAAGCGGGGGCGGGGAGAGGGGGGCAATTTAGGAAAAAAATTAATAAGAATACTCAGAAGGTAGAAAAGTCTAAATAATCCACATGCAGCAGGGTTCATGCTATGTTTTTCTAAGAAAGCACTATTTTCTTGACTGAGGGAAAATTTGTGTTGCCTTGCTTTTTTACCTTTTTATGAAAAAAAGTATTTTAAAATGCAATAAAATTATGTGACAAGGTTTTAAACCACATGCAGGGATGACTGCGAGTGGTAGATGATGAAAGCCGTAATCAGCGTAAATGGTGTATAACAGACCTGAAGTTTTATGAATGGACAAGAAATTACTCCTCCTCTCTTATACCTGTCTATCCTCCTCTTGTATCCTGTAAGACCGTACTAGTTATGAATGTCTGATTCGGGATCTTTTGTTACTAACTTGACTATATGCAATTTTACACAGAGTGAGCAGTAGCAACACTAGTAATCTAGCAATAAAGTATTTAAAGAATATCTTTGAGTTAAATGTCCAACTCATTTGCCCTCCTTCCCTTCTCTTCTTTCCCTTTCCCAAAGCTGCTGCCATCAGAAGAATTAATACTTACCTTCACAACCTAAAAGTTATTTAGATCTAGAGCCTGTCCCCGCACTGGACCACCATGAGACCCACAGACTCAGGGACTCTGTAGCTGAGCCCGGGCTGCGCTCAGCAGCGTGACTCCTGGAGCTGGGTACCCTTTCAGCGTGCGGAGGAGTTGCAGGACTGGGTCCCTCAGAGATCACTGCTGCAACACACCGCATGGTGCTGCTTATCTCTGGCTTTTCTTTTTTGGCCTAGAGAGACATTTCTGTAGTTTACGCAAAGCAGAGGCCAATGAAACAGATTCTCCTCCGATCACATTTTAGTTTCACTTGGGTTTTTTTTGGTCCTGCTGCAATATATTTGACTTTTGTTTATAACAGAAACAAAGGAAGAAAACCCACAAAACAACAAAATAAACATATGGAAAAATCCCTGCCTTTGGTCTTAAAATTGCTCTGAGATGATATATTGCCTCATGCACTAATACACACAATTGGAAGGAAAATAATGGGTGCATTGTTTCAACAAGAGAGAAGGACTTTAAACATTTAAATAATTGCAATGTACTGTAACACACACAAAAAGACAGTCATCTTGGTTAGTTAAGAGGCACAATAATATTTCCCGACGGTACTAGCAATGTTGAACTTCTAGGGTGATGGTGAAAGAGAGCCAGCTAGCAAAGATGATTAAAACCCCACGTACAGGTGGTAATGGCAGATGTAGGTGGAAAGTGTCAGAAGTAGGCAGTCAGGAATATTTTGGAAAGATGCACTCTACCTGTGTAGCCCAGCGAATTGTCGCCGTTATCAGAGGTGGGGAGTGGTGTCCCGCTGTCGCTTCCCCTCTCTAGGTCGTCGGAGTCTGTCGGAAACAACACCAGAGCTGCTGATGGGGTCACAGGAGTAACAGTAGTTGCCATTTCCATCACAACACGTCCAGACACAATTAAATCCACACATGACAGCAAGAGCCACAGTGCCAGCGCGCGGCACGCTTCCTCCTTCCCCCTCCTGCCTGGTGGTGCCCGGCGAAAGGCAGCCGGGAGCATTGCCCGGGGTCCCCAAAACGCTGCCCGCTGTCCCTCTCTGCCCACTCCAAGTCCGGCTCTGCAGCCCGCCCGGCGCGGTGGCCACCCTGCCAGCGCAGGCTGTGGTGAGCATATGGGGACGGGAAGGCAGGGGAGCTGAATGCTAGCATTGCTAATTTTCCACCTTATTGTTAATCAAAGCTATTGACTGTGATCACTCCCCATCATCGCTTCATCTCCTGGCAATTACAGACTCAGGGGACTTCACCTCTTTGTGGGGAGGAGGCGGGGGGGGACGACTGGGTCTTGGCAAGCGCGGGGGGCTGCTCTACCTCTTCTGGAAGATGGGGCAGGGGAAAGGGGTAGAGCCCCTCTACAAAAAGGCAACAGTTTATCGGCATAAGAGTAACGTGCATTTTCTGAGTTGAAAGATGCTTGCAAGGAAAAAGTCAATTTTAATGTCACATCAGGAGAAAGAAAAAAAAAAAAAAAAAAAAAAAAAAAAAGAAGGGAAGGCAGCTGGTCAGCTAAACACTTAAATGAATACATGGTTTAAGACCCCAAGATAAATTGCTGATCAAAACACCACAAAGCACCACAAAGATAACTCATAATAATGAACTAAATAATTCAAAGCAAAAAATAAAATAAAAATCCCAGTGGCTTTGAAAACAAAACAGCACAACCCAAAGGGATTTGTGGTCAATATCACTACAGCTTTTTACTCTCATCTATACATCTTAATGTAAAACTGTTTATTACACTTAAATTACACTTTTACTTTACTTTTTGTAGTGTACTGTACAATAAACAACACCTAAAAAGTAACATTCATATTTTGTTTAAAAAAACCTGCAAGAAACAAATCTCTTTGCAAGAATATCACTACCACAACAATAGGCTGCTTATTTCTTTTTCCTGTTGACAAGTGTCAGATAATTTATTAATTATTGTAAAGACCCTGAATAGGAAAGATACGTTTTGCGCTCTCGCACACGGACATATTCTGGACTTCTATAATGACTGGACGTAACTGTTCCTTTTCAATAAAATGCACATGCTGCTAAAAATCATTCTGAAGTTTCCCAATACACTTAAACCAAATATGTACAAAATTGAACTACAAAAAACGCTAAGTTTTGTTTTTTTTTTCCTGGATGCCTAATTTTACTAGCTCAGTCAATCTAATTTGTAAAACATGATGCCAAACATTCATATTCTCCATTTGGTTTTTAAACAGTCTTATAGATACAGCATGCTTACAAATCAAAATCTTTTAAAAGAATTACAAAAGAAAAGCAAAAAGAAAACCAAAATCCTCAAGACCAACCTACTTAAGGGGACTTACTAGAAAATATACTTCTTTAAAAAAGCCAATTAAACAATTGATAGCATGCCTTTTAAAATACTGTTGTGCAAATTAAGAAAATAAAAGACCAAACAACAAAAAACAACCAAACACCAAGACGGTGTTTCATCTTGACAGATGAAAAAAGTGAAATATGTTCATTTATTGGTCCATTCATCTTTGCTGGCTCACTAATGGCCAATGTCACGTACATCTTTTAAATCTGCTCTGAAAATGGCTGTAGAGTGACTGGATCAACACTCTGCTTCTCCAGATTGCTCACTTATTTGCATTCAAGGGTTGATTGGGTCAGAGTTTTAAATTACAGCAGTAGAGGACAGAAGGACAGGACTTTTTATTAAATTAAGAGGCAGAGACTGTGCCTACTTTTTCAGGGCAAATGTTTATAACCGACTACAGAAAGCTCAGACTGAGATTTCAAGTAACGAAGCTGCTGATCATCATTTTGAAAGATTGATTGCCTTCTAGGAGATTTAACCACACACTACTCAAAATGATGAAGAAGGAGGAAGACGCACTGAAAGCTTCTGGAGTGTTCTCCGTGTCAGCGTAACACCTGGCATCATGTGCAAAATATAATTGCATAGTGAATTGATCATCTTTTTTTACGGAAGATACTCCCTCAGACGTGGCATTCCCAACAATGGGCCATCCTCCTCAAAACAGCTCACAAAACAACCGATGCTAATGCCCTTTTAGCAAGGCTCCTAAATGCAGGAGCTTAAATAGGAGCAGTCTCCATTTCAGAAACGCTGTACATTTAATACAGCCAACAGGACAGGAGAGCAGCAGCTTTAAAAACTAGGCTACAACTACTCACAGACATTTAGGTGTGAAAATCTTGGCTTCGATCCCTCCACTGACGGAAATGAGGGGATTAGTCTCTTTTTAACACTACACGTATTTACATCTTATCTGTTAGTGACAACATGCTTACTATTTACCATCTAAAACTACACTGACATGATTCACTCTCTCATTCTTTGAGAAATGCTACGTTTTGACCTCGTCATAAAGAACATGATACTCAACTCACGTTAAATTGCGGTCTCTGGCTGGAAACTATTTTCACTAATGATGATTGCAGAAGTTCAGTTCTTGCTGTGGGTAAATTCTACCCATTTCTCTGAAGGCTAACTCTGCACCCAAGTCCCTCCTTTCAGGCTGTGGCCCCCTGCACTGAGCTGAATTTAATTTCAGCTCTGTCACAAGATCCAGCTTTGCCTTTGCTTGAGACCCTCTGTTAAAACTTAAGAGAAATAAGTACTATTGACATACATGGCACATTTCACCGTGAGACTGCTGTGAAGGCACTCTGTTGAATGGGTGGTAAAGGGCCTGAATGTTAAGATGTGATGTATTTCTTATGACTACCTTGCTGTAGGATCAGGCAATTTTCCACTCGGCTTTGCTAAACATAAGAGACGATTTTACATTGTTACACTTTTTGAAGTAGTTGCTGTGCCAAAAAAGAAAAAAAATAAAAAAGTGAAGGGAATGAATTATATAACCTGGAACAATTCACCTGATGTACGAAAAATTTACAGCTCAGTCTGAGTCAAAGTGGAGGCAGAACTCCGTGTCTCATCCCTCTAGAGAAATGCCATAATCACTCTATAACAGGGTTCTCATTTAGTTCAAACTAATATGAAGGGGTAGAGGTTTCACTGGACTGACAGAGATGTCCCTCAAAACAACTTTCCAGTAAGGTTGAACATCTTGGTTGAATTTCTTTATCAGACAGGAGGACTATAAACCAAAGTCTCTGAAATCCTAGCTGCTCAGAAAAGCCTATTTTCAGTTAAATAAAACTTGCACTTAAAAAACACCTAAGCAGTAATTAGTCAAAAAACCCCCACAAACCCAACCAAAACCCCAACATTTAATTCAACAGAAAGTTATTTTTACCTGTAAGTATGCAAAACTTCAGGAAGAACGTAAAAGGAGTTCCCTCCTTGTCTGGCTTTTTTTGTTTTGTTTTGTTTGTTTTTTTTTGTTTAAATAGTCCCAAACTGGCTTATTTTGGAAGAGGAAGATGAAAAGTGAAGCCTTGACTACCAAAGAGAAAAAAAGGAGCAAGCAAGTGTAGTTGCTACTAAACTTCTCTTTCACAGGAGCATTTGAGAGAGACCTCTCATTTGAGAGGGGGAACCCCCTCATCATGATAAAAATATCTCATTCCCTCTTTCCACAGCCATTTCCAGAGCCACTAGTCATTAAACTGGGCAACTATCTGAAGGCATTAAAAAGACCCCAACAACCATCTTGCTAGGGGAGCGCTAAGTTTACCAGCACTGAGCGGTCTAGATTTTTGGTGGAACGGTTTCAGGTTTAGCCAGTGCAGCCCAAGCACAGAGGAAACCTTCAAAGCAGCAAGAGGATTTGGCTTCATCATACAAGTTCAGAGCAAGTTCAGGTGGTCCAATGGCAGTCGGAGAGCACCAAAGATTTATGCAAACGTGGGGAACCTTCTTCGATGAAATTTCCACTGAAATCCTTAAGTTACTCCATTTTATTGGACTGCAGCAGGAGCTACTAAACACCATTCCCATTTTAATTTACATATCTTTAACCCTTCAAAATGATCAGTAAATCTGAGAACTAAGTATTTACTACTGTTATTTACTCTCTTGGCTCCTACAACACCTCATACCAGAGACATTTATTTTCGCAGGTACTTACATTCAAGTGCTTTGTGCAATCCTAACCTCAAAATTATGTTAAATATGCTTTTAACCATGGCTGTCCTATTCAGAGAAAAGTCACTAGTGTTTTGTTGTTTTTTTCCCCCCAACAATAATAGAAAGCAATGCCACGGTTATTGCATCTTTTGTACCAGGGAGATATGTCTGTATGACACATTTTATTGATGATGCATCCTTAAAAGTCCCCAAATGATTCAGTATTGATGCCCTGACCCATCCTCTGACATAAAGGACATAAAGAAAAATTGAAAATACCTAAACAGACACAACTTCTTACTACTGCAGGAATCTCATGTATCTGAGTTTCTACACAGGTCATAGTTTATCTGAAATTAAAGCCATCTACTGAAAAATGTCTGGCTACAAAAAATAGTAGCTGTTGCCTTATTTAATTCCAAAATATATAACTTCACTATTTCTTGTTCTGTTTCTCTAAATTTCATCGTCAGCTTGGAGGTACAAAATTGGGAGGAAACAGCATGATCAGCATTTTGCAAATGAACATTAATAAAAGATTAGGGTGAAGCAAATGAATATAAACTACTATCAATATTAGAATTGTGTTCTACAAATTGGATCAATTCCCATTGATTCCTTTCTAGTGATCTAGAGGAATTCAGGAAGAGATATCAGAAAAAAAACCCAACTCTGACTGCATCAAACCACAACCTAAGATGAGGAAATAAATTAGTAGCCTGTTTTTTTCAGTATTTTGATTTATGCTAGGTTTTCATTGGAATTACAATAGAAGTACACTATAGTATGTCTTAAGGGATATTTTATTTAATTCTATTTCTTAATTTTGTTATTCATAATGACAAAACATTTTATGCTATCAGAGCATAGGTAAGTAAGGATAATACCAAAGGGAGAACTACTGTAAATTAATATATCTGTGAGGGAAGTACTCTCTAAAATTCTATGTTTATTTAGAAAAATACAGACAAGCTTTCAAGAATGTAGACCTATTCTTCAGATCTGGAATGAAAAGGAAAAACTTCAAGCTACGCACAGAACTGGGAATAATTAGGCCACTCTTAGACTATCACTGCTTCCTAAACACTTACAGGTCAGTATCAGAAGCCTATGTAGCATATGGCTGATTAATCTGGAGAATAAAATTACCAATGTTTCATATTAGCTGAAAGGAAATAAGACTTAACAGAGCAAATTTGTAGAGACATTCACATTCACCGAGCTACATTGTTTAAACTGGATAATTTGAGGGAGTTATGACCATTTTCATCAGCCAAGAGTAATTAAGAAGTTCTTCATTAAAAGTTTACACTGCTCAGCTGCCTCATCTTAAAAAGTTAGGAAAGGTTTAAGCTAAGGGGAAAAGGTAAGCATTTGTTCTCACATAATGGCTTTAATCTGAGGATCTGGCATGAGTAAATCACAAATAAATCCATAAGGATGCTTTTTATTAATAGCCCATACAAGTATGTTCTAGTAACTCAGTATGTGGTTCTAAAAATAAAATGTACACTATACGCAGGTACAGAAATGTTATTCACTACACACAAGAGACAATTTTCTGATGAGAACAGAATCCTTTGTGGTGTAAAAAAAAAACTTAGGAATAGATTTTTCTAAAGCAAGGAAGAATACAGCTTTTATTTAATGGTTTTGGTATTTTCTTTTTTTGTTAATGTCTTCAAAGTACAGTGCATAAGACTAAAATTCTGACAAAACCTCAGCAGTGGATGCTATTTAAACACCTTTCCTTCCCTTCATTTTCATGATTCATTCAATAACAGCCTTTAACTCAGTAAAAAGTAAATGAGAACTTCAGGTTACGCAAAAGCAGTAAACAACCTCTTTGCATCTTTATGCTGCAAGTAAACAACCTCTTTGCATCTTATTTATTTATTTTAGAAGTAGGTAGTAAATATAGGTGTTAGCAACCTCAACACAGACACAGCAAACGTATTTTATGGAATAGCATAGCTATGATTTGTTGGATTTGTTGTTTAAATCTGCATCACTTGTTTTCAAATTCTAAAGCTGAAGTCTTATGTGGGATCAGTCATGCAGGAAACCGTAGGAATATAATTGCATAGCGCCATTTCTGACTGAGCACTGAAATTCTCAAAAGTTGGTATTTAGCAGAGAGCACATAAACATGCGCTGTAAGACTTTGATGCTCCCAAATCTGTCTGTTGCCCTCTCTCCATTTCCCCCCACACCTTGACTTCTCCTAGCTCTTCCTTGCGCTTCTTGGGCTGTCCCTTGCAGCTCTCTCCTGTTCGGCATCTGCTCCCTTTTCTTTCCCTGCCAGATAAACCCGAAGGTAAGAGCCATTCAGGCTAATTAAATGGTGCTGGAAGTGAGGTAACAGGTGGTGGCCCCAGCTGCTTTAGTTGCAGGGGCAGATAAGAGACCCATCACTAGCCTGTATAAGGCACTATGATTAATTAGGACAAGAAGCCATTTGCTAAGGAGGGACAACCAGATTTATAACAGAATTTTCTTCTCTAAGGCATAAGCAAACTTTCTCCAGAAGATACAGAAATAAATGACGTATTCTAAAGTGCTCACCAGTCATCTTGACTACATTCGATCTGGCATACGAAGAGGATTTAACACATTTGGCATGGGTTTCTTCATATCAAGATTTTGTATTTTCTTTTTACTGCAAGCTCTGAATTTGACCTTACTTTAGGAGATTTCCTCTCTCTTAGAGGGTCTCTTATTTTGTTTTCTTCCAAGTGAACTTACACATTTCTCAAGAGAGTTCTGATTACTGTGGGAACTACTATCAAGACATTTAAATAACGTACAGTTGAAGAACTGGTTATGCAAGCTTCCCATGCAATCCTCCAACTCCGTTGGACTTCTCCTTGCAATAATCCATTAACCCTTGTGATCAAGTCTATGAGACTACACCCCGTCCTCCAGGCATTAACCCGTGGAGCTGCTGCTTCTATGACTTTAGCCCTGTAAGGTTGTTTTGAGGCTGAATTATGCAGCTGCTCCCAAAATAACAGCAAAGAACTGAGACCATCTTCTCTTTCCTGTAGAACTGGAACACAGCAAGAAGCCCACAATGCTTAATAACACCTGATTTTATTCAGTTGAGTGGTGACTTTTCACCTCTTCATCTTAAGGAAAAGATGAATTTCCCTCATTAACGACTACTACAGACAAACAACGAAAACACAGGAACTAATTCAACATATCACTCCCGACAGCCTTGCAGACCCATGATTTAAAATTACAACTACCATAAAAATGAACAGGGAAGGGGATGTACACAATTCAAGAGCTGATAAAGCGCTTTCTCATTCCCTAGCTTTTCTGTATATGCGAAGTCATCTTCTGAGTTGTCAGAGATATATCTGCAACACAGCTGTGTCATTTACATTTTATTAGTCTATCTGCAGAGCTCAGCATGAAGAATAATATTAATAAATAATAATAAATCAATGTGTGTCAAATGCTTGTTCATAGAAAGAATGGACATACTTGCACTAATACACTGTCCAGCAAGGGAATACACTGTCGCACTCAGAATGAGGTTTTAAGCCGCTGTATAAGCAAGAAAGTCTCTCTGATATCACAAGAAGGCCAGGTTCTTTTTTTCAGGAGACACTCCCAGCTACATTTCTCGCTGTTCTGCTTTGGTTTCCCTCCCCTCCTTTTCAAAGGGCAGCATTTTGAACCTTTCTGCTGTTGCCAACACACGTTCCGTGCCTCCCAACAGTGACTTCAGCCACATCGCAATTACTGATACCCTTAGCATATCGATTTCCCAGAGGAAGTATTCCCTGTTGTTGCTCTTCTGTGCCTTCCCTTCCTTTTTGCCTTCCACAATCCCAGCCCTTTGGCTGTGACAGAGAAGCCAGCAGACAGGACAGGGTCTGAAGTCCTTTTCCTTTTATACTTAAAGCCACTCACATTCTATTTAACCTGTTTTCTACACAAAGCAAAAACCTGATGATGCTATATCCTATGGGGTGATTCAAGGATTAAAAAAAAAATGAGGTTTTAAGCCTGTGGAAAAGGTGAATTGCAAGGTGAACAAAATAGTCACACTGACTTGTAAAAAGACACGGAATTGAAAAACATACCACGTCAATCAGTACAGCTCTACAAGAATAAATTTACAACAAGCTACAAGTATCATCAAATCACAAATACATATCCATGCAAAGTAGCAGAAAATCGAGTCTGTCCAGAATTCCCTTTCCTATCAGCCTTCCAAGACAGTGAATTACCCACAGATATCAAATGATTCTCACTTGCAACACAACTTTTTTTTTTTTTTTTTCCTTTTTAAATCCAAAGAATGTTGTCTTTTATTCATACTAAGTAGAGGTAAGTACTTCAGGGAAGTTCTCGTCTTTTGTTATTAGATCACAGAGGTTCTTTCTTTAAAGCTCTTCCTAAGAGCTACTGCTTTTGTGCAGCGTAATGAAACGCATTCTACAAAGGAGGTTTTTAAGTTTGTCCCTTGGAGAGAAGAGAAGCCGTACAACAGGTGTTCCTCCTTTCTTTGTTTACCTGAGCTGACTCCTCCCTACTCAAAATCATATCCCTAAGAAAACAAATGATGGAGCATGTAAGCATTTGCCTGGAAAATTTGATATTAGGCTGAAGTCCTTTCTTGTTAAGGCAGCAAAATGCTCCCATTGACTGTATGGAGCGTTCTGTTAGCACAGCTGTGAATACTTCAGGGAAACGGGAGAAAGAGCCACAAATAAAGAATTAGCAATTACTATCTAGCTCGTAATGAAACATACACATATGTCCCAATCAACTTAATAAATCTCAGTCTAAACTGGGAAAGATTCATAAAATAGTGGTAAGTTAATTTCATAGTTTCTAGTGGTTCTTTAGCATCTTCCAGCTGGGAATCTCATTTCTCAGTGTGATTAATGTTGGCCTCAAAAGAAAGCACAGGGTCAAAAATTACTCCGAGTTTATGAACTCAAACTCCAGACGAAATAGAACTACGACGAAATGAAATAGCTGAGGAGAACAATCAATAACTCTTCTATCTTGTCAGAATTCAGCTCTGCAAAATTAATACCAGATAAGAAATCATACAACACAGCAAGGGGTACTTGGCTTTACAAGGATCTACAGATTTCTCTAGATATTGTCAATTTGTAATATTGTGTACATTGAGCATGGGAACTACTAGCTAGAGGCAGTAATTTTGAAACAAAATAGGACCTTCAATAGATCCATGGGAACTCCTGAAATAATTAGAGCTGTAACTGGAAGCACAGAGCCCAAAGCAATAAAGTATGAACACTGAAAAATTATACGTTTTAAACTACACAAATATGATGAGAACAATGCCAGTGTATATAACAAAAGCAGCCACATAAAAATTTTGATGGATGAGACTATCAAGATGGCAAAGACGGACCAAATCACATACCTATGTTCAAAAACCAACCAGACCTTTGATATAAACTGCCCAATACGACATAACCTCATCAGGAACTTCAGTTTGTGTGTTGGTAGATACAGCACAAGCTCTAAACAGCAAATAGAAGGAAACAATTATGCCACCCTCAAAAAGTGAAACCAGAAAACCTATAGAGCTAGAGCTCAGGAAATTGGGCTTTTCATAATAAGGGACTCATTTATCATCACAGCAGTGAATTGAAACTGGAAGCACAGGTGAGTAGGAATGCATTGTGTCAGATTTACTTGTAGGAAGTTTCCAAGTATGTCATTGCTGGCTAGGTCACAGCTTTAGTATCTCTGAACTAACGTACAATGCTGTGAGAGTGACAGCTCGAAAAAAGAAAAAAATTCTTTAGCAAACCCTGATTGTTTGTTTGTGCTAACTTCATTAAATGTGTTGGTGCAGCTGCTTTGGGCAGGAAATAAAAAATACTTCTGAAGCAACATTATACGTATCATATGTTTCTAGCATGATTGGTTCCATATTGTTGGGGCCGTCAAGCGCCTCTAGCAGAGTTCCTCAGCAAATTTTAACATGTCAAACCGGATAAAAGTCAGAAGTAGATGCTCTGTCCCTACGGGCTAGGACAACTGCTATCCAGCACAGAAACCCCAACAGGAAGGATGATGCCCTGGCTTCGATCTGACCACTGCATGCTCCTGCAGGCTGCTGATAAGAGCACATGGCCTGAGCCCTGAGGTGGCCGTCAGCAGCCACTTCCAAATTCCTGCACACCCCGGTGCCCTCGAGGTCCCCCTCTGACTGTTCGTGGCTGAGACGTCAGCCCAGGGGTGCCCCAGCTCAGTGGCAGCGGGGCCAGCAGCCCTCAGCCCTTGCTGGGTGCTGCACGTGGGCAACAGGCTAGTGGAGCACAGTTGGTGTGTCAATAGACTCGTCAAACGTCCCTCAACACATTTTTACTACCTAGTCAATGGGGAAGCTCATAATGAGGTTAGGTCTCAATTTGAAAACTTCAGCTTACTGCAATGAAGCTTTAAAACTAAATACACGGAGCAGAATATAAGTATACCGCAGAAGAGATTATATCAGAAGATTAAGCCACTGATAAACACGGAGCTGTGGAACAGGATCTGCACACATAACCTATCCGTTGCGAACAACCGGTGGCTCACAGTTCAGTGGTACCTCATTACTACTACTGAATTTAAAAGACTGCGTACTGTGTCTAAAGGTTTCCTAGTTTGGAACTTCATCATATTATGATATTAAATATTTCTAGGTATATCTAAGATTAGTTCAACTAGTATACTAAACTCCTACCATAAAACAGATCAAAATAGAAAAACATTTAATATTTTTACAGACTTCAAATGTGGTTTATTGACTTTGCCGGGAATATAGCTATGAAAGATTATGGAAAAAGGAAAGAAGAGAACAAAACAAAAACACAAGAACCTCGTGAAAGAAAAGCATATTTAGCAGATTAAAGGCAATTAATCATCTTTCATTTTAGGAGGCCAGACTACAGAAAATTCCTGGAAAAACACTGACATTTCAGAAGGTGCTAGATATAAAACCAGAAACTAACACATTGGATCAAATAACACATCCAGCTAGAGACTGATCTGACATTGAACACTGGTTAGAAAGTAAAACAACACAAAGCAGAACGGTCTTGTTTTATTACACCAATTTAATATTTCAAATAGAAAAAAAAAATTCTCTCAGAAGATAGTGAGGAAATTTCAACATTAAAACAAAAGAAACAGTACTGAGCGTACCACATCATTCACATTACTCAAGTTCTACAGTTTATCTAACTCTACTGAAAATTGTGGTGGCGGTGTTCTGCAACTGGAAAACGCCCAAGATGTGATATGATCTTCAAAGTATAACACTAGCGAAAAATAAGCTGTAAGTGTGTGTAAGTGCTCAAAACTAAACACAACTGAAGCATTGAGAATGTCAGTGAAAACAAGCTTACATCTGAGATGAAGACTGTTTCAATGGTTACATATTTTAGAACTTTTTCTTAGCTACAAGGGATTGAGCAATGAGAACAGAAATATTTGTCACTAATATATAATTAAAAATAATCTGGTTTTAATCTGTACTTTTTCTAAATAGCTATAGCAAAGGGCTGTATTTTTGAAAATGCATTTAGTCTCAGAAAAGAATGCACTGACACATAAACATAAAGAAATTTATGTTCAGTGATGAAAGGTAAACTGGTTAAAAAATTGAAATAAATAAATATATAAATAAAATCTCCCATAAGCACTGACCAAATGTTAACTAGTTTTACACTGATTGGCACTCATGCCTAAGAAGGCTCCCTAGGTAAGCTCCTATTTAAGCTTTTCTCATCAGCATGAAACTTGAACATAATTATGTTTGACTAGATGCGGGCTGAGTGTGTCTCAGGGTCCTTTGCCCCCAGCCATCGCAATCAGAGTCCCAGACAAAACCTTCCCTGGTTTCCTTGCAGCCTCCCGCCACGGGTATCTTCCTCAAGGCGACCAAAAGACAGAAGTTGGTGTACGGTGAAATCTTGTCCTAATATGCAGACAAAATGTAACTGCATCTCATGTCTACTGGTTCAGACATAGCTTTGAGATTCCTTCCATCTTTATTTAAGATTTTGGCTAAGATTAGGAAGTGAATTCAGAAGACACTAGAGGAGGATACCCAGACTACGTGATAACAGAAAGCCCATTCTGTAGAAAATCAGACTAAAGTAAAATACTTCCAAGCCCTTCCCCATCCCACTCAGCTGTATTTATCAATATATATTTCATAATCTGAATTAGTAACATGAATAAAAATTACATATTTCATAAATCTGAATGACTGACTCCAATTCCACAATTTGAAGAATTATAAAGATACCTACAATTGAAAATAAAGGCCATTGGCAAAAAGAAAAAAAATAAATTGATGAAAAATGCTATAGGCCCATGAAGATTTTTCTGACGATATAGTATCAAAGAAAATTTAGTTGAATTTAAGCTGACCCCTCATTTATCATATCCTGTGGGCGAGTCTGTTAATGACTATATTGATTCTCTTTTGTGTTCATTCTTATATACGTTATCCAACTAAGGTGAAAGTCACCATAAGCTATTAATTTTAGAGAAAAATATTTCAATGATTAGTATTTGAAGTTGCAGTTCAGAATGATTTTTATACAATAGATTTACTGTACTGAAATTATAGGACATATTCATATAATCACAGTGGGAAATATCACATAGTATGCACCAGGGTGATCTCTGTAAGTAGTGTATTGCTAGTAGCTAAAATGGACTGCAACAGAATTGTATCAGCTGAGGATCTGATATGTGTTAAGTGCCACTTTTTGCTAAACTCAGGACTGCTGGATTGCTTGAGAACCTTTGATTGTTCAGAGAACAGTGATGAAATAGGTACCCGAGACCACGGTTTCTCTAGCCTATCAGCATCTGAAGAAGAGAAGAAGGAAAAATATTCAATTTCTACACACATCTGATCTCACAGGCATCTTACAGAGTTTGTTTTTTTGCTGTCACTGAAATATAAAGAGTAGAGCACACGACTCCCACCCTAATGTTTGTCTGTTTTGAAGAAAAGTTGATCAATGAGAGAAATGGAAATTATTTTTCTTCTACAGGGAGAAAGGATGCTCTGCACTTTGTGCAACTGGCTTCAATCTGTGAAGAAAGTACAGAGCAGACTGAACAAGTACGTGAGTAAAACACAGCACAACATATCTAATGCTACCCTATCAACACAATATGTCTTTTAAAAATACTGGAAGCAGCATCAATTTTTTCTTTGACTTCCCTTTCACAAAATGTAACTATTGTTTTATCTTTCTTGTATAACTGGTTTTCGTTTTGCAACTAAACAGCTCAGCTACCGATCAATCCTTGATTCTTAGACCAATTCAATCAGGTATTATTTTATTATTTGCGTATTTAGAAAGTTTAATCTTTGCAAGGATCTTTTTGGTATTTTCTTCATTTAAAAACTTTTTTCTTAACAGCAAACCTTTTCATAATCAAGCCCAAAGTCTCAGCATTTCAGGTTGTTCAGTTAGCACAAAACAAAACAACATTGAAGATGCATCTTTGTGCAAACTGTGTTCACGCAGGCTTCCATTAGCTGCTGAAAAGTCACCGTGCTAAGGGAAGCTGCAAGGTGGTAAGTAAGTTTAGCTTATGATTTTATTTAAGCTCTCTGGAGAAAAGAAAAAGAGAAGGAGAGAGGGAAAGGGAACATACATTTGGTCCAGTCTGTGGCTCCTTTTAAGGAAACAATTGATTTCTTTTGTATTTTTATTACCAGAAAAACTGAAAACAGATATCTGAGGAAAACAGAACCAGATCTTCCATTGCAAAGACACTCAGAAAAATCGGGCTGGTGTCTCATGCAATGCTCAACCACAGGGAAAATCTGGGCTTGAGAAGAGCCCCCGACCGCTGCAGCTGGGGCTGGAGCCCGGCGGAGGTCAGGGAGGTGCGGCGGTGCCTCCGGGGAGAGCATCCCAGGGGCCCGGCAGAGCTGAGTTTCAGCTGCTGCTGCTGCTGGAAAGGGAGGAGGTGAAATTATAGCGTGGAGGGGGGAGGCAGGGAGGGGAGGAAGGCAGGATGTCTGAAGGGATGAAAACGCCACAGTTTCACTTTCATCCCTCTAACATTCTCAGGAATCGCTTTAGGGGGATGAAAGCCATCACTTGCGAGTCTGATTCCTCTGTCTTTGTGCTTTGCAGGCATCTACAGAGAGCAGAAATGAAGCCATAATGAACAGGCATTGAAAATGGTACAAACCGTTGCCTGAATCCCAATTAAGTCAGTGCAGCTAGATACACTTCCTTCAACAAACATTGTGACCAGTTATTTTAGTCAATAGCACCAAACAAATAGGCAGTTGCAAGATAACACACACACACCCCCGCCCCAAATCCTTGCAAGTAAAAAGACTATTGTACAGTCCTATGGTCACAAAGACCAACTTGAAACTTAGGAAATCGTAGAAGTGAAGCTGCATGACTGATCTTACTACAGCTTCCCCAGGCACATCTTAGTCATTAATTCCACGATCATACCAAAGTATTCTCCCAGTGCAAAGAACAGACGATGGTCAGTCATCAAGGAACTATGCTATGTTTGATTTTTCCTTATTGTTAATACATATTCCAAATATCAGTCTAATGACAGTTTCATTTTGCTAAGTCACTTTGCCCTACAGTAATTGAAGTCCAAAGCGTTTGAGGTACGTAGAGACCAAACACTGATTAAGAACCAGTTTTCTTCAAAACCAGCAAACTCCTAGACACCACTGTTGGACATCCTGCAAATCTGAACTAGTACATTTTCCCCAAAAGCCTGCAAGCTGGCGGAGGTACTGTTATCATCTCCATTTTAAAGCTGGAGATCTGAGATGCCTTTGTGGTTAGAGTCAAGTTCTCTCAAGAAAGTTACTCTCTTCAGACTTCCACCACCAAGGCTGCCAGCTCCCTGTTTAAAAGCCTGTACTGCTAGAGGTGGTACAGGGAGAAGAGGATACCAATGGTGTCCCAATACCCTGATGACCTCTGTGTTTTGGAACTTTTAATCTGCTGCCTGATAGCACAAGGTTGACTAGTTTCAAAGTTTCAGCCTAGCTGGCCCGAGGGACCAAGCAAGGCAAAAATGTTATTAGCCCAAAGAGGGACATTTCCTGCCTTCATGAACATTACTAGACCAATAAATAATTAGTTGATTAACCTACAAAGGAGCATTTCCAGTTCTTAGGAAAGGATTAGTAAGCATGAAATACATTTGTCACTTCCACTGTATGTGTTTAAATGATATAATAGTTAATCTGTAATATTCTGAGTAAGACTTTGATGTCTACTTTTTCAAAATACATTTAAATGTTATATTCGGTCTTTAAAAATCTGGGTTTATATTTGCATGGCTAATACAAAATCAAACATAAAATACAGACTTTGATTTCTGCCTTCTATTTTTCTTTCTTCTTCCCAGTCCCTCTCCCAACAAAGCAAAAATGTAAGCCCTATTGCCATTTGCAAGTACGCATGGGGAAGAAAATTGACTGCTGAGGCAAAGCTCTGTACGTGCTGCAGAAAATAAGGTCGTGCTGACAAAGGTTCATTTTATTTAGAGGAAACAGTTTGTGACTGATTGCTTGGGAAGTAAACAAAGGAGAAGTTATTTCAGAGACTCTTTTGGCTCCTGGAATGAAGACAGCTTAAAGAAAGGGAAATCTTAAGGAGAGATGTTTAGAAAGAAAGACTGAGTGCTAGCCTGGAAACCATCTCAGCTGCTAACTTTTGAAATCAAGTATGTTAATCTGTTACTTTCTTGCTGGGTTACCGCAATCAGATCAATAGCACTCAAATCCAAACAGGTACTAAGATGCCAGACACCTCTGTGGATCTATTCCCAAGTCTCTCCGTATCCAGTTCATAAAACAGGAATAAAAGATTCCTGAATTATAAAATATGCACGTCCATATCAAATTGAAATGTGTCTTTGTTGTTACTGTAAATTACACTATCAAAAATGTTTCAGTAATAATTTCAGATAAATTTATGCCTCAACTTGCCAAACCCTCTAAGACATTCCTTAACCACTTAACCTTCTTAAGCACTGAAAGTTAAAGAACTGTGTAAGTACAACTCTTATCTTACTAATCCTATACTTTGAAGAGAATCTTGTATTTGCATTGTAATTACATCTTCAGAAACGTCAACTGCTGCACCCTGTGAAAGAAATAGTTTTCTTAAGCCTAAATTCAGCACTACTCCTAAAAGCCGGCACTTTGCTGAGCAGGTAGAGGTATTCGGTATTCTGTAAAATAACGATTTATCTCACATAACACCATTCACGGTTTAGAGGCAACAATGGGGATTTTCTTTGACATAAAGAGAAATACTAATATATTAAGTACTAAAAACGTTCTTACTGCTAGTGTCTTCAATGGTCCAGCGGCAACTTAATCTTACAAACTCAATTTTCTTAATATGGGACTCCTAAACTACAAAATCTGACTATGCCTATCAAATATGTACTCTACATCTTAACAGATTAGGTTTTGTCATTACTCAAAACTAGCGTCAAAATTGCTTCTTGTATTTCTGTGGTACTACAGAAGCCCCTAGCAGTGTTGAGACGTGACATTTTGCAATACCACTTGGTGCAATACTGAAATGATAAAAGCTGGAAATACTTTCCTTCCCAGTGTCTCAGTGAATGCAAACTCCACATTTGCAAAAACCTCATTAGCAGCTTCTAAGACTGTTGACTCAGGTTCTCCTAATTTGTATTATGAAATGAACTGCAAAATGAGCGGGCTTTTATTCTCTATTACATGAAGCACTCCTTGACACCAAACTGATTTCTGGGATGATGTCTGGGCGAAGAAACCACAACAGCTTGCTCTTTTGTAGGTTAAGGAATTAGTGACCTTTTAAATATATCAAGAAGCCTAATTTGGAAAGAGTAAATAATGATGTGGTCTAAATATTTTTGCTTGATGAAGCTGGGCTAGCCACAGCATGCCCAGGTTATTCTCAAGACAAAGAAGTCCAGGCAAAAAAAATCTTGGCATCTACAAATGCCATATGGAGTTTCCATGTGTCATTGTTGTATGACAAAATTATCTCCCAAAATTTGTTTTCTCAAGATATTTATAATATATTGACATTTTTGCCAGTACTTTTTCTTCCAAATCTGGGAGGAGGAGAGTTAAATTATTTTTGAATCCAGAAGCAGAGAAAAATAATTAGCTTAAAAAACTCCAGCTACAGTCTGAAATGGCTTTTCCAGGCATAAAACTGCACATTATTAAGGCCTAATGTTGTGGGACTCTCCATGGCTTGAGGCTAATGCTCTCCCCAAGCGAAGCTGAGGATCCATCTTTTCTCATGGTTTGATGCTCCTGTTTCTAACCTTCATGGTTTGTTAGCCAGGTGACCTTCAACCTTTGATCCTGCAAAGACTATTAGCGGTGACTCCAGGAGATTTGCCTCAATAGCACGGCTGTAGGGGAGCATTCCCAGGTGCATTATAAATGCAACTTATCACATCAGTCTACAATTAATCAATGGGCTATCACCATACACTGAGAATGCATATATAGAAATATATTATAAATAAATACATGTGCATATAAATAAAAATTGGCATTTAGTGGGGATAAGTAAAGCTGCACCCACTATGCTGCTGTGACCCACTTTTATGTGCGTATTCCCCACTTATCCTCGTCCAAAATAGGATTTACGCAGGTACTTCGCTTCAAGCAAAATCTTAGTGTCATAACTGGGGAGTGTTCTTTAAACAAAGCAATGGGAATCAATGGCACAAACTACTAGAGAAATTATCCATGTGTTTCAACAGCTTCTGTTGAATTGGGGTCTAATCCCAGCTCTTTAGATTACAAAATAACATTTCAAAACTTGAGACAGGTTTGACTATGTCAGGTAAACAATTCAACACCTGCCTGTCCTAGCATACACTTTCTACAGTGATAATGTATCTCTAGTTAAATTCTGCTGCCTTTGATGTAGATGTAAAACTAAGGCTTACTTGATGTTGCATCTAGATACAATATTTGGAAAAAATACTTAAATCATTCTTTTTTTTTTTTCCTAGTGAAATCATAATTAAAGTGAAAGTGTATGCATAGGACAGGAAGAATAAGGGCTATGAGAATAGAAGGTCCAAATAAGATGCCAAAATAATGTGTTCCTTAAACAAGTAAGACAAAGCAGTATTGTTTTACTGAGTTTATAGAATTTGAAATATATATTTCATGCATAACATGATTCAAAACAGCTGACCTTTCCTTACAAAGAGTTAAGAAATGACTTTACTGACAATTACAACTTAAAATGGCTCCATTGACGTAACTGTAACATGAACCAAAAGCTTCATCTTGTGAAGACCTTTGTGCTTCCTATTACGTGCTGTGGGAAGTCCCACTGACTTCATGGCTTTGAAGGGGAAGCAGGCAACTATGTCTTCTCTTCATAGTTTAGTTGACGTCTGGTCTAGCAAATGAAGAGCTAAGAACTGCCAAGCTTAAAGCTAAGCACTTTTATTGTGGTGGTGGGGCAATAATTATGCGGACTTAAAGGAGGAGAACGATAGATAACAAGAGTAAAGTCACAAGGATGGAAGAGGGAAGAAAAAAGTTTAGCTGAGAAATGAGCTCCAGCTGCTGACTCATAGAAACATTTCTCAATAAAGTCATGAGGATGTTGCATATGGATTCAGTATGCGTGTGACTGCTGAATAGTCCATGGATTATGAGCCATAGACACAGTTAACATCCCTCTTGAGCTTTTAAATTCTAATGACTTTCAAGCCTCAAAGTTTCCCCCCCCCAAGTTTATGGGTTGTATAATATGCACTTAAAGTCTCTAGAGAGTTCCCATACCTATTTTGGCTCTAAGGTACCCTTTGGTGATATTACTACATACTCAATGGTAAAAAAAGGAGAAAAAACATTTTCCAGACTATTTTTGTAAACTAAAGTAGCTGAGAAATAAATATTGACTCTACATAACAAATACCTTCATTAGTACTGAGGTTATAAACCCTAAACAAGCATACTTTCTGATACTCTCATTCCACAGTTTCCATTTAAAACAGCAACACAGGCAAAGCCTTTCTTGAGATTTCTCCATCATCATTACTAATAGAGCTGCATCACTGACAACAACTCAGTTTAAAGCACCAAGACAGTCAATGCCCTCCATTGTTACAGTCTCCAAATATTTAGTACTATGACAGGAAGCATAAAATGTTCCAACTTCAGCAGAACATTGAACAGATTTAGGTTTATCCCTTAAACAACAATAAAACACATACTCCCTTTAAGCATGTTTAAGCTACATACATTTCAACAGGACTTAAGCATGTGCTTAGCAGCAGTCATGTCTCCCCAAATGAGGATAAAAGTGCTATGAAATGAATGTTGGTTCTACATTTGAATTTCCCAATGTCCTTTTAAGATAGACTTTGAAAGTGGTTTGTAAATATATTCATTTATTATTGCACATAATTGCATAACAGACTTGTGCTGGGGAGTCCTATAATAGTACAGTGCAGATTCCTCAGATCATATCAAAAAATCAAAATGCCCTTTATACGCAATGTCTTTCCTGTAAAATGATATGCCAACTTCCATAATCATTTACTGTTCTCTCTTTAGAAAAAAAATTATATCTTTTAAACCTCTGAATTACAATAACAAATAAAAAGTCCTTTTTAGTAATAAGGAAGGAAACTGGCACAGAATCATAATAAAGAAAAGCCAGCTGAGGAGCCTGCTAGAAAACAATACTATGTATAATTGGTGTTTAATTATGCAGAATTAACAAATGGCAGCAGCACTGGTTGTATTACTTGACCAGGGCTCTTTGCCAAGTCAACAAGCTGGTTTTAATGTAGGAAGAAACTCATTCAGTTATCTGGCGCCTTTGAGCAGGGCCCTAACTGCTGCGTTCTCCATCTGTGTTGCCAAAAACATTTAGCAGAAGAAAGAAATCTGTTGATTTGCTAAAGCAAGATAAATTTCGGTCATTGATATGGGTGAATGCACCAATAAGATCATAAAAAAGTTTTCTAAACATTTTATTCATCTGGTGCCAATGATTTAGTAACACCATGAGAGCTCAAAATACTAATTAGTATGAATTTGCAGGGTTGATATATTATACAATAGAATATCGAACATGTTTATTTGAATATATTACCTCCAATAACCCCTCCCCTCTCCATACACACATATTTGAATGCATTTAAAAACATGTTTAAATATTTATGTTCTCTAGAGCCTCATTACATAATTTTCTCTTATGGTAAGCAATTAATTTGCATTTTGAAATGAACACAACTATGATGAAACATATGAGATGTTTGTGGAGAGGGTGCCTGCTGATGTACCCACGCTCACAACTGACCCCCTGTAACAAAGCTGAGCACTGGCCTGACCAGCAGCTCGTCCCACTGCCCCACGCAGGAGATCTGGCCTGGCACACCTGTGACACCGTGTGCTGCTTCGGGGGAGCTCAAACTTAATTTGGAAGAAGCCTTTCTGAATTAAGTACAGATAACAAAAACCTTTGGGGGAAGGAGAAGGCCACAAAAACTCTTGAAGATCCCCAAAGCATGTAAGGGTCTGCCCCTTCTTCTGAACTTCTCTTTCATGTGCAGGTTTCTTTGAGAGTTGTCACCATGACAGTGGTAACAGTAGCAGACGTACTGTCGAATGAATGAGAAATGCACTGACAGATGTTGTATATTTATGCTGTTTTCAGGAAGGCAAAAGATCTATTGAGAACCATGGAGACAAAAGCAGAATATGGGTTTTGATGGAACAGAGAATACAGATTGAAAGTAAACAGATGGGAAAGTCTCTGTCAACCAAACTCCTCTACAGATTTGCATGGATTCAGGTTCACCTGTATGGCTGGATCTGGTATTGTTAAGAACCTGACTAGTTTTCTCTTAGGTAAGACCAGGATTTAGATTACTGCAAGGTAGGGCGAGCTAGTTTTATCTGAAATCCCGGGAGAAAGGTTCATTTTGCCCAGTCTTTCTCATGACGAGTCATTGTCACAGGAATCTGCTTGCAGCTGAAGAGAAACTAAGAACAGAAAGAGTCGTCTTTGCTTTCAGCGCTTCTCAGGATGTCAAGGTGCATGCAAATCAAGGGCACCAACCTATGGAGCACCAAGTGTGACACAGAACTACATAAGGGCCTCTCTTACATCCTTAAAAATAATAGGCTTTAGAATTTAATGCTCAGTTTAACCCCCACCTTTACTGGCAAAGAACAGCAGTTCTCTCCTTTCTTTTTTGTCATACTTTTCCAATGACATTCAGCATCAAAAAAACAATTCTTAAATCCACAGCGTGTAATGTTTAGAAATAGAAAGTTAAATAAAAATGCCCTCTGTGCGTGCATGTATATCAGTATGTGACTTTACAAAGTTGAGCTATTTCCAACGCAAACACAAGTAAATCTGGACATCCTTATATATTCAATATTTTATAGACCCAGTAAAACTTGATCAAAATCCACTTATACTTGTCGGTTGTGTGACTTAACCTTTAGGGTAGATTAATTAGATTAACAGACCACATACTGTAGATTCCAGTACTTCCTCAATGGCTATTAAATTACACAGAAGGAATTATGTTTTAGAGTCCTGCTTCCTTAAATCAAATTCCAGCCCTGTCACCTTTCTTTCATTTATTAGACTGCAAAGCTCTTGTTCCTTTTGTAATAAAAACTGAACCTCTGTTAAATTCCATCCTCAGTACTTGAAGTTATTCATGATCGCTGTGCTTAGGATCAGATAACGACAGAATCTGAGTCTACGCTGGGAGAATACAGCTCACGACAGGTATCCTCCCAAAGGAGTGAAAAGGTGCCACTTAATTTGTGAAGAGGCAGGGGCATTCTTACTTTTAAGAGACCGGCTACAAGCCGTGCCCCATGCAGACCACAGCAGTGGAACCGCGGGGCGGCCGCCGGCGTGGCAGAAGGGAGCACCCGAGCTGGGAGAAGGCTACTGCTTGAAGGAGGCCGGTCCAGCTCTCGCCATCAGGACGGATAACGCTGACACGCAGAATGCCTCCTGGCTAAGGCATGGAGTTCGGCAGATAGGATTTAAGAAACACCTCTGCAGCTTTCCCAGCACGTTTACTTTTTCTTTCTCAAAACATACAGACAGCGAGCAAAGATTTTACACACTTGCCCTGTTTTCCCAGACACCAGGGAGCCTGGGCAAGCCCATAAACATGAGCAGAATATCCAGTATTTCCCAGAAAGCACCAGAGAAACTATATATGCACGACACAACAGACTAGTAAGCTGAAGAAAAGACACAAGGTTTTGGGCTTTCTTGCACTCGCATCTATCTACAAACTGTTCCCAGGATATTACAAAATAGCACAACAACTAAGAAATCTAGGTAAATACATCAAGCTTAAAAACCTAAGACGACCTGACTTCAGATCTTTGTTCTGAACAGGCTGTACAGCTGAGACGAATACAATAACAAGCAGAGCCATGGGAAGGTCGGCCCTCTGCACTTCCGTGACGCAACAAGGGAGAAGACGGAATCTAAAATCTGTGACACCAGAACATGACTACGGACATATCATCTACTGCACGCCTGCTGACGCATCCCCTTCCACCCAAATGCCAGCATGCGCCTGCTGTTAAAATTGCCAGAAACATTGAAAGAGTCAGTACGGAAAAGTTGGTGACAGTGTATTTTTTGTAAGCTATCAGGATGCCTGGATTAGCTTAGAAGCAGTGGCACGTGATCTGGCACTAAACATAGCAGCGTGCCCAGCCTCGGTCCCCATTAATACTCCAGGCATGACAAACAGCATTCAGGACTGTCCCATTAGGACATCAGAAAAGGCCGTCATGATCAAGACATCACAGTCTCTTTTTTCTTTCTCTGCAGCTCATTTCTGGTCTGTGCTACTATACATTACACGCCTAGCTTTCTCACTGCTTTTACTGCTGATACGGCTCTTTCTGTGCTCCCCGTATTGCTGGAAGTCCGTGCTGGCAAATCCCCTTACAGTTAGTACAGTTGCTTTAGTAGCTAGGGCAAATCCATGGTTCCTAATGAGAGGCCAATTATCTTTGAGGGCAGCAACTTACCCACAATTTTATTTCTCCAAAACTATGTAATTAAACCCACATGGCTTCAGTAAACAGCAAAGCAGTCTTGGAGAAAAAGCTTGATAAACAAAGCCAAAAGAATCCTGCACCTTTGTTTACAACGTGCTACAAGCCACTTGCCTGTATACATTTTTAAGACAGAAATTTCATTTCAGTCGGAGGAGGCAGGCAGAGCCTTTAAGCAGCCTGAGACAAAGAGGGTTTGGAACAATGGAAGAACCTCCACAACCCCGCACTTGTGATCAGGTAGCGGAGCCCAGGAGGGGAGCCTGATAAGGCAATCAGGAGTAGCTGACACTTGCCAACAGAGACTTCAGTCTTCGGGCAATCCCTGTTAGAGGGGCTTCCACAGACCCTACAGAGGAATCCAAAGCTGCCTGAACTGCTCAGAACTTCTTCAGGATATGACCTGAGCCCCACGTCTGGCGCAAAGTATGACGAGCTGTGAAGACTTCTTACTACAATCATGGCAGTGCGTAAAAACATTATTTATATAGTGTTATTGTTTTTAATTGGACTTTTATGACCTGCTGATGCTCACATCTTTGTGCTTTGCACGGCAGGAAGAGTGTGCATATTTTACACTATCTATTCTTGCCATCCTAATTTGGATGCCATCTACACCCCTGAGGATCCCTCCACGGTGGGAAGCTCCTCCACAGTGATTTAAAGTACCTGAACTATAACTACCACTGGAAGACTTTGTCCTCGTTCATTAAGTACTTATCAACTAGAGATAAGCAGCTAAAATTGCATGCCTAAAATAGGTGATATGATACTGCACTGTAAACAATGCCAGAGGGCTTCTTCCCCCAATTGCTTACAGTTCTAAATAAGAAAAGAATGAAAATGGACAGAGGCTTAATTTGCTATATGCCACAAGTTAGCAGCAGAGAAACAGCACCCAAGGTCTGTTCTCCATTCACTAGACTTCATTTGCACAGCCAAAGACTTTTGTACAACCATGTTTAGAAGTTAAGCAAAAAATTTCCTGATAAATAAAATCCTACCATGAATATTAGAAAAAAAAAAAAAAAAGAAAAACATCCTTCTCCCTTCCTTCAATCCTGGAAAAAGAAAATTCTTTAATGCCTTCATCTTCTCCCTTAAGATATAAATCTGCATTCTGAACTCTATTTTTCTCCCATTTGATTACCATACTGGATCTGGGGGGGGGAAAGCACACAGAGGAACATACATTCTTTGAATGAAAAAAGGCAAAATTCTTAGTGTCACAGATGGCTGTCAGGATGAAATGAAGCCTGTGTCTGCTGAGGGAATCAGACGTTAGTGTGAAATCTAAATAGAAAGGAACATAGCAGAAGGCAACATTTCAAAAGGAGTTCAGCACCAACTGGCATTGTGAGGGTTAATTTACTGCCACGAACTGCTGGGCTTTTCATTCTCAGTAGACACACAATAGACAGATCCCAAAAGTACCCATCATAATCACAGATGCTGGGGATTAATGCTAAAATGAAAGCTTCATGAATATTAAAAATATCAAAACTGCTAATGATGTAGCAGAGTTTGGAATAACAACCAATCTGAAAATCTAAGAGTGTGCCATGCAGACATAGTGAGACACTGTCTTTTTAAAACTGATTAAACCTACTCAATTTGTAACAGAAAGAGGCTTATGCATATTAGGAGCTGAATTGACTGCCAAACTTTACAAATTGCACAGGCTAATTACCATAATTAAGCTTTGGATTGAAGAAGAAAATTCCATTTATCTCAGAATGACTCAGTGGAACTTCAACAAAGGCAGCAAAGTACATCAGATGGTTTGGCCTTGCTCTCCCCCCCCCCCCCCCCCCCCCCCTTTTTTTTTTTTTTTTTTGCCTCTAAGTGGTGTTTCAAAAGCAGTTGTAAAAAAACATAATCAGAGTGACAGCACAGAAATACTTTTTCTTGAAAAATCAGGAAAAATGCATAGCTTAGGGATCTGATTTTGGAATTAGTTGTAAACCCTCTCCTACAAACTGGCACAGTAAAATATGTTCTATTTTTCAAATATGCAATCTGAATCGGGGGTAATGCAAAGCCACGTGTCTTTTATAACCTGAAGCTACCTATAATTCCAGTAAGTATGCTTCCTCAGTTTCCTGGAGAGGACACCGGGTAGCGTTCTATCCGCTGGACTCTCCTGCCGCTATACATGTCTGCTTTTTGCCCTCTCATGCCGATGCAGAGAAGTTATCTTGAAGGATAAGATAATAGCTACCACATTTTAAGATCAAGATTACATGTTATTCTATGACTTTGAGCTGGATCCAAAGTCTTCCACTAATCTAAAATGGGATTTGGATCTTGTCCTTAGGGAATGCTTAGTCTGCGATCAATAAAAGAACAGCTGTGAAAACTTTATTATGGGAGACAGGAAAATGTCTCACTGTATTTCCTTTCTTATCCCCATTTAGGAAGAAAACATAATATTAAGGTCTTCCTTAAGCTTACCTGGGCTCTTAACTCACATCTGTACAAGACATCTGTATGTAGAGCCATCGTGCAAAGGAGAATGCTGAGACACTGGGGAAGTATTAATCCTCCCATGTATAGTGGGACTCTGACTTTTCACCCATCAGTTTTGTTTGCGTTTATCTAACTTTTGCTTCTAGGATGATGACGATGTCTATACATTTTCAGGTCTCTCTACAGAATGCCTTGAATAAAATGGTCCTGAAAAAAGAGATCTATGTACAGGTTCATTTCATAAAGAAAACTCATACTGCATAAAAAAAAAAACCAAAGCAAATCAGACAGACCTGCATTTCATTCACTGTAGAACTCGGGACAGTTACACTATATCTACCATTATGGGCATGCTATAGATGCTTGTAAAAATAAATGTGAATTAAAGGCCTAGGTAAACATATGAAAGAAAACCAGGAAAAATAAAAAGATTTTCGTGTTCAAACATGATTTTATTCGGCTACATTAGGAGAATCATGGGGCCATCAGAACAGAACTCTGCAAAGAGAAACCAGGAACAATTCCAAATGCAGACAACTGGAAGTGAGATGTATCACCCAAAAGAAGAGGGAGAAGAACGTAGTTATATTTATCTATCAGCATTGGTGCTTTCAGGACAGGACCCACCTGAATTTTCTAGAGTGCATCTGTAATAAAGATTCACTGACATAAGAAAAGAATATATTCATATGTGAGCATGTAAGAGAGAAGAAACTACCAGCTAATTCTAGTCCTGAATTTGCATCCATCAAGACAGATTCAAATTTTAAAGTGATATTACTCATCTCATTTATACAAACCATACATATCTGCGTCTATGAAATTCTGATGTCATACAACAACTAAAATACAGAAAGTACCACCACATTTACTCCTTGAGGAATCAACAGAATTTATATTAAAATAGCAGATCATGTACTTTTCCCAAAATCCTCCATCTATGCATGCTGTGCCTTTCCCCCTTTTACACGGCTGCTAATACAACCATCTCTGTGATAGCCATCAGCTGAAACTCCCCACCATGCAAACTAAGCAGCAACTCCACTCTGCCTTCTGAATGATCAGAAGGCATTCGCTTCACGTGCTCAAAATTAAGCTTGTGTTACTTTGTGTGGCAGCAGAAGAAAGAAATGCAAGTTGTGGAGACCCACTAGCCATGAGGAATTTCTGCAACTGGGATATGTGATTATGTTGAAGAGGTATATATGTGAGCAATTTTGTCTGTTCTTAATTTTGTATATGGAAACATGTCAGTCTCCTTGTCTAAGTTGGAAGTAAGTTGATCAGACATAGTAGAGATGCAAGTAGTAAAGAAAGAGGACGTTCCCAGATTTACATCACTTTCACTGTTTCTTATGCTCATGAAAAAAAAGCAAACACATTCATTATTGACAAATATAATAAGGAAGATTTTTAAAAAAAACCCTTTTTTTAAGAATCTTTTCTTGTCCTTGTATGGATCTATTCTGGAAACACATGCAGCTGTTACTGAATGAAATACCAATAGAAGAAGCTGCACTATAAATTGTCCTAATACGATTATGTCAGATTCTTTTTATATCAATCTGTTATCAGAGACTCCATTTTCTCTTTTTTCTTACCATCCTGCACTCAGTGGAAAGCTCTGTGGCCAGAAACTGCACAGGCAGCTTGCGACAGGCAAACCACTGAAATGTCCAAGCCCTGATTTTAAGCGGAATAAAGACATTAAGTGACATCTAAAGCAGACCAAAAAAATAATAATAAATTACTCCTACAGCAAGACACTGGCTGACTGAACTCAAAATCGACATTCACAGTTCAACGACTTGAGTGAAAGATGCCAGCACTTCAAATGTCTGTGCTTCACCTGATCTTTTGTCTGAGGGACCATTCCTTGAGCACTTGTGGCTAGAATGAATGTCATATAGATAACATACTACTTAATAAAACGATTCTCTGTCTTCTCAGAAAATATGTCCTTGCCCTCACCTCAAGAACAGAAAAAAAATATTTTTCTTCGTAAGTTTGTAAACAAAATCTTAATGCACCTATTACTTGATATTTACAACCGTTTCAACAAGAATACCCATGACCTAAAGCAGGTCAAGCACAATTGTGTGCGCTATGCAGGATGCCCTACTGTTGGTACAACCTCTTGTTTATCCCTCAGATAAGAACAGGAAAGATAAATTCTAAATATTTGAGTTTTCAGTGAATGAATGTTCAGTTAATGATTCAAGATTTTATATAGTCTGCTCCCTTTCATGGCCTGTTTGGTTTTAGTTTCTTGTTTAGACAAACTAACAAAACCACTTAAAATACCTTAATCCAGTCTACAGTCTTGGAGAAGAGGCATAGGAAAGAAAAGCTATAGCTCTGTTATTTATTACACACAGAAAACAAATGTGTTCAAAATATTTAAAGCTAGTAAGAAGTACAAGGGTTATGCATTATTGAAACTGCAGTATTAAAATATGATGAGGCTCTGAATTGGCTTATATTTTTCAATTCTAGAAAAAATACAACTGTATGTAAATGTTTTTTTAGAGACTGCAAAGTAAAAAAAATAAAAATCAAAACAAATAAAAAACCCCACAAAAACCCAAGGTAGAATCCTAAACCGCAGATGTTTCACCAGCTTAACAAAACATTACAGAACTTTACAAACTGGTATATTATTAGTCCAGAACAGTTTTTATTACAGTTTATAATACATCTGTTCTTTCTAAAATCACTCAGGATTTTCTTAAGTTTTCTTTACGTGCATTCATGTTCTGTGACGCTGGGCTAAAATCTTCACACTTTGCTCTGGTGTTGGGAATAGAGACACCGAGGAACTCACTCCTGATCTTTCACAGAAGGCTAAAAGAACCTGAAAGATGCCTTCGTTGAAAACTCTCATTCTTGTGCTGGCCTAGAAGGAATGGGGTAATTTCATCAAGCTGATGCTGATGAGGCTCTGGAAGTCTTCTGAGAAGCATAATGTTGAAAAGCACTCTTGGATGTTAATCTGTTAATGCAGTAGAGCACAGACATACAAGTTCTGAAATTTTTTCTTATTGTTAAAGTATTTCCTGAGAGAAGA
Source organism: Aramus guarauna (assembly GCA_013400195.1). Lineage (NCBI taxonomy): Eukaryota > Metazoa > Chordata > Aves > Gruiformes > Aramidae > Aramus > Aramus guarauna. Next base: position 543,466 of record VXBL01003978.1, read on the forward strand.
GGGAAGATCATTCAAAGTCATCCTGAACCTTTAGTATGAAAACATGCAAACATGATGTAAAAAGATATCTGTCATGATCTTCCGAAGGAGAAGTTTGGGAAATACCCCCAGGCTGACCTGTACTTTAGAAGATAACATTTCTTTATATTGAACTATGGACTATAAATATGCTGAAATTTCATTTATTCTAAATCTTGAAATATGGACAAAATAGTGGCAGGATAAAAATACTCAGAGAATTAAGAAATATATCGCCCATCACCTGTAGGTTACCAGCTCATATTCTGTCAGATGAATAGCGACAGAAAGTCAATACAAGCCAATGGCTGTTGCATGAACTACATGTGAATCGGTAAGTAGTCCAAGAGCAGATCCCGGTATAGTAGAATTCCTGATGAGGAACAGCTGGCAGTTGTAGCAAAAAAGCCCAACTGAACTCCTCTCTAATAAAGACTCCTATTATGAAAGTATACAGTTGAAAAAGCATGGGCTGCGCATCACTTACAGTGTAGATTCAAAAGATCCATTTGCCATCAAATATTGTTAATGTGGCACGAACATATACACAAAATCAATGTCACTAGGCACCATATTCCAGAACTCTGTAGAAACATGTCTGCAGACATCGCTTTTGCTGCCAGGGAAATTTAATCACTTCATAAAAATACGCACTTCAATAAATGGTATTCGCCAATTCTCTTTCTTGCAAAGTAATAAATCAAAATGATAATTTCAAAAAGGCTCTATTGGTCTTAGACAACTGAGTATTATAATATTACTTCACCAATACAAAGATGATAATATTAGAGGTTTTATTAGATAGTACTAATGGGGCTTTTAAAAACTTAAAAAACTTTATGACGTTAAGTTTTTAAGAAGTTTTTTTTTTGAAGAAGAAATGGTTTAGAAAATGAGAACAAAGAAAAGATAGGTAGATGCTAGTGGACATTCTATTTTTTAAGAAGAGCTGCTCATTACTTAGAAGCAATTTTCTGGATTTCATTTAAGATTTTTCATTAAGTTAACTTCCAGTACTTTTCAATGGATACTGCATAAGTTACAAGTTAGTTTAACTCCCAGGAACCCCAAAGTGCAACTTTTTGGTGCTAGCATAGCCAGAGCCACGGGGAATATATCCAGGAAGCAAATTCACTGCTGCTGTAAATCAAGTTGCTTTCTAAATTTAACTTCCCACACTGGCCAGAGTTTTTGAGAAAATAGTAATGCCAGCTCTTTACCACCTACACTGCAGATAATGCAAAGGATTCTGCAAATACCATCTGGCAGCATAGTTAAAAAGATGAATTATTTAAGTCATCAGAATTTAAAATACATGGGTTTGGAACAGATTTAAGCAGCTCCCAAATTAAATCAAATTTAGATTAATAGTTTACAGAATAAAAACAATCTAGAAAGTACTAGCGATCTTATCAGTGGTTTTACTCATACTGCACACATCATTGTCGTCTTGATTCCATATTTTCACCTTTATTTACTGTCAGATTTTTATAAAATGCCATCTATTTCAGAACCTCAAATGTATAATAGCTAATGTAATACAACTTTCCACTAACTTTATTGCAGGCAACAACCTTAATTCTGTGTGTTTTTAAAAGAACCTCGGATATCTACTCAGTGAAAATCCTTGGATTTTTACTCTAGGTTACTCAACTCATTTTCAGTAGATCTAGCTTCTTCTAAGATACCTATCTCCTCAGCAATCTTTATTTTTTCTTACTTTGAAGACAAATCTAGAAATAAATCTCTGCTGTACATTTTGATCACAGATAATTTCTTCCACTGTGGCTGAGCTGCAGTTTTACCCACACAAATTTCCATACTACAGAGAGGTGAAGTAACTTGATCTATCCTGGTTATAGTATAGGAAGAATGCTTTCAAGGAGTTAAGGAGCATCTGCAATGCACTATTAAAATAATGATGCAAAATACTTGAAACATTTAAGAACACCTTCCAAAAATCAAACACCTCTCCTCCACAAATACTTTGTTTTTGCAGAAAAGGACAACTTGATTTGTAACAATCTGTGAATTCAAAGTGCATCTACTTAGCAAAACCTCTTTTCAAACCACGCAAAATTGCAGACATCTGTATCAAGGCTGGCTACTATTCTCCAATATTGGACAATAATATTAAACACCTGCTTTTCCAGCCTACTGGATGAATATGACTGCTTTTGACAGACAAGTACTGGAACTAAACCATCAAATTACAAACCAAGTTAATCTAGGGAGGAATAGAAGAGATGGAAAGAGTTGAAAAGGATACAAATGTCTGCTCGTGTGTAAGCAAGTGATAAATCATGGAGCACAACGTTATTTCCTGGCATCTTTTTATAATGTGGCTAGAGACTGATGAAATACAGGACCAGCCGTAGTAAATCTGATAAATGGTACTATCAAGCCCAGATTTCTGTCCAAGCTGGATGTGCAGAGAGCTAAAATATAACTAATCTATAGAAAGCGGTAGAGATAGAGGAAGACTACTTATAATCCATTTATGGTTAGAAGAACGAGTTAACCTATTTTTTAAAAAGAAAAGACTAAAAAGAAGTTATATAGAAACAAAATATACTGCACGTCAGAGACACGCACCAAACATTTCAGCAACTGTTACTAATAGGAGTCCCAAACAAAACACTTGGAGTGGAAATCACTGCCACATGTTAAATGTATTTAGGATGTGATGCAGAAGGGCAAGATTAGTACAAAAATTCCAAATATGTGCAGGGAAGGAGATAACCCCTAAGGAATTCCAGTTCCACACAATAAAGGTGAAACTGCTCTGCTCAAGTTTCTCCGGACTAGCCGTAGCTACATCCGTGTGGCTATTCCCACCACCCATTTCATGTGCAGCTGCACCAAAATCTAAATGCGAGGAGAATCAGAGAACCCATCTGTGTTTAGCATAATATTGCCACAGGCACCAGAGTGGCAAACATGCAAATGAGCTGATTAATCAGGAGGTAATTATGCTTGGGTTACTCTTTCTGTTACAGGACTGCTTTGATAGCAAGATTAGATATTATACATAGGAGCAGCTCACAGGGGAAAATGTTACAGTACCCTGTGAGACAGTTTAAAGTCCTTTACAAGCACATTTCCTGTAATATTTAGATGAACGTTTCATTTATGAGAATAGGTTTGTATGTCATTAACTAAGTGAATCTTGACAGTGAGAAGCCAGTCTATAAAATATTGATTTCCAAAATAAAACATTTACATTCCACTTTCCAGCTGAAGTAATTCCCTGGCACGGGGTAAGATCTATTTACTAATTTCCTTCATGGACTATTTTCTCAGATTAACTGATTCTCAGATCTTTCCATCTCTTAGACCCGTGCTGCTGCAAAACAGAGTAGGAGTCACTAGAGAAAGATTATCTTAATTTAAAAGAAAAAAAAAAAAAAAAAAGACAAGATGAATTGAGCATCTTCACTGACCATACAAAAATTCAGATGGGCCAAGTCAAAACGCAAAAACTCTGTAGCAGTTATGTTGGAGAGTAACAAGAAAATTTTTGGGCCCAGAGTATAATTTTAAGGCAGTGGAAGATTTCTGTCTCCACCTTTGAGAGAGATTGCTCTAGAAGACGCTCAATGATAGCCATCAAGGAAAGCTATCCCAGCCTGCGACTCACGGATCAGCAGCTCTGGCTTTGCTGCCTGCCAGACCTCCTCGGTGGCTCCTCTGCAAGCAGCGTAGGAATTGCCGCAGGTGGGGACTGGGTGTTATTCTGCACGCGTACAGATTCTAAGTACATTCTCAAACTGTGTTGTTCTTATATTTCTCAGTGTTCAGAACACAGCTGACATCTTAACATTCATTTCTGTATACCTTTTAATTCCCTGTATGTTTACATGCACGCATTTCCTACTTTTGAATTTCTATAGGATCCAGTCACAGACTGCCAGAATCAGAAGAACAACGTGCACGCTGTATCCCTGAAACAATTCACAATACAAGGACTTCAATGTGTAGTCACACTGATGATAATAAATCTCTATGGACTCAAGGCTATGTTATCTCTATCAGTTAAGGTTATTTTCCCCGCTGAGAAGATTTAGTACACTTCACCGAGAGGGCAGGATGCCCAAGTAGGAAGCAGACTTTCACAGATGTCAAGCACAATAGCCTGTTCACAGGTGAGAGTTACACGATGATTAGGATCACAATAGCGGAGGTTTGTATTTCTGGAGGGACCGTTAAATGCCCTGGGATCCATTATTTATACCAAAAATATTTATACGTGCACAAGTATCATGTGTCCGTCTTTCACCTCCCGAAGGGTCTAGCTTAGCACAGCAAACTGAGCTGAGACACAGGGACTTCAGCACAGCCAGAGCCAGCCACAGCATGCCTCTTCCTCACTGCTCGGGCACCTGAAACTCCATGCTTTCAACGTGAAGAAATCTTGAAAGCAAGATTTGCACCTAATATTAAATATTACAATAAACTGAGAATGATAAGGGTACACCTAAAATATTTTTCCCCTGCAGGGAGCTTCTCTGTCTCTCATCTGCAGTGAGATGTCTACAAAGCGTGTTTAAGAAGTGATGTGCGATCACTGTACTCCACCATTCGCGCAAAGGCACCCTGCGCAGGTTAACTACGACATTCCTCTGAAAGCTTCAGCGTGTCCCTTTCCCTGTTGGGCCTTCTCGCTAACGTCGCTGATTACACCTCTGATGGAAAGCTCTGCCAGTGATTTTCCACAGGGCTTTTTCAGAGACGGGATGCTGGTTGCAAAAGTCAGTCAGTTTGGAACCTAGCTGATTCCAGCTGGGTTTCAGAACCCAATATTCATCTTGGATTGGACTTATTTTAACAGAAACGAGCTAAAATACGCACAGCAGCAGTGACTGCTGACAGTAAATGACTGTTCTGGACAGTCTCATGGCAGCTGGCTGTCTTCGGAGTCGTTCAATGCCTGGAAGAGCCGGCCCTGGATCTGCCCCTGCCGTGCCTGGGGGAAGGCGGGTGATCCGCTGGATCCTGGCACGCTACATAAGCTCTTTCCCATTGAGAAACTCTTCAGTCCTTTCACCTGAGAGCCGAAGCATTAGCCTGTTTCCCACAGCACATTACGTGAGTTTGGGAGCTGAAGTAAAACTGAAATCCAGTGTCAAATTCAGAGCCTTTGTTAGGGAAGAGGCTCCCACTGCTCACAGTTGCTCTCCGGCACCTTCATCTCTCTTGAAACAATATTAATATCTGCATTAGCCAACAGAAAAAGTAGCAAGCAAAGCTAAAAATATTTCTTCTCCAAAATATCATTCAGTGCTGCGTTATCAAGTGTAACATTCAGCAGTAATTGAACACTCTTACAATTCACTGCAATTTTCTAACAACCTGAACCAAATCACAACATACAGAGAAATAAATACATTAAAATTAACTCACTTCTGTACATGAAACAAGTAATACTCGACATCTGCTTTAATATCCCTGCTGAGTAGACACGCCGGGCTGTCTTACAGAAACTGAAACAAATTCATTTTGTGGAGAAAAAAAAGAAAAAATAAAAATCAATAAACTTGGAAGTTGTGGTGTTCCATCTCTTGGGCTTTTTTCCACTCCTTGCATGTTTGAGACAGGACATTGAATGGGCCAGATCTTTAGCGTGAATATGCCTACACCCTTCTCTTACGCCGAGTACCCAAAGTGGACCAGATGATCAACAAACCAGATTTTATTCAAATAAAACTTTCAGTACTTAACTTTTAAAAGAGAGAAAACTCCATGTACAGAAGAGACATAAAAAGTAATGTAAAAGTTCACAGACAATTCCCACTGCTCTCCTTGCCTTGGCATATTGGCCTTAGCCCTTTGTCTCACTCACTGAGTGACTTTTTGATTAGAACAACTCTAACTGGTCTGCGGTGATCTCTGGGAGGTTATTTCTATCCCCATCATTGGCTATAATTGACTTTTTTAATTTTTTTTTTTACATGAGCTCCCAGTTGTATCTTTGCTGTGACTGTTTTTCTTTTTCCTGCCATTCACCCACATTTATAAAACTTCTGTCGACAAAGGCAAGTAATTTTTGTTCATCATATCTGTATCCCTGAAACAAGAAACATTCTCTGTAAAAACACTTGTATCATTTGAAACATTAGAAGAGGCTTCACACAAAGTGTGTTAAAAAATGAAGTGAAAAAATAAGATGAACTAAAGACTGAAAGACAGTTAAATCATCATGCTAAGTGAGACTCTGCAAGCATAAGTTTTGCCATGAGTGGATTATGCATAACACATATTTGTGCGGATAACGCTAGTAGCACACAGAATTTTACCTTGTATTGTAACTTCTGGAGAGAGTTTTACAGAAGGTAAGAATCCCACCACACTTGGAAGTCTAAAACTAGGTGACCGTGCTAGAGCTCTACACAGGTGAATCCAAGGTTTTGGGGTTTTCACCTACAAAAACCAGTAGGGCATTTCAAAAGATTTGGCTCAATTTGTCTGCCTACATTCAGCAAATAACGACTTCTTGTCTTTTCAAAGTGCCAAGTCAGCCAAAAGGATAAAAGCTGTTATAGTCATGAGTCATCCCAGAAAATACAAGGCTTATAGTTCACCTTTCTCATCTGTCTTGGTTTCAGCTGGGATAAAGTCAATTTTCTTTCCAGTAGCCTGTATAGTGCTGCGGTTTGGATTTAGGATGAGAATAACATTGATAAAACACTGACGTTTTCAGTTGTTGCTAGGTAGTTGTAGTGTCTACACTAAGTCAGGGACTTTCCAGCTTCTCGTGCCCTGCCAGGCGCACCAGAAGCTGGGGGAGCACAGCCAGGACAGCTGGCCCAGGCTGGCCAGAGGGACGTTCCCTGCCACAGAACGGCATGTTCTGGGTATAACTGGGGAAGCAGGCCGGGAGGTGGGATCGCTGCTTGGAAACAGACTGGGCATCGGGTTGTTTTTTTCTGCATGTGGTAAGCAATTGCATTTGGGCATCACTTGTTTGTATTATTATAATTATTATTCCCTTCCTTTGTTATCCTATTAAACTGCCTTTAGCTCAATCCATGAGGTTTTTCTTCCGTTCTTCTCCTCATCCCACCAGGAGGGGAGGAATAAGCCAGCGACTGCATGATGCTCAGTTACCATCTGGGTTTAAACCACATCGTTTTCACTGACCATGTATAAATTACACTACTTTTAAAACGTGGTGCATTACATGTATTCTTCCTTTTGTTCAGAGATTTCTTCAGATTAATTCTAAATATAGTAACTCACAGCACATACCTTAGGTTTTCAGTTCTCCTAAAGAATAATAATGATGTGATTAAAAGGACTGTGAAATAATATAATTAAACATTTTAGGTGATCTTTAGAAGCTTCACTAAAGTACTTTGAAAGCACTCAAGCCATGAATACATTCCTGAAAAGCATACTAAAAATATCTTATTTTAATTTAATTCTTTAGCCTTTAAAGAAAACCTGCAAAAAAAAAATAAAAAAATCTGCTGCTTTATTTTGCTTTCAACAAATGTAGCTGTCATCAGATATGCACAGAACTGACACAAATACAAAGCTGACATAGAAATATCAGGCAGTTGGCAATACTTACTAATACTTTCCTTTGAGAGGACATTTACAACAAAATTTTTTACAGTAAGTTTTGTCAGTATTGTTAACCTAAATAGTGAAAGAGGTGCCAGACTGGAAAAAGTTATTAAGGTAGTGGTAATGAAGCAGCTCCAGGAACAACTAGATGCCATAATATCTGCTATTTATTCTTGACAGACTGAAATGATGTGGAAGTGGAACCGAAACTGTACCAACATAATGGCCCAGGGAAGGCTGCCCTCAAGTGATTATTTTTTTTTTTTTTTTTTAATGAGCATTACAAGCAGCTTCTGATACTATGACTAAAACACACTGTTGATTTGCCTACGAATTTTAGCAAACCAGAAAGAATGCTCATTCAGGTTATTGATGTCAGAGGGCCCAAAGGAAAATTTGGCATTTTTTCACCTTCTTACATGGATTAGAGTTTAGGTCCTCCCAGCGTAACCTGTTATGTACTGTTTACAATGTGCAAATATGCAAGTGGAAATCCGTGAAATGTTGGTCTGTACGATTCTCAGCTTGGGCAGCATCCGATGCTCACTCATGTCATTCACTCAGTTTGATGGAATTCAGCTGGTGGACTTCAGCAATGCAGCATTTATTGGCTGAGCAGCAGACTATGTACCAAGCATCTAATATAATACATCAGCAATTATGGTTTTGTTTTCTCTCTTATGACTGGAGTTTAATAACGAAAAACTAGAAGAAAATTCTTAGGTCATCAAGTACAGTCCCTTGGTATTACAGGCAACCACATTTTGTAATCCCTTATGTAAACTGATCAAGCTCCCTCAAATCCATAATATTTTTATGACCTTCAGAGATGGCGGCAGCATAGCGTATATATATATTTTTTATATACTAGATGAAATCTTCCTAGCTTTTGGGTTGTTTTGGTTTTTTTTCTGGTTTGTTTTTTTTTTTTTTTTTTGGGGGGGGGGGGG
>VXBL01003978.1:552266-581953 GCA_013400195.1 Aramus guarauna
GCCAGGCTATCCTACAACTTACTTTAAATTATAAAAAACACACACCTGTAATTATAAAAATCATACTGAAGTGTGCATTTTATTTTATGCTAAGCAACTGTGCCCATACCAAGCTGCAGTTACCACTACAACTACGGATGGGACTGATCATCCAAATTTAATTAAAAGCATTTGTGAAGCTGAAGTTGATCAAAGAGTACAAGATTTGCCAAAAATCCAGCTTAATTTGGTTTTATCTAATATATGGAATCATTCCTACTGCAACTAGTAGAAAAAGGGTAAAGAACACTCACTGCATAGCAGAGTAATTCAGCATCAGAAAGAGAGCCTAATGAGACAATATTATGACTTACATCTGGATGATCCAGCTATACATGTAGAAGTTAAACTTTAACACATTGATGCCATCTTTCAAGCCAAATCTATAAATTTGTTTAAGACCTGAAAATAGGAGTGGCAGAAGATATTTTTGATCCAAAGCTAAACAAGAACATTAAAAAAAAAAAAAAGGACAACTGGAACAAGTTGTGTATTTTTTTCCATGAGCCATGAAGAGCCGATAATTACTGGCAGTAGCACATTAGACATTCTTTAAATAAAGAACGTTGAATAGAACATTTGGTTATATTTTCAGATCACGCTTTTGTGTTGTTCAGAAAGCTGTCTTAAGAGAAGCAAACACTTGCTGTACTTGGGTTTGCAGAACAACGGCTTTATTTGTGGTCTCATGAAATACCTCATATCTTGCTGATGACAGACAAGTGCCTGTATTTCTTGCTCAAAGGCAAGCTGGAAATCAGGATTTTGGACAAGAAAATGTGTAATAAAATAGTCAAGTTCAAATTATGACTGTAGCAAGCACATACTCAGTTTTCAATATGTAGGATCTGCAAAGGCTGTCTTAGCTGTAAGGTAATTAAGTATATATTATAGCCTTCTCCAAACAGACGGACCTGGAAGAATTAAATAGCCTCAGACCCAGCACCTGACTGCAGGGGAAAGGGGCGGTGGAGCACGGGTAGCAACATCTGCACTGTATTTGGTTAGCAAGGCCAGCTTTGGAAACAAATTCAGAGGATTAAGCTCAACTTTTTTGCAAAGATCTTGATGCTGTGCTGGGGAGAGCAAGACATTTGACCTGGTGGCTGTTACTGTCAATCTCTGGACTTGGCAAAAACACAGCTTGGCAGCAGTAGTCACAGCATCTCTTCCTTTGCTCAGTTTTATATCGTACTTCATCTCAGACAGCCATTTATGCATCTGGGAAGCGATGGGAGGATGACACTGTTTGAATGCGGTAATGTTTGCAGCAAAAGCAATACGTACAAGCGCAAAAGAGCGTGCTGAACCATCTGATAGAAATTCCATTTCTGCCACTACTACCAAATACTCCAGACGTATTTAATGACTAAGCTATAATAGTCCTACTTCTATCGTTCTAAAGCTGTGAAAACCACTTTAAAAAAGAAAAAAAAAAGTGATATGAAAACAAAGACCAACAGCCAAATTCAGGCCATTGCAGCTCTTGAAATACCAGCTCCAACTTTTCTTGAGAAACACAGATATCTCACCCAGAAATTGGTCTGTATTTGTTTTGCAATTTGAGTGAGTCAGACACATAAATATTTAAGTTTTAATTCAATTGCCTCTCCTGCGGTCGATGAGTCACTACTACTCTGATATCTGAGGAGTCTCACTAGGGGAGGTCCTGGAAGTGTGTTATGACTCCCAAGTGGGCTCCAGCCGGAAAGTCTGTGAGCTACACGTTTAAAACGTATGAACTTATTTTCCTTTCATACACTCAAAATACATGTAATGAACTAGAGTGTGTTTGCTTCCTGGACAGCAAACAATCTTGCAGCCAGAAAAAATGTTTACTTTGTAAACACTATTTTCGGAAAACTGTTTTAGCAATAGGTTCCATGATGAAAAACAGTTTAGGTCATAAAAGACCTAAAAGAAATAGAAACTGTAACACTTTTCCTTCTCTCTAAACTCCTGAAATTAACTTACAAGCCTTACAGTCACTCTAATGTGCTAAAAATACAGAGGACGTACTCCATACAAATGCATGATGCAAGATAATTTCAAAGCCTTTGATCAAATATGGAGTATTACGAATCTTTCCATGCATGAGTTGCAAACAGAGAGTAATTTAAAACTAGAAAGCTACATTCCATTGGCATACACCTTACAAATCAGGCAGGGAAGTCAGTTGGGACTGCAATGTAAAACTAATTAATGCGGAGGTGTGAGAGAGGCACTCTCTTTCGTCTATGCCACTCTGTAATATTCCTGTAACCTTCTTGAGTCATCTTACCACCACTTAGCATGAAATGTGCCATCATTTATTCACTTGTGACAGTTTCTATTTTGACTCATACTGGATAAAACAAGGGGTCAGTACTGAGCAAGCAGATGGACACCGAATTCAGTCCTGCTCTGAATTCAGGAGGATTCATGTCTTTCATCTATGGAGGTACGGGTGAAAGAATAAATAACCATGCCGGAGCTCAACAGATCCAAAACAATGACAAAGCAAGAGACAAATCTGCACAACCTTTGTAGCCTTGCGAGCCTGGCAGGCCCAGAAAGACTCCTGACCCTAGCTGTGAACCAAGCCAGCTACTTCGCAGACAAAAAGTAAACCTGCCGCAGATGTCCTGACACAGACCAAAATCCCCAGGTCTCCAGCTACGAGTTATGGAGCCTGTGCAAATGAGCTCCCCATAGCCCACGTTTGACAACTCCCGGTCCTCAGAAAGAAGATCTCTACGTATCTCACGGGGATGAAGCCCAAAGTACCATAACTTTGCTGTACAGCTGTTAGCATGGAAATATTAGGTGTGAGCACAGTATTACTACATCTTCCCCCCAGTAACCATCTGTTGTTATACCCTTGATCCAAATTCTGTATTTGCACATGAAATGCAAGGGTATGAATATATACGATGCACTCCTCCCCAAAACAGAGACAAAACCCTTTGGGTTTTGCTTCACTAGCATTTTGAAACTGGAATTGGTATTTACCTGAAGTCCAGGCTTTCACAGATTGCTGAGTAGGTTTTGTGGCCGCTCAAATGAGTGTCACAATCTCATGGCACATATTCAGGAGAACACTATTTTTACCGATCAGTAATGGTAACACAGACTAGACACCCAAAGGAAACCTATTTTTACAGTATGCAAAAGCCCCTTTTACTATGTGTAGCAAGCCTTGCACATTCTTTTTCTCTTTCATTTTCCTGATGCCAGCCTGTATGAATGAGGTGGTGAATATAGAGGGAAATGACATACTGCCTACATATTTTATTTCAGAAGAAGGATTCCAAGAACTCTGAATAAAATGTCCCCCACATGCTTCAGTTTAAACCCACCAGGTCTCTTCTCGAATGGTTGTTACATTGGCTTCTCTTTTTCACTTTGCAATAAGCATATCAATTTTCTGGATGCTACATTAATCTTATAGGCCATTTTGTTCTTAACCATTGCATGCACCTTCAATTAATTTCATTTTTTCTGGGATACTGACGGGGACAGCCATTTTCCTACAGGTACCCTGAGCATAAGGATTTTCGGAGGGGGAAATACATGCCACGGATAATTTCATGGACACGGAACGACATCACGCCACTGGCGCCTGAAATTTAGCGGTTAACCGTGGGTGCTGCAGGGCTGCTTTTTATCACTGGTGTCAAATGTACAAGAAAATCACCACAGAATGCCTTTAATGTCGGCTACAGTTTTCAGTTCTGGAAAGTATCAGAGGGAAGCAAGGCAATGTATCCCTTCCCATGTACAGGGATTTGTCTTCCAAAGCTGGAGCCATTAAGGATGATGGGTTGTAGTCACAAACAATCAAGATGTCACTGAACTACAAAGCATTTTTTTCTTTGTATGTCACATAAGTAAAATAAAATTGAATTTTAAAGAAAATAATCAGGTTTGGTGTTTTGTTTTCTTTTTTTTTTTCTTTCACTAATTTAGTGTTCAGATCTTGATGGTGACTTATGACTACACAGACTAAAGAAAGTAACTGACATTGCTTCATCACTGGGGACCTATCCAGTCACAGGTAACTTTTGTCCACAACTTTCATGCAAAACACAAAACTTGATTTCAGATAATTGTAAACTATGCTGCTATTCCCTCTAAATAATGTATTTTTATTCATCAGAAATATAGGTCTAGAGTATTATCACATATAAATTAGCATTTTCCCATCAATAATGGAAGACAACTTTCTAATTTAAAAGAACAAACTAACTAGTTTATTAACTAATATTCATATTAAAATGGTAGCAGAAAAATATTTGAATATAACTTATTACCACTGTAGCAAGAGTAGGGATTTTACATGCAGTAATTTGGCAAGATTTGACATACAGTAGTTGTATTTTCCCAAAGGGAGAGCCAAAATCTGGCCAGATCTGTCATGGTTTTGTAAGTGCGCCAGATATGACACAGAATAGTTGTGATTAATTATCTGAAGAATTATATGTACATGTATTTCCATGAAATAGTCACAGTCCTCCCTATACAAATTATCCCAACAACAGCCGTCTTGCTGGGCAGTGAGAGATGAGGGAACAGAGAGAAATTGCACAGAGGCAATGAGGTTCTACCAAATACTGAAAAAAAAAAAAAAATCATCTTAAGTGGCATTTATTTCTCCTTCTAGAGTGTTTTTTTAAATCTCTTCCTTGCTCAGTTTCTTATTATTTTGTCCATGGTATAAAACTATACCAAGGCATTCAAGATTTACAAAAGCATATGGGGATTCGTTTGAAAACTAAATGACAAAAATGAAACTTCTGGAACAATGTTTACATACATAAGAAGTGGCTTGAATATTAAAAAAGTCAAGCAACAAATATGTTCTCCTAAAACTTATTAGAAAGGCAACATTTTAATTGGCAGCTCCCTTTTACGATGCTCTTTTTAAAATCTTTCCTTACCAACTACAGGAACAGCAAAATTTTTTTTTTATTTTTTTTTTTAATTCTTGCTGTCTCTAGACAAGGAGTACAATAGCTTTCCAAACTGAGCCACAGAAATAATTGTCATAATAAATCATAAAGATTACAAGTGAAGTGAAATGAAATAAGTTTAAAGATCATATTTTAGTAGATTTGGCACCAAAACACTATGTACTATATATACTGTCAGATGATAATTTCCAATTAAGCTTGAGTTACAAGAAAGCAGTATTTTAGACACGTTACAGTGCAGCCTCAGTGTTCTTGCAACTATAAAGGAATTCCAGAATTCCTTAGGCACAGTTCTAATTTTTGTGCCTTGGGGAAGACATAAAACAATTGCTTTATGGTCAATCAGTGAAGTCCTTAGAAGGCCTTGCTGGGGAAACTGCTACTGCCATCTGTAGTGAAACTGTATAGGCATAACTAAAACGGAGCACAAGATATTCTTCCCTTATAAACTCCGACCTGCTGGAGTAATTCCTGTGAACAGCCACCTGCTCCTACAAAGCCATTTGTTCCATTTGTAAAACGGATGTTAGCTCCATACTAACTTCTGAATGAGAAATTCATTATGGTAGCCAATCATTCATGCGGCCATTCCATTGTGAAAATTACCTATGTTCCTATGATTCAAAATAATAAGTGATAACATGTCATTCAGGTGTCATCCCTCTCAGATGGTACAATTAAAACATTCAAACTACAAGACAAAAGTAAGCAAGAGGGTATTATAAAGACAGGTTTGTTTTTTACTTTTCTGAACTACATATTGTACAGTAGCCCATATCCAACCTACATGGTCATCTCATAGCCTTTGAAGCCATGGATATCCAGCAGCCTTGACAGTCATGAAGTTTCATGCTTTCATGTTATCTAGTCCAGACTGATCAACAACTCTAAGGAAAAAGCTTGGCATTTTTTTCCTCTAGGAAATGACATCATCAAACTGCCTTGAGACACCACCAAAGGTCATTGTGGTCCAATCTCCATACTGAACTGCATCACTATGGCTCCTCTCATAGTGTCAAAGTTGTATTCCAAAGAAGAAAAACACACTGGAAACAGGTTAATTGCATAAGTTATACCTTGAATTTTGCCCCCTTCTGGGCAATGGATGTATGTGATATGTAATGGATGTCAGAAATAAGCTGGGAATATTAGTGGGAATTTTCTGACTACATACTACAGTTGGCATGTAGTACGCATCTACATTACAGTAGGGGAAAGTATGAAGAACAAAGTTAACAGGATAAGGTGTAGTCCATATCTACAATGGCAATCTTCATCTGCTGTATGATCCTTCTAGGACCGTGGGCCAAAAGTGAAATTTAGTACTTCTGACCAGTCCCAAATACACCACAGGAGCTAGAAACATTGCTAGGCCTGAGAATGCCAAGCCCTGGCACCTGCTCCCCGTGCTGCGGATGTGCCAACAGCACTTCAGTGCCAGCGTGTGAAGAAAGATCATGACTTTGTGTCACCAGTCACATGAAAGCGAAATTCATAACTGAATGACAGCCAAACCCAATAAAACAGAATCTTAACCAAGGCCCAACTGTAAATACAAAACCGTTCCCTCACTTCATCCAGACTCTCAAATATATGAATGCTCCTTTTTGTCCAGCTTCTGCACATTTATACTCCTCTGATGCCCTAGAATGAACATTGTAAAAATCACCATTCACCTTGCAGTATGTTCGCAGGAGTTGATCTCAAACAAAAGGGAAAGCAAGAGAGTAAAAATCTCTTCATGAAGAATGCCCAGGTATATTGTACTCATATGACATTTGTAAGTGGCGGAATTAAAAAAAGATGGAAAATAAAAATCAATCTCATAGCTTTTGATTTATTGAATGTGTTTTGGTGAACAAAGCTATGAATTCAACAGCACGTCTTTAAAAATGTGATCTGATGCAATGGATAGATTTGATGCTAGAAGTATGTCATATGTTTCTGATGTCCATGATGTGAAACATGCACTTCCAATGCTGCTGACTGTAGCCTTCCTGTTACCTAAACAGGAAAAGAGCATTTTAAATCCTTTTTCTGCTTTTGTTATTTTTGTTGTATGCTCTCAGTAAGGAGGTGAACACTCAGTCCCAGCTGGTTACCAGATCACGTTCATCAGATTATTTTTTAAGTAGTAACAATGTCACCTTTTTTTTATTAAATAGTAGACATTTTATGTTTTCAGAATTAACTTTTTAGAACTTAAAATATTGTTCTTGTTTCAGTGCCTAGATGTCTGGGTTTATTTCTAGACAGTAGTCTTAAGACTTGAAAAAGGAAGAGAGATGAATTAGTAGACTATATTTAGCCACCAAGTAATGCCTTCTATAAGATCTATATTCTGTAAGATCTTGCTGTTTCGAGTCTACTCATCACAGCCTTATCACAACTGTCAAAATTACAGATTTTTTCATACCATTTTGGGGTTCACTGCATTTGTGCTTGTAACAAACATCACATGCGCTTTCACACATGGCGACACGACTGGGAACTTTGGTACAGCTTCTTTCCTTCTGCCGTGGGAAGGGCCGGCTGGCACCAGAGCCCTGCCAGGCCGACTCGCAGGCAACCGCCCGCTGCAGCTGAGTAGCTATAGATGCAAGGACCAAAGGCAGGGTTCAAAAGCGTCCCCCCCCCCCCGCCTTCCTGCCCTTTTTTTGAATGCCTCTGTTTCTCTCTGTTCGTACACTGCAGATGAAGAAAATGGATTATCAGGTCACCCCTAATTCAATGCACGAGTGCTTTCTGGCACTGCTATATCTTTTTTACATTTGAAAACACTGAAACGGGTTGACCAGAGAAGTGCTTGGAAAGGGGCTCTAAGCAACCTGCTCTAGTTGAAGATGTCTCTACTCAATGCAGGGGGTTGGACTAGATGACCTTCAAAGGTCCCTTCCAACCTAAACTATTCTATGATTCTATGACTTAGGACATCCTCCCAGTGAATTAATCCTCCTACATACTTGCTGTGACTACCACTTCTCCATTTAAGTTATTAAGAATTTATTTTTCTGGCAGGAACAGCACCCAAGTGATGTGTGGTGCAGTTCATTCAGGAGTACCTGTGTCACTCTTGTGCAGGAGTGTCAAAATGATGCCCCACGATCGGAACCCTGCAATACTGGGATCCGCCAGCAGCCCAGCTCCGCAGGCTTGCAATAGAAAGCAGGATGGCTGGAAGGTGAGGTTTGGGAAACACTGGCAACATGCTTCAGCTTTGCCGTGCCACTCCAGTAAGAACCATAACTATTGCGAAAGAGGGGAGATGGCGGACATCTAGATAGACTGTAGGTGGTTTGGAATAAATTCAATAATCACTGCCAGCATCTTTAAAATGAAGAGCAGAGGATGTGCTGTGTCTTCTCCCCTGAGTCTGAACAAACAGCATCACCCTACTCTTCTCCTTTTGCTGTGGTGTGAACCAGCAATACTGTTTCAAGACACTTTAAACAGCCACAACACACAAACCAAAGCTTTCCGAATTATTTTGTTAATAATTGGGGTTTTATTGAGCACATATATACTGCTGGGATAAGTTAGAGATGTCACATGGAAAGAATCGGCAACACTGAGAAAAACACTAAGGCCACCTTCTCCTCACAAGAAGAAAGTAAGGCTGCTGGGATTATGGTCTTACCCCTAAAATCAAGAAATTAAGACACAGACTTTCTGTCTGACTTTGAAAAAAAATTACTTTGCTTCTGAATCAGATAATGCGGAAGTATTGACACATTCTCCTTCATTATCAATAAGGCCTGCAAGCCTGTCAGATACCCCGGGAACAGAAACCATTAAAGTGCATTAACATCAGTGCAACTTTTCTGATATGGATGATTTTAAATGGATCTCCACTTTACACACTGGGTTTTTACTTTTAAATACATACATACGCACACTCGTACATCTCTTCAAAAAAGTACTTTCCTCAGGTTTATGTGTTTGTGTTTACTTTGAGAACAACAAAAGCATCGCATTTCCACTGATACGTGTAATAATTTCCTCTGATCCTCTCTGAACTGTATTGTTACAAGCAAAAGTATGAAATCTGTCCCATATTTTATTTCCTTTCTACCTTACCTTCTTCTGAGAGATTGCATTAACTGTCACTTACGTGCACAATTCTAGTTATGTTTTGTTTATGGCTTTTCAGCAGCTCTGTAATCCTAGAGGATGAAAATATTTTCCATTTGCCACAGCGACACGTGCTGCAGAGAAAAAATATGAACAGCTGCAGGCTTCCCTAATAATGGGATCAGATAACACACTGTTCAGGATTTTGGTTTATCATTTTTCCTTGAAGAAAAAAGCAGGTCTTCCATTCAGACTTCTCAATGTCAGACTACACAAGGACCATCATACTCTGGATTAGAAGGGAATGCTTTAAAATGAAACGTCTCTACACTGCCTGGTTGAGGGACACTCACCAATACAGAATCAGCCTATTTTAACCATCTTCTGAATCAAACTTGCTGGCTTTAAATTAACCATGTATGTGCTGTACGTTAGTACTCAGGAGGTCAGTCCTTTGCAATTAAACAAACTCTTCAGTAGAAAAAGGAGCTTGCAGGTCAATGAAACTGAGGTGGTGAGTTGCCATTCCTCTAATGGAGAACTTTCAATATTTGTCAGTGATATATTAGGTCCATAAAAAATCAAATATCATTATTTAGGATGTTTACTTTAGCTTGGCTCTGAGAGGCATTTGTGACCTTACAGAAGCACTTCATTGGAGGTCATTATTTAGACTAAATTCCAGATACAGAAAACAAAGAGCTCTATTCATAACAACTAAGACAGCAAAGTATTCACAAGAGAAATGAGCAAGAATTTCAAAATGTAGACTAAATAGGACTGTGATTCAACAGAGGTCCCAGTCCAGAAAAGCACCCGTGTAAAGCTAACTCTTTAAGCACATACCTATTTTCATTCTAAGCAGCAGTGAATTCAACAAAACTGTACAAATACTTTATAATGGTTTCTTGACTTGGAGCCTGAGATTCCTCTCAAACAAATTCCTTGATTATGCATTATACAGACTTTATTAGAAAACAAAGAGACCCACTACAGTATCAGTCACCACTGCAGCTGTCAAGCACATCGTTTTCATGGTTCAGACTTACAATTGTTCTTACAGAACAGCTAGAAGCACACAGGTCAGAAAGGGATGAAGCTTGCGGACAGGCAATTTAAATTCAGAGAATCGACAATAAATGCATGAACCAAAAGTGGGAACTTTGTAGAAGGATAGCCCGTAATACCTCGAGATCTGAATGAGCGGGTCAGTTTTTAATGAATAGTTCATCTTTTTATCTTTTCAGCAATCAACCCTACTGAAAATATTGAACACAAAGAACAAACAATACTGGTGCGGGAGCACTATTCTGTTTTGTCATGAAAGATACATCAGTGTTTCCTGACAAATACCTAAGCATCACTTGTGTCAGGTGATCTCAGAAACATTCATGTATTTCAAGATACCTACAAACATCCTCCAAGCTAACAAGACAGAACAAAAAGTTGAGAAAAGAATTGCTAAAGGCCACAAAAAGTACAAAGACAATAAACTTTTGCCTGAATTGATGTCCATTTACAGAAGCTAGGAAGAATGGGTTCAGTGGCTGGAGAGGTCCTGAAGACTGATGTGCCAGTGAATATCAAGCCTAAAAAGAGTCAGGTATGGGATCTCTTCTGACAGTCACTTGGAGTACATACCTACTGATATCTTCATTAGCTTCCTCTTACGTGAAATGAGGATCCTTATCTGGGCTGCGCTGTCTTACACAAAATGATCTGGTCATGAAAAAAGCAAAACTGCAAATTTCAAGTTTTCTTCTTCAAGATATACAGGAATAGTGGAAGTTCTCACTGACATGTTAAACAAGACTAGCTTTGAAATAAACAAACTTTGTCATTAAAATTTTATCATGGAAGACCTCCAACAAATAACATTGTCAGTTAAAGTTAGTGATTCACAGATAGTATTTTTTGGTCTCTTAAGTTGCTTCCTTTTCCATTCCTTCAGGGTTTTTTTATGCTTTAGTAATGTGAAGGCTTTGCATAGAAATGGTTACTACATCTACAGCCTGTACTACAGGGTTTACAAACCCTTGGAGATGTTTGTGGTATCATACTAATAATTAGTGAGACATGATGCCAAGAAGGAATGACTTTCTACAGAACATCCTTGGAAAACCAATCCTCTTCCCCTATCTGCTGAATGTGGAAGTTGAAAAGCATTATAAAGACAGAGAAAATACTTTTTATTTTCACAGATATGGTAAAATAAGCCCTAGGTAACACTCACTTATGGGATAGACATTTCCGCATATATATATTATTTTTTTTTTTTAAGCCTTCACACTATTTAAAGACCATTGCTTTAACAGTGAAACCTAGTCCTCCTTCCAGATCGAGGAACAAAGTTGATTCCATTTAAATGAGGTTAATGTTGTTTAAAAGCATAGAAATTTTTTTAGGTCACAGTAGGCTTAAAGAGAAGAAAGCCTTCTATTCCCCTATAAATTACATGTATACATTATATTAATATATTTTATTATATTATTTGAAGTCATTGTAACAGATCTCATGATCCTTCTGGATCATTGGGTATGATCATCATTTTCATCTCTGAAAAAATGTTCCTGTAAAGAAGGAAAGATCTCAGTTTCTAAAGGAATGCTAAAGGAAATTGAAAAACATCTTCTTCTTGATTTGAAGAGAGGAAAAATCTTTGCAACAGCTGGGAGGTAGCCAAGAATGTACTTTGCCCTGTATGTTCTTCAGCTAATACATAGTTGTTCTGTTGTTACAGGCACAAATCCATTTGCTATTGTTTTGGGGACTCTTAATGGTTCACATACTTACCAAGTGGCTTACTCACAGCTGAGGAAACTCTGACATCACTTACAAATATTTACAAAACTCTAAATCCTGATTTTGCACAATTTTCTCTTAGGAAATACATATATAGATATATAAATTTTTAATCAGCCTTATCTCCTGGTAAGAGTACTTCTATAAAGAAACATATTTTAAAAAAACAACCTTGCTTTTGTTTAATAGTGGTATTTTCAAACTTCTTGAAGTGATACGTATCAATCAACTTCAAGTTCTTCAGGAAAAAACCATGTATAGTCATTAATAAAATATATGCTTGGAGTGCAATATGCTGGACTACAAGTAATAAGCAATATTAATACATTTGCAACACAGTACTTCTATAACAATTCTACAATGAATCTTTCTGAATAATCACTACAACCATGAACTTCCCCAAAACAAACCCTACAGCTCAACTGGACCTGATCTTTGCATGACTCTTCCATCACGCTGATGCTGATTGGTGTTTACACTGATTGGGATTATGGTTATACCTTCTACGTTGCAGTGAAGAAAGCCAACAAAGGAACTGCTACCATTGACTAAAGACTGCTTTGGCACTGTCCGGACATTTTCTAAAGATTCAAGATTCAACATTCTTAAAACCGAAGGAACTTTCTTCCCCCCTAACAAAACAAATTAAAATTTCAAACCAATCCTCATCACTTACATCCTTCTGACAGAGATTTGTATGAAAACATCAAATCCAAAAGGAAAACTGCACTAGAGAAGTAGACTACTATACATACGGGGGCATGGGAAGCTGAAAAACGCAGAACTCCTTGAAAGACAACTTCACCGTACAGCTGAAATGTACAAAAAGTAGCTGAAAATTTCTTTAATTCTAGCTTGCAGTTATTTCTCTGCCCTGTGAAATATGAATTATTGAAGCACACGACACTAATTTTAACCATGAATCATATTTTATTCTCATGTTCAGGAAGCCACAGATTTCACTTTTCTCCCGCGCTGGCGTATAGAACTGCCGAATACAGATTCAGATTTCCAGCTATCACTGTATCTATTATACATGCTAACAGGATTAGCTAGCATTAGACCGGCATCCACAGGAAGCATGATACACAGTAAGACCTGAGGAATTCTCTCGGGAGGCAAAAGGTCTAAGTTGAGGCATGCATGATTTCAAAGCAATTCTTAGCACAATTAACTGCTTGACCTGCAAGATGAACAAGCATATCATTTAATTAATTGCTGAGCTTTTTTAAGCCATGCTGCTCATTTTTCTTATAAGTGTATGATAATATACTGCTACCAGTTTTTAGAGAGACGATCAAAGAAATTATACATTAAATTGCCTGGTGATGAATCAGGACTGCATTTCACATTGCCCTCAATCTCTCCCATCAGCTTTGCTGATGTGATATATATATATTTATGCAACTTAATATTGCTGTAGAGGTGAAGTAACACTAATACTCCTAGAAGTAGTTCTGGTTCTTACAGAGGTTCCATATTTTGTCTCCTTGATAATATGGGTAGAAAAATAAACTAAAAAATAAAAAGATTTTTAAGCAAGGTGTAAAATACCAATTAATTCCGTTGTAACAAATAGTTTTTTTCACTTTTGAACTACATCAAATATACTCTATGCTAACATCTGTATAGTCTAGAGCCTGCAAGTCAGAACAAGACCCAATTATCTTTCTCCGTAGGTAAGTAAATGGGTGGATTTTTATCTTTTCTTTCTATAGATACAAACAAGTGACTAATTATTCCTTTAAGCTGTTACCTGCTTAGAAGTAAAAACGTGTTCTTTGGATTAGTGGCAGAAAATGCATTTGCAAATCTATTCTTTGGCTTCCAGTATGCACAAGGAAGTACATACTATTTAAAATTATTAAAGTATAACTTTTAAAATGATGGTCAGAGCACACAAGAAAAACCTTCTGCTTACAAAAAATTAACAGTTTCTTGTCTATAACTGTTCCTTCATGCAGTGCATTCACAAACAGAAGACCTGCTTTACTGAGCTCTTATGATTTTCATTTCGGCCACAAAGCAGGTGTATGTTTTATGAGTGCATTGGAGAATTCTTCGAGGACTTTGCCCCTGTACTCTGCTCTGGTGAGACCCCACCTGGAGTACTGCATCCAGCTCTGGGGGCCCCAGTACAAGAGAGACATGGAGCTGTTGGAGGGAGTCCAGAGGAGGCCACGAAGATGATCAGAGGGCTGGAGCACCTCTGCTGTGAGGACAGGCTGAGAGAGTTGGGGTTGTTCAGCCTGGAGAAGAGAAGGCTCCGGGGAGACTTTATAGCAGCCTTCTAGTACCTGAAGGGGGCTTATAAGAAAGATGAGGACAGAATTTTTAGTAGGGCCTGTTTCAATAGGACAAGAGGTAATGGCTTTAAAGTAAAAGAGGGTAGATTTAGACTAGATATAAGGAAGAAATTTTTTTTATGAGGGTGGTGAAACACTGCAACAGGTTGCCTAGAGAGGTTGTAGATGCCCCATCTCTGGAAACTTTGAATGCCAGGTTGGACAGGGCTCTGAGCAACCTGATCTAGTTGAAGATGTTCCTGCTCACTGCAGAGAGGTTGGACTAGATGACCTTTAAAGGTCCCTTTCCAACCGAAACTACTCTATGATTCTATGACCTACGGAAAATCATCCTGAAAATCTGGTTTACTCACATAGCTGGGAAGAAATGATTCTGTGATATTAAGAAGCTAAAGTTTTTACTAATCAAAATTTTGCCCTGTCAAAACTTCTAGGCATCCCTATAGTATACATATTAACTCTTTGCCAGATTTCATATTAATTGTATGTAGCTTTTCAGTCAAATTCATTTAAAAAAGGGAGTAGAGTCACCAAGTGCTTTTTAATTTCCAGTGTTTCTTTTAATTCTTCTTAGACTATACTGTTGTATTGCTCTTATTTATCCCCACTCCCAATCAATAAACATATTAAATTATTAGTACATACCACCTATTTGAAGCCCATTACATTTGTAAGAGAAATAGTATTTAAACAACTAATGTCTTTACATGATCAAGCTAAGCAAATAAAAAATTATGGCAACTTGATGTTCCCTTCCCTAATTCTCCCAAAAGGCAAAGCAGAGATCCATCTGCATTTTGTTTGATTTAGTCATTTAGAACAGGGTACACTTTTTTCCACTTTGTTTTGTTTTTGGTTTTTTGTTTTTGTTTTTTTTTGAAAAAGTTACATCGCCGGCTCCAACCCACCCTAACTGATGAAATAGTTTTCTCCTTTCTTTGTAAAAATGTGTATATTTATAGAACTGTATAAATAATAGGACACTCCTAAGAAGCCTCTAGTAATAATAATTTCTTCTAACACTAACTTTTTAGTCTAAATGATTTCTCTTTGATCAAACAGCATCGATGTGTTGCAAAACCAGTTGTTTTTAACAGTTGGTGAAAGGATAACAAATTTTCAGGATGGCTTAAGAGTTTACCAAGGAACATATGAGGCTAGGGCAAGTAACACAGTGACTTTAAACAGAAATATAGTCAAAATTGGGTGGGGAGTTAAGCTGCAGGGATGAATGGGAGTGTGTAAGTCTTTAGAGACAGAGGAAGTCAGCCTTTCTACGTCTTTTGGTCTCAGAACTATTCTTCCTGACAGCAAGAGATTTGCTATTAAAAGCATTTCACTCTGCTCAGTACTTTTCATTTACAAAGCGTTAAAGATTTTCTATGACCTTATCAAGTCTCCACTTGCTCGCATTCACCTCTGCTCTAAAAAGTACCAGTAAGAGTTTTCTCTTTAATTCCCTAATATAATTAAGTCAAGCTTGAAGCAACTCTTCTCTTTGGTGATTAGCTTGAAGTTTGCTGTTTCTGACCTTGGTGCCTGAGAGCCAAGGAATCTGTATTCTCCAACTGCGTCCCCTAGTCTAATAAAATAACTTTCTAATTCTAATAAAGAATCCCCAACAAGCCTTGTCCCCTGAGCAAAAACTCTCACCCAATTCAGACTGATTTATAAATACACATTATTTCTGAAAGTGGAGCCCTTAACACACTCTGATGCTTTGAAACTAGCAGATTATCTGGAAGAGCAGCCCTTCCACAGTTACATTTTCATGGAAACAGACATATCAAGATCCCAGCAAACTGTACCAGGAACATATAAAGAACACAGCGCAGCAAAAGGCAGGAAGGTTCCTGTATAATAAAGCAGTTTTCTATATGAGTAAATGCATTTGAAGGAGGCAAGAGAAGCAACACTTCCAAACACAGTGCATTTTTCTCAGAAGTAATTCCGTCCCCGTCCCCCCCGCCCCTTCCACCTCTCTTTGTTCACATATACCTAACCACAGGACCTACTGATGTCAGAAGAGGTTAGAAATTACCAGACTGCCACTCCCTCTTCTTTTAGCATGCAAGCCTGATGGAGACTGCCACAAAGACGACGCAAGACAGAAAAGCAGCCCTGGGCTGCCTCCTGTTCTCTGATCTTCAGCGTCTCGTGGTCAAGAATATTCATTAGTAACACAGATAAACTGACTAATGGCATACAACTCATCCAAACCGATCTGTCAAATATTGAAAAGATAGTCTATTGATTTGTACAGGTCACTGATCAACTGCTTTAGCAATGCAATGTCACACAAAGAAGAACAAGCAGGGATTGACAAATGAGCCATATATTCTGCTGAAATTGTAGAACAAGGAATAACATTTCCTAATGCCTACCTATCCAAGTAGGTTCTTCTCCCTGCCTTTGAAATTATTGCTAGTAGGTACAAACGGCAACATAATTGACATATATTCTATTTACTGTGATATTTGTGCATTTATTTCAAATAGGTACAAATAAGATGAAAAATTACGTTTACTCTTTAGAAATCCTATGTGCATGTGAAACACCGTATGACTATTCTTGTCAACTTTTTACCTGCCCTAAGGCAGATGACCAAAATGCCTGTTGCAAAATTTCCAAAGAGTCCCCCAAGTCCACTGCCCCCATCCCAAGAATCATAAAAACAGAAGCCAAGGTCCCATGGAATGACATGGCTCATCTTGAACAAAGCAGAAAACTATTTGTTTCTTACTAAGGAAATAAAATAAAGGAAAATATTTTAATTTGCTGCATGCATGCTAGCTATCTTTTGATATAAAAATAACATCTTAACATTACATCTGGAAAGAAAAATTATTGGTACATTTAGTCAGTTAAGCTAAGGAAATTTCCTAAATAGCACAAACTTATCTGTCTGCTCTGCAACGATCACTAAATTTTCATAGAAATGGTAGTACACCTCCATACTTTCATCCCCCCAAAAACCTGGGGAAAGGTAAACATGATCTTTTTATACCTTCTTTTATGCTTTAAAGTTTTCAGTGGAACTGCTGACATTTTGTGCTTGGTTGCGGGTGCCTAGGGTCTGTCAGGGGCTACAGGGGCCTCTGTGAGGAGGGGCTGGGGGGGCTGCCTGGTGCCGGGCACAGCCGGCTCCAACCCACCCACTGCAGGGCACAGCTGAGGGGGCCTCTGGGAAAGCACGCGTAAGAAAGGGCAAAGAAATGCCAAAAAGAAAAAAGGAACAAAAAAAGTATGAGAAACAGCCCTGTGAGCACCAAGGCAAGAGAAGGAGGAGGAGGAGGAGGTACCCCAAGCATTGGAGCGCAGATTCCCCTGGAGCCACCATGCTGGAGCAGATGTCCACGCAGCAGTCCATGGAGGACCCCAGGCTGGAGCAGGTGCCCTGAAAAAAGCCGCAGCCCATGGAAAGCCCACGCAGGAGCAGGTTTATCCTGAAGGGCTGCAGCCTGTGGGAAGGGCCCATGCTGGAGCAGGAGAAAAGTGTGAGGAGGAAGGAGGAGCGGCAGAGAGGAGCTCTTACAGACTGACCACAGCCCCCATTCCCCATCCCCTGTGCTGCCTAGGGGAAGGAGGTAGAGGAGTCAGGAGAAAAGCCAGGGAAAAAGGGAAAAATGTGGGGGACAGGTGGTGTTTTAATTTTTTTGTTTGTTTGTTTCTCACTACCTTATGTTGTTTCTCACTATGTTAATTGGTGTGAATTTAGTTTTCTCCAAGTCAAGTTTATTTTGCCTGTGAAAGTAATTGATAAGTCATCTCCCTATCTTTATCTTGACTCATGAGCTCTTCCATCCTATTTACCCCTCCTATGGTGCTGAGCTGGGGGAGTAAGCGAGCAGCTGGGCGGGCATTCGGCCCTTAGCCAAAGTTAACTCACCACACTTTTTCTCCAGATGATGCTTCCATGAACAGCGTATCTGTCCAGACCCTGGATCTTATAGGAACCTTGATGCTACAGAATTTCAACTACATTTTTAGTAAAATATTAATAACTCATGAGGTAAGAACCATCTTGTCATCCCTAATTTATTTATTTAGAGAGAATTGATGCTTACAGGTTTATTGACTCCCCTAACATCACAGATTATTTACATTGCAGCAGAACTTCAACCTACATATTCCAAGTCTGACTCCTGGGCTGCAAGAAGTCAAACTGAAATGATCAATGCCACACAACGTTGTTCAGCTTCCTGAGGGAAGTAGCAACTACTGTTGACATCTTTACAACAGCTACTTCTATTACTGCATGATAACAGCACATTACCAACATTGATAAAAAATTTCACTGAAGATATGAAAATAATTTTACAAACACTATCAAGTCCTCCTTATTCTTAATAACTTCACCTAAATAAACCCTTAAGTTCAACAGTAATACTACCAAACTGCTTTCATTACATGCGCACCATGAAGGAAGTATGAGTACCTTTGCCATAGAGACACCAGCTTTATTAGGGATTGTAGCAGATGATTTTGCCAAGATCAACCAACTTGCTGCTGATTTCTATTATTGAAATGGTCTCCCAGCCACGGCCTGTGCTAAAGCAGAATTTATCTGTGGAAACATGTGCATCTCTGTTTCCAGTACGAAGAACTACCACTAGGAACAAACACTAACCCTAGGATTTAAAACAAAATTAAATGAAAACCTAAGGGATCTAAAGTATAAGGAAGTAGGTTCATCCAGCTACATATTTACTTCACAGGGGAGATTAATATAAGGACATCAAGACTGGCAACTAAAAAGGGCAAAATTATACAATAATAATACTAAAGTCTCAGGACATGGGAATGAAAGGCCTACTAGCCTTTGGTTTTAGGCTAAATTTTCTTGAGAAGCTTCATTCCATCAAATGCAGCTCTGCTGCTTTTCTTCAATCTTTCAACAGATCCAGCTGAAAATTAACCTCAGTCCCTTAAGCCAGCCTCCCAAAACACCCAAAAACCCCAGCAACAATGAAAAAAGAAATCCAGAAGTTTGGGTTTAGCTGGATCAGATCTCTTATGTGGCTGAAGATGCGCTCACACAGCGCTAACTCTGGTACTGGGTAATTGGTAAGAACCAAGTTTGTAGACCAAAGTGGAAAGAAAGAAGAGTTGGATCATTTCCTCTAGTGGTCCACTCTGCCTTTAAAGAGACACCAGCTGCTTGTGAAATTGCATCCCCACAAAAAAGATGCCAAGTACAATTTTGAAAAGGTGCAAAGGAACATAAATGTTATGAATCTGTGTGTGTAGCTCCCAGGCAGAACTGTTCATCTTTGTTTGTCACCTGACTTCAATCTACAATACCTGGGGAGAGCAAAGCTCCTCACAATAATATTTACAACAACCAGTAGCAAGAACAGAGTGTATTTTAAGTAGCAGGAAATCCTGAAGAAGTCATCTCCATCCCTGGAGATAACCAAAACAACTGGACATGGCTCTGAACAACCTGCTGTGGCCGACCCTGCTCTGAGCAGGGGGTTGGACCAGGCAATCTCCAAAGGCACCTTCCTGCCTTGACTACTCTGTGAAATTCACGCCACAGAGACACCTTTAAGAGGCTGTATAGCGGTTGGAAATCCACATCCCACAGCCATAGAAGTTTGGGGTTTCCTATCACTTCCACTTTTAAAAATGCCTTCTGCCCCACATAAAGTAAATGCTTATAGAAAATTTCTCTGAAATTACGTATTTTGTTTTCTGACGTGTAAATGTATCACTACATTTCAAGTATAACATTTTTACTTTCTTTTGAATGATGGTACAAGATGTTAACTGATAGATTAAGAATAAAAAAAGCAAAGGTATTTATATCCTTACAGATATCAAACAAAAAAATTAAATCTCGATGTGTTGTCATTAAGACTTAAAACTTTCTGGTTTTACATTCTTTCTCAGAAAGGTGCAACAACTTACTGTTTTCATGAAACTTTTTAGTACAACTTCTAATCTCAAAAAAATGTTATTTTATATTCAGTACTTTTTCTGGCAGTCCTTTAAACTACTCTTTCTTTGACTTACAGAGCTATCGGTCACTGTTTAAAAGTCCTCAATAAACTAAATCAACTGCCCTGAAAGAAAGCCAATCATATTGACTAGTAGTAAGAAAGGCCAACATCATGTTAATTGCATGCAAAATTAACAGCAATTTGCAAGTGATTTTCTCAAGCAGAATCCCTCCTATGCTTTGCAATCACTAAGTATACTTAGTATAGAAGCAGCTCAGGAAATCACTTAATATTATCAAAACATAGGAAAAACAGTAGGCGATGAAGAAGCTTTTCTTTTAAAACCTCAGTTGCATCAAGTAATAGCTACCACGCTCCTCTGAGTTTTTAGGGCTGCTCGCAGTGACTGTGCACCGTCTAACATCCCGGCAGCTGCTGCAGCCCTCAGACATTAGGCTCGTGGAAAGCCCTGGCCAACTGAGCGTCAGTGTTCAAAATGCAAGAAGTAGTAGCGTAACATACGTAAACAAGGACGATGCGTTCAAATCTACCGAACAAAAACCCCATCGCTCCTGCTGAATTTCTAAATTCCAGAAGTGTCCACTTTGGTGATCACACAGTTACTTTTGTAGAAGTCTTAGCATAATCCCTTATGAACAGTATTAAAATTGTACGCACAGCTGTAGCCATTTAAGTCTGACAAGCCTTTGTTCTTAGTTTCAATCCTCTACTTTTTTTCACTTTATAACTTGGGGGGATATTCTCATATTGATGAGTTCAATGTTTCTTATATAACTCACGGTGCAGGAGAAGATAATTACCCCCTGAGTAAGGTCTGACACCTTTCTTCCCCCCCCCTTTTTTTTTTAAAGTGGGTAGATGAAAGCATGCTTTTTGAATTTTATATTGTATGTAAAATAATCATACTTCTCTCATTTGATCTATATAATCTTTAGCATCAGTCACATAAGCTTAAAAAACAACATGGGCAGATCACATGAAAGCATTCTAGAGGGGCAGATGTGGA
The DNA here is from genome assembly GCA_013400195.1 of Aramus guarauna. Taxonomy (NCBI): domain Eukaryota; kingdom Metazoa; phylum Chordata; class Aves; order Gruiformes; family Aramidae; genus Aramus; species Aramus guarauna. The sequence continues at coordinate 573,409 of VXBL01003978.1, forward strand.
GATTAACAACTATCAGAAGGATACATTTTCACCGGCCTTCCAGACAGATAATAATATCTTTTAAGACAAGTTTTCAATCCTGCAAGTAACAGACCGATGACCTAAAACATTCTCAAAGTATAATGTTATGTATGACATCTACACATGTTGAGAGAGTTGAAATCCAAAAACATATCCCAAAAAAGTGGCGATTTTGGATGGTATGGGCTTTTGTTTGTTTTAAAAGCAGCCTGTCAGCACTTCATGGTCCATTAAGAGAGTCATCTTGCGTTCTCCTTCAAATACTATTCCTCCTGGGAGACTTTTTTAAACAATATGAAGGGCCAGATTGTGGGTCACACTCTATCCACGTTGCATGTCTGTGTTGGCATAAAAAGGCTATAAAATTCAGAGTGATGGCAGGCAAGACAGCTCAGCTGACCTAAAGGGCTACTGTAAGGGGCAGTTCACCTACTCCTTCACTGTCTCCTGATTTTACCTCTTTTCTCTTTTGCTCCCAGACACACGCTTTTGTGCCTCTCTGCCATGGGCTGCGGTTCGAATCTGACTCAAGAGCAAGCTGATATGGCTCAGCAAGGCAGCAGAAAACGCAGTTCCCTCCCCACTTGATTACTTTTATGTCCCCATCTGAACTGTTTTGGCTTACCAAGGGGTCAGCTAAGCATCAGGACAGAATCAGGAGAATCCAGGACCATCATCTCTTTCAGTGACAGTGAACCCTGTGATCAGCTACACCCTTGTTGTCCAGTTACATCCTAATTCACCTAATTTCAATAGCTGAGAACCAGCAAATGGAATATACTGGCAACAGAAGCCTGCAAAAGTATTACTGTGCTCTGAAGTTCTTTTTAAACTAATTCTCAAAAAAAAACCAAAAAACAACAATTTAGAATACTATTTAAAATTTTGAAATTTCGTCTGAAAGTAGGCCTCAACACCTAGAGATGAAAGGATGATAAAGTTGCTGCATCTTGCATCCTGATAGCTCAGCTTGTCTGAACCCAAAGGTGTGGAGTTCTGCATCCACCCATAGTAAGAGGCATTGACTGTATCACTAACAGAAACGTTCATTAACCAGTACCAGGAATTTATCAGGGGCAGGGGACAGCGAAAGAAAACAATCAGAATTTTTAGTGGTGAAGGGCGAGAGAGGCAGGCTAAGTGTTTGGAAAAATTACAACAGTCTTTGAAAGACCCAGCTGAAGAGGTGGGCTGTTCAAAAATCCAACTAGGTAAAAACCTGAATACATCCAGGAGGTCTTACATCGAGGCATCATATTTGTTATAAATTGAGTGAGAAGTGAGCCTCCTGAGAGGCAACTCTGCTACTCTCCCAGGTAATTTGAACATTTTTCCTCTACAAAGTTACATGACTTGTGACGATTACTCTCTTACTGGCTCTCCTGGGGAGCAGAGTGGGAACAGCTAGATGCACTGATAATATCAAAGTATTGATCTGTTGGTCTAAACAAACTCACTATTCAGCAAAACCTTTCATGCCGCAGTTTCACGTGTGGGAATTCTGCCCGATGGCTACGTTCAAACCTCAGTTTGCCGAGCAGCAGCGCTGACCAAAACAGCACCTCTCCTCCCAGCACCACGCGTCCTTGGTCAGGCCAGCGGTGCTGATACCACAGAGAACCGTACTTAAGAATGGACTCAGGCTCAAAATAATCTGCTTGGAGGTTTTTGTGCATGTCTCTTCTTTCTTCGGATCAATTTTCTTAATAAGTTACTTAATCCAACAGAACATAACGTCTCTAATGTGGTCGAACTAAACCAGATTTTTCTGACAGGAATAAAAAGCTCCCCCTCCCAAACGCTAGCCTCAGCCCTTTTTTAAAGAAAAATGCAACAATTGGGTTCCATACTGCATTACTAACTACATAAGCCCTACTAAGAGCTCAGATAAGTAAACTGAACCTTAATTAAGGATTTAATTAAGTATCCCCTTTAACTTGTTGCATGCGTATTTTAGCCACAGTACTGACTACATAGGACTGACACATTTTCAGCAACACTGGAGTCTCCTTGAAAATACTGACACCTTCAGTGAAGTACTGGAAATTAAATAAATACAGTAGACTACACAGAGATTTTCTCTGCTTTAACCCATATATGCCTGAAATACAGTAAGCACAGATTCAGAACAAAGACCACTGCTTTGAGATAACTAAAAGATACAAAGATGCTAAGAAAACAGGATAAAGGCCAAAAGGTGAAATCACAAGAGAAAATGGAGATAGGTGCTGGGCATTAAAATTGTTTTTAAAAAAAAATGCACAATGCTTTTGAATGCCATACTAAATACAACTCAGAGTAATACTCAGTGCAAACACACATATTCACAATAAAGGGTTAAAAAAAATGAATAGTAAAGGCATGCTTATATTAAGGTGCATGCTTAATTATCAAGCATCTAGATACTGAAACTGAATCACAGAAAACAAAACATATGTCCTAAGCACCAAGAGCCTGTGCAAATAAAGATGGATCAATTTGCAAAAATACAGTAAGATATTCCTCTTAAGTAATTTTTCACTGAAAAGAAAGCAATTTGGTTAAAACATTTTTTCCGTGACGCCACTCATCTACTTTCTGTCAGATATTTAAATGGCTTACTCCTGTCAAAAAACAATTAAATCTTCCAGGAGGAAAAAATGAACATGTTGAATGCAAGCAAACAATTTTTTGTGAAAGTTGTTTATGTTTAAGAACTTCTGATTTCTTGATGAAAAATTCTAATAAAGTCACGGGCAATATAGAAACCAGCTTTAAAAGGAAGGTGTTGGCTCAGAAGAGTCTCATGCTCTTGAACAAGCTAGACTTTATCTTTGTGCAAGACACTTGGCTATTTTTAACCGTGGCCAGTTTAGCTATAGAACCAGCACAGGTACTGAAAATAAGGGTTAGCTCAGCAGAAATAAAGTGTTGTATCCAAGAGGAACTAGCAATACGTATGTGGATTAAACACACTTTGTTAAGCTAAAACTTCGCTGCAGGACTCAAAATTCTTCTGATTAAATTATTGTTCTCTCTTCATAGAATTAAGAAAAATCCTGCGACAGCCATGAAGGCACTAAGCAGGTGAACCTCTCCATACGTCCAGTTCTGCCACAGCCACTGGAAGCGGAGCAACCCACTTTGCTGGTTCAGACTTGTTCTAACTGTAGCATCTGTCACAAGCCATTCTCCGGCATCCACGCTTGAAGGGGAACCTCCTGCTACAGACAGCGTATTATTGCACATAAATGGCAGAAATTCAGGTATCCAAGGGGATCCACTCCTACAACAGGCAGGAGAGCTAATTCTTGGGAGGTCACAAACACAGAACTGCTTGAATAAAGGAGGCAACCCTTTCCGCCACCTCTTCCGTGTAGGTATTCAGCAAAAAAATGCACTAGGTTACTTACTGAAGTTTTCCTCCTTTAGAGTAACCCCCTCAAGCTTGCTTTTGCAATAGCAAGAAATTTGAGCCTGATGAAGGGCAGTGCTGGCTACAGTCAAATGGAATCCACATGCTCGTGCAACATGAAAAGGCAGATTAATAGAGAGAAGTTACTACATGTCATGACTGTAGAGTTTCCAGCCCAACTTCCTCCCATTTTCCTTACTGTCTGTCTCATTCTCATTCACATCACAACTCTCTGAAAAATAAATAAAACCAGCTGCGCTTCTTTCTATAGTATTATATCCAGGAAAGTATAGCTAAGCCCAGTGTTCAAGTTACACAGATTTAGATCAGCTCAGGATGAGGTCCATAAAACTTCTGAAGTAACTCACCAGTATCATAAAAGCTCAAAACCACTGGCCAAGCCAAAAGGTCTAAAAACACTGGGAAGCAGCTGAAGCTGGCAAAATTAGAAGCAATTGAAAACAGACGTGGTAACAGAAAGTGTTAAGAAACTGTAGCTATAGGCATTGCTGCCAACTCTAACTATAAATCAGACAAGTAAAATGGGAGGGGAACCTTCAACAGTCTGTTCAGAGCTTTTTAGAATAAGAGCATGTCTGTTTATATACTTTTGTACAGTGCTAGAAAAATATGGTAATTAGAATGGAAGTACTACATTTTGCTTTACATTAAGAACAGATTAAATAAGGGATCTCCAGATTTTGGAGAAAAAATACAAAATCAGAGAACTAAGGATTTCCTTTCGATTTTTCAGTATCCTCTAAGGTTTTGTTAAACTACCAAAATTTGAAACAAACTACATCTCCCAACCAGCTTTGTTGAAAATGTTAGCAAGGTATGCTCATCTTGATTTAGAATATCAGAATAATTCTCAATGAATTTCATTGCAGTCATCAAGCACCCTTCTTCAACAGTAGGAAATTAATTTGTACAGATCTACGGAAGACTTTTTGAGTATCATAGGGTTAAGAGGGTGGTGAATGAGTGAGGGCCCTCCTAAATTTTGGTCTTTGTGGCTAACCTTCCTCCAATCTGTTCCAGAAGTTCCTCCTTTCCATCTTAAACCCCCAGACAAAATAATATTGCTTGCCTCTTTCACAGTGTTTTATACCTGGGATATGCTCACTCATCACAGAAATGCTGTCATTCCTCGCCTTGCAGAAGGGGAACAGAAGGGATTTACCCTGGTCCCATAGCAACTCAATAGTTACACTGAACAGATGGACCAAAATAATCTGAGCAAGGGAGCCACAAACCCCCTCTCCCCTCCGCTGAGATCTGCCACTCCTCACACCTAAGATGGGCCACATCCCTGCTCTGGGTACCACATCATCTTCTCACTCCCTGCTCCATTCCCAAAGCATCCACACCGTTGCAGGGTCACCTTCATATTTTGTTCCTGCTGTTGCTGCTCCTGCAGCCCACTCCACTGATCATTTTTTATGACTTTTGATAATGCTAGTACTAGATAACCACTTGGACTGACACATCAGCACTGACAAACTTTGTTCCATAGGCACAGCCTTGGGCATCTCCAACGAGCCCGAGGCAGGTGAAGAAAAACTGTGATGAGAAAGACAGGAGAGAGTGGGAAGAAAGTGACAAAGGAGGACAGAAGCCTTGCAGTCCACTTTTAAGTACTGGTGATACACCGATTACAAGTTATACGCCAACTAAGAGGTATTTCTAAAATGCATCTTTACCCTCAGCCAGGATTTGTGCTACTAAGGCCATTTTTTAAAATATATAAAGAAAAGGGCTGCAGAAAACCACGTGCAGTTAAGTTTTTATTAACTGTTTTATTCATTACCATTAATGACTTAATAGTAATATTTATTCTCCCCTAGATAGTTTGATAATAAAATGTACTACCAGTTTTAAATAATTCCAGATAATCCTAAATATTGTTCCTGTAAAAGCTAAAGTAAATCTGTTACTGACCTTGACAGGAAATTTAAGCCAGCTAAGTATTTTATTCATTTTTCAAATTCTTACCTTATTTCTTCTCAACTATATCTCTGTGTGTGACTGAATTGCTACAGAAAAAGTAAAGCTATGCAGTCCAACTATTGATTTCAGCCAGCTTATCTGACAGAGCTGTTATCTGTGAAGTTTCTTGCATACAGTTTTAAAGAGCCAGTATTTCTTGCTCTAAAACCTACTGGAAATACAAAACAGTTGAGCAGCTCTTGTTTACTGTAGTATGGAGCCAGGACAATAAATAAAACAACGGTTCAATGCTTCTTAGACATGTTTGAGTTTCTGTTGGATGCATTTCAGTATGATTTGAAGAATACATTGACCTATAGACACTAATTTTGGGTTTGCTCAACTAACAAAAGCCCAAGAATTCTTTTACATAAATTGTATTATTATAGGGGACAGTTTCCCTTTGATTTAATCACATGTTGACTCAGTTTTATTTTTTTAAGAGCTGAAGAAATTGAAATATAGGAATTTTAGGAAAATTTAGACTTGAAAAGCCTAAAATAAATCCCATTCACTTTGAACTAAATTAAGAAAACTGTAGATGTAACAGTATAGAACCCTTTTATGCAGAAGACTAGTTAAAAAATACTTTTTTTTGCATAAATAGGAAAGTGGAGGTATACTATTGCTAGATTTCAATATCTATATATATTAGAATACACGGGGTTATCCAGAATAGGTATAGTTACTAATGACGTGTAAGATTAAACTACAACAACAACAGAAACACAGCAGGAAGCACACACTAATTTTATATCCAGATACAGTTTAAGAGTTTCTACATTATACATATAGGAAAATAAGGTGTGAAATGCTTATTTAAAATGCTTAAGGTTGGTAAGCTATCCTTAAGCTGTTTTTCTGGACCACATAATACCTGACTTCTGGCAGGCCTACTTTTTATATAAAGACCTACAACTAACTTGGATCTGAAGAACAAAGAATGCTAACTCAATCTCTAGATTTGTCCTTATATAGACCTACTTTTTCTGTAAAAATGCCAGAGTGATTAGTTAGATATGAATTGAAAAGGTAAGTACAAATTGTTCCACATCTAATCTAATGAAGAGGCGATCAAGGCCTTGTAGCTATTCTTGCATAAGCGTTCAAGAATCAGCATGGAACAAAAGCTTTCCATGCTTTGATTCACTGCAAAAAGATGTGAAGTCAGGTCTTCGGTAGCAAGAAAATACAGAGTAAAAGGGCTTGGAGTGTGGGTTTTTTTTCTGCCAGTCATAAAAAATTAAATAGGGTGAGGCAGGTAACAATGAAATAAGGAACTGTATTGTTTTCTTTACTTTTGAGCTTGGGAATGTCTCTAATGAGCAGGAAAGGAGAACCATCAGATCAACATGTATTTAAACAATTGCCTGGATCAAGGTCGGAGTGCTCAGCGTTTGCCAGGACTGAAAGGAATTCAGATACTAAATAACACGGGTTTTCTTCCTAAATCATACTCTCCTGAAATCTACAGCCACAGTGGTGGGAACACACAAGCCAAGGTAATATTGAACAAGAATGCATATGTAATAGCTTGGCCATTTACCACTTATTACTGATTAGAGTTACAGTTGATTTTCTCCCAGTGGTGATTTGCATGGGTTTTAGACAGCTATACTATGGCTTCAGACACTCACGCCTGCCTCATGCCATCCTTACACAGCCCCCCTCACCAGGTACACAAAGCTGAGCTCTCAGGACAAGCCCGTGGCAGCAGGCGGCTGGAGGGCAGCGCCGGCACCAAACACCCCGCATTGATTCAGGAGCCATCTCAGCCCCCTGGGGCCAAGTGCACAGAGCCTGGCCGGGCCAAACTGGGCAGGTTCACACCAGGGAGGACAAGGGGACACTTGGCACTGTGGTCCAGTACTGAATCAGCGCAGAGCCAGCGAGGCATCCTGGCACCGTGAGTAAGCCTGGCACAAGAGGAGTGCAGTGCAGAAGTACCCAAGTGGCTCTGCAAGACACAGCTCACGGCTAGCTAGCTAATTAAGTTTCCCTGTCAAATCTGAAATAACTCTCACTGGGGGCAATTGGGCTTCTGCCCAGCACTACATAGCACATGCCGTAGTATTCTATTATCCTGAATATTGGAACACACAAATAATATTACCTTGAATAACAAAAAACTCTCCTGAAAAAACCCACCTAAGCTTCAGGAAAAAGGGTGGAATGTAATTCCAAGGATAAATAGAAAAAAGTGGCCTGAAAACTATACACTTTTTTTTTCCTTTACTTATTTTTTGTTTTTCTTTCTTACACTAACCAGCTGCTCATTCTTTGCCAGGATGTATTAGCAAATGCGGTTTTGACTTGGTCAAATCTCCTCCTCCTGTGCTAAGATGATTAAGCTAATGGAATCACATTATATTTATTATTTACAGAGTACATGGGAATGGCTTAGCAAAAGTTCAGGTTGAACAAAGGTCTAAAGATGACTTTATTTTTGGCACTTGCCATGTTTGCAGAAGAAACAATATCTAAGGAAGTGCAGTTAATGAAAGGAGTCTGTTTAATCAGCATAAAATAAACAGCTAAAAGCAGGTTGCACAGGGAGAAGCAATAAAAGAACAAGTGACTTGCTATGGTATTGTTTTCTTTTCAAGTTCTGCTCGCAACAGAAGCTTTTCAACAACTGTACTCAAATGCCTCAGTTTCAACACTGAATTCCATAAGGAAGGAAAGAAAAAAGCTTTCAGTCCTTTGTACTACAATGCTCACAAGCCACCCTGGATCTTCTGTAAGCCTTATGACATGCTCCTCAAGTAAGAGGTAAAAGCACAAAAATCGATAAAAAAAAAAAAATTGTCCACCAGATGCAAGTAAAAACAGTAATGGAGCATAAAGACTGTATTTTAACTGGAAAGCTATGTTCACTAAATAAATAAGCTTCTCTTAACAACACACATGTAGGCCCAAGAGTACACATTGAATTTGGGAATGTGCTGCCCTGCTGGAAATCTTTACATGATCAGATCCTTTTTACCCCAGAGGGACTTACAAAATGAAACCCTGGATTTTCTTCCGATAGCAAACAGTTACTATGCTATTTTGATCTTAAGCTTAGGCCAGACACAAATACTGCATATATTGTCTTTGGAATAATAATTATAAAGAGAGAGAGAGAGAAAAGAAAAGGAT
>VXBL01003978.1:582009-602000 GCA_013400195.1 Aramus guarauna
TTTCAGCAGCCTTTCTTTTTGGAAGAGATTAAAACAGTCTGGCATTTTACTAAGTCACCAGAAACAGAGAATTCCAAAATGCCAGTTTTAAACAGAATTGCCTTTTGCAAATTGCTTTATGAAGATAATGAGGCTTCAAACACAACTCCTCGTATGAAGTTAGATGAAATCGTATTTCCATCCCCAAAAGAAGGGTGTGCAGTACAGAAACAGCTTTCGTCATCTGCTAAGCTCTCCTTGAAGGTATCACACACAGGAATCAGCAGAATCAGCTGGGGTATCTTTTTTAGTTATAGCAATGTGGTTTACATGACTTTGGTCTCTTATTGCTATAATCCAATAACTCAATAACATCTGGTTCTGTGATCTGGAACAAGTGTCATACAAGACGACACATACTTCTGCAGCATATTTTATTTTTCAACCATAGTTTCAGCTTTTAAGTAAAGCAAAACTGGTTTCACTGGCAAGACATCACATCAGTATGTAGAAAATGTAGGCAAAACTTTTTCTTTAAAAACTGTCCAGCAAAGGAATTAGAGTAGGAAGTAGAGCATGCTCATCTTCAAAAGAGATGAATAAAAGGAGTCATACAACACCACAATGAAAAATAGTACAGGCAAAAAAACCTCCGAGCTTTTCAGTTCACCGTACCTCACAACATGGGAACAAGAGAACAGTCCAAGTACTTAAGAAGTTGGAAGAACTTGTCTACCACGCAAAGAGACCATGGAAATTGCTGCCAAAAGGCACAACAGAGAGTGTGCTTAGGGACAGCCAGAGATACGTTTTTTCTATTTTTTCTAATAATTGGTGAAGATGATCACGTCCATCGCCAATGTTGTGTGATGCTGCAGCCCATTCTTGTCCTGAGGCCCAGCTTGCAATTGCTTATACCTTTCATTATTCAGGCAAAAGATTTTCACACTGGATATAGCTGCAGAAATAAAGCTTTGCAGGTTCATAATAACCTCAAAGAGCGTCAGTGTGATTCTACATCCTGGAATTTAAGATTTTGGGATATTGTTGTCAGTTTCTTTCCTTAAAAGCCAAACCTTAACAAAAACAAACAAACCACACACCCACAACTTCCCCTCAAACACTTAAATGAATCACTGATTACTGATGGCGTTCTATGGTCTGAGGAAGAGCCAGAAAAATATGGTGACAGAAATATGTCAGCTTAATTTTCATAAAAAGTAAAAGCTGTATACTGAATATCCATAGAAACTTTAATTTCTAACTTTTGGTCCAAAACAAATGTTTTCCAAATAGGAATAACATGAAATGAATAATGTTCTGTTCATATGAATAAGGATTCTAGGACATAATCTCCAATTAACCTGAAGAGTCCGGAAGGTAAATAACAGGTAAATGTCCAATAGCCATGAAGACAGCACAGAAGAAGTGAGAAAACTGATGTTAAAAGAACCACTGCTTCAAAGTACATATGTTCTCTGAGGAAGCTAGGAGACAGTACATGATGATTGTTTTCTAGAAACTAAGTACAGAAGAAATAAAACTGACTATAATTGCAGTGCTTTCTATTGACTGACCAGCTGCAGCACTGGGAGAACCTTGGACCATGGCTGTAACATGTCCATAGAGCAGTTGCTGTGATGTAACATCCGAGAAGTAGCTCTGAATTTTAAGTACAACTTGAAATAAAGCTGTATCACAGATAAATTATGTTCAACATTCTTCTCTAGTTTAGAATAGCCACAATACCTAGTATACCATAAGCATAATGCTGTAGCAGCACGTTGATGCAGTTCCACAACGTCCTTTTTTTCTTTTTTTCCATTAGGAGATGGATTTCTAATTACCGTCTAGGATCTTTGATTTAGAGGTATTTTTATATGCTGAGCTACTACAGTGTTCTTTACTTTTGTGGGAGGTGAAGGGAGAAAGACAGAGGAAGGAAGGAAGGAAGGAAGGAAGGAAGGAAGGAAGGAAGGAAGNCAGGTTTTAAAACATAGCTAAGGAAGGAAGGAAGGAAGGAAGGAAGAAGGATGGAATTTATTTTGTTTAAAGCAAGATTTGTAGGAAAACAGCTTGCTTTTGAAGACTTATTTCCCCATGAGAATTTTCTTAATTTTTAGGTTTTGCTTTAGGGAATTAAGCATTTCACGATCTTGTACTGCATTTTACCTTTTTTACAGTTAAAAATGTATTACCTTACATTTATTTCTGATCATGCTGGGTAAGTTTACAGTTGAAATGTATACAAGTTTCTACATAAGAAAGTTCTATCAAGTTGTTTTCAGACTAAGACATTTTGGGAAAAACTTAGCAGTAGCTGTCCATAATAATCTCAAAAATGTACTAAAATAGAAGATAACATTTTGTGATATTCTGACATAACAGCGATAAAAGTGTGCTATTACTACTACCATGATGTAGTGATACATAAAGAAATAAAAACATCACATGTATGGAGTAAAATGGTATTTCAAAAACTTAAAAAAATCTTTTCAGTAACATTTTTTAACTCTATCATTTCCTTTTTATGGAAATATAAGCATCTCCTTTAATTCTTAAAGGAAATTAAAAGAGTGACAAACAGGATTTCTAAGAGCCGCACCTGCATTACATGTTAAGTCAACTTTTAAATTTATGCATGTAAAGTTGTATATTAAGAAGCTTACCAAAATCCTATCTGATTGCACTGCTTTATAAATAAAACCCTGACATACAGCAATGTGTCTCATCAATGCAGTAATTGATAACTCAGTAGTAATGCATACCAATTCAGTAGCTACATCCTTGAAAGAGGATCTGGAGGCTGTCCCTGCTTTTGTAGTTGTGTGGTGAAGAACAAGCCGGTGAGCTAGAAAAAGTCCTCTTCCACATGGGTGGTTAGCCTTACTAGCTAAAAACTTTCTTAAAACCATATGAGAAGGAGCCCTGCTCCCAAGGTAGGCTTGCATCTTATGCTGTTGATATCACAATACAAGAACTGTCTAGGTCCCTGATTTTAACACTCATCCTACCATACCTCTTGCTCATCAGTTAACCTGAAACCAGATTTTACACCTAAGATTTGTTAAGGTAGAAGTAACGAAGCAATTTATTCATTATACTCAAAACAGCAAGTATTGGCAGATCTAGGAAAGGAATTTGCATAGAAGAAAACAATCCTTACAGCTACCTGTACTTTAGTTAATTTCTAAAAGGCTTCATTCTTGCTTTATCCAACTAACCAGCTACTATAACAGATGATCAAAGGCTCACACAGCTGGGATCCAGGCCTACACAACCTTCACCTGAAGAACTTCCACTGGACCATAACTTTGCCAGGACACATGTAACCTCTTATGTTCAAAGTCTTCTCAGGATGCTTCTCAGACTCAGACCTTTCACCCAGGAATACTTCACAATTCATAACTTAATCAATTCTGTCACTTTTCTAACAGAAATTAGGCCAAGACAGTTAGTAGTTAAGAAATATGGGTGTCCATTGGAAATAGCAAGGAAGAACCTATAAACCTGTATAATATTGAAATATGTGTAATTCTTTTGGGAGTGAAAGGCATTAGTTAATGTAAGGTGAATAATCTCTTAACCAAATTTGAATTTATACTACTTCCCTGTAACATTTTGGTTTAGACAGATACATTTGCTTTCCACAGGAAATGTCCATATGATGAATTTTGTAGGTTGATGCAATTTTAAAGGAGTGTCAGATTTCACGGCATAATTCTTAGTAAGTTTTTCAATTATAAAAGTAGTTAAAGAATCTGTAAGAAGGAACTGAGAGGTTAAAAATCTCAGACTGTAATTTATAGTGTAGTAGGCTACTGTGAATGCAAAAAAAGACTCATAACTTCACAGCATTTTGTAGAAAGAATAACTTCGGAAAGAAAGTGTACGGGGAGTTTACTAGAAATGGAAGAGTATCTTTGCCTTGTAGCCATGCTTAATGACGGTATTAAACTTTTCTCTTCTGAGGCTGTCAATGTACCTTGCTGAGGTTCACAGATCCTCCCTTAAGAGACATTTGTATTGCATGCATTTAAAAAAAAATGAGCTGAAAGATGGATATGACTAGGGTGTCTTATGAACTGAATACAAGGAGCTGAATAAAACACTAGGTTTGGCTCCTACAAAGAGTTGTTTTCTTCCCTTTCTTTGTTAAGATACCACCATTCCTCTTGCACAGACTTGAAAGAAAAGACCAGATGAAAGTTAGGGAAAAGTGATGTAGAAAATGTGATGGGACTGTAAAAGAGGAAAAAAAAAAAAGAAAAAAAAGAAGAAATCAAATACTCCAATGAGTAAAAACAAAACAAAATAAAAAGGATACAGATACAAAAAAACCCATGAGAGGCATGAAGAACACAGACATGAAAAAACCAAACTAGAAAACTATGTAGTAAAGAAAAAAAATGGGAAGAGAGGGAAAGAACTAAATACTACTGGGGAAAATTAAAAGAAGGCAAAATTTTAAAGAGTACAAAAGTGAGTTTGAAACATAAATCACTTGAAGTGATTATCTTAATATTTAGTTCAATGATTCTCAAAGAGAAAAGGCTTCTAAGTAATTATATCTTCTGAATATGGGACTTGAGCTACTCCAAGTTTTATTCAAGGACAGAAATTATCTTGAGGAAAGGGAAGGGATTTTTGGAGAGAATAACAGCTTTAGAAAACACGTGCAGCTACAGAAAGGTTAAAATGGAAAAAGGAACTAAAAAAAAGGATCAAAGAGAAATTAAGATAAGAAAGTCAGTGAGAATAAGGGACTTTTCAAGCTTTTACCCAAATGCGAGTGAAGAAGCGAAACAGGAAATTAATACAAATCAGGGACTTTCTTGACAGAACAAAGTTGAGCATTAAAGGCAAATCTGTCATCTCAAACCCACATGTTTGCACTCAGTTTTGGTACTTCAATTTTCAGACATGACATTGAAATAGAGAATTCTCACTGAATTAGTAACTTTGAGCAAAATACATCTCAAGTCATCATGTTACAAGGGCAAAATTGTGTTTTAAATTAACCTAATACATGCAAAAGCATGTAACTGCATTTCTTCAAAATCGGTCCAAGAAGAGGAAGGTGGCTCAGTCACATAGCACCTTCCTATTATCTGCTTGGTTCACAGGGCAAGGTACTACCATTTCTTTAAATATTAAAAAAAATAATTTTTATCAATGCATTTCATTTTGTGGGAACACACAAATTCAGACAGCCTTAGCCTGCAATGGAGTGAAATAAACACACTGCTTATGGTCCCCAGTTTTCTCCAGCAGTTTCCTGAGCACCAGGAAAAATAAGTGAGAAGTGCCAGTCAAGGAAAGCCTACTCCCTCTCCTAACTTCAGGGGATGCTATAAAAGGGACCACAGAAAGGTACCTTTGTGCCTTCAGCACCAGTGACCTTTCTATTTGCTCAGAGGAGGCAGTCTGGGCATAGATCAAAAGACAGACATGTGTAAGATGTAGTATAAGAAGGAGATGGAACAAACTTCCTGGTCCTGAGACATGATCTTCTCCTGCCCTTCCCTATTTGTACTGGGCTGGTCCTATTGCAGGTGCTGGAGATCTGAAGAAGGGTCATAGGAGCAGTGGAGAAATGGGGGGGGAAGGACAGACTCCACTTAAGGATCCTCTCCCCTTGACCTGCTTTTACCAGCCCAGGCTTTACGTCAGCTACAACAGATCCAAGAAAACTAGAATGGGACCTGGCATTACTGATACTATGAAATACTTCAGGTTCTCTATGGTATACACCCATTCCCAATACTTTGTTTCCCATTCCCACCATGAAATGTTCATAATGACTTCTGGTCCTCGTCCTTTATGTGTATCCAGCACCCACTGCAAAGTGGTACGTAGGGCAGCAGCCTAATTCATGGACCTTTGGAGATCATCTTTAACTCTCAGCTGTCAGGCCTCAGTCTGAAGCTATCTGCTCTAATGAACATATACTCCTCTAAATACCGACATTATTTTCCTTTGCTTGTAATATTATGCATTTCTCAGTACTGAGGACTTCGCAAGAGATGGTCCCTTCTCTAAATCTAGGCAGTTAAGATAAAGAAATACAAAAGAAACAGACAGAAAGGAAAGAACAAAACTAAATCCCACTCACCCTTCTATTGACAGCAGAAGTGGGAGACAAATGCTATGTTTTAACTGACAGCACAGTGATTTGGGTCTGTGTCCCCCACCCTGCTCTATATTTTTGGCGTACTGACTCTTGGTCAACCTTACATTTCTATTTTGCCCCAACACAGTTTTAATAGGAAATATTTAAATGCCTATCCTAGTCCATGGACTGTCTGCAGATCACTCATTGTCTAGCTTTGTAGTCAATCAAAAGGCTGAAAGAACTTATTTTAGAAAGCAGAAATTAAAATAATTATTTGTTCACATAATAAGAATGCAAAGACACTTTAAAGACATTCTTTAGGTCTAAGCACTGACTTGAATTTTCATTCAAGATCACCACTAAGCAGCAGGTTTTTGCTTAACTTTTCAGCACTCAAAAATATTTCCATATTCAAGTCACAAAGTTCAGTAATGGAGGAGAAGCTGTAAACAAGAGGTTGTAAGAGGTAAGTCTTGAAAGCATTTGCCAAAGTGCACAACGAACACTTCAAAACATCAAGCCAAAAAGATCCCGGTGTGTACTTTATAGCAGTAAAGCCTTCAAACTATTTCTTTAAAATTAAAACTCAAACTACCCTAAAAAGAAATTTGTATTTCAGACGGATGTTTTGTCCATCTGCACTGAAGCAAAGGATTTAGGTCAGGGACCACGATCATTGATAGTGGTCTTGGTTATAATTTGTAGGGAAATAAGCTAGTCAGAGAATTAAAAAAAAAAAAAAAAAAGAAAAAAAGAAAAAGATGGACAGGGGCAACCTTAAGAAGAGGCCAATAGGAGAAATCATGATCTGTGGAGGAAATGGCAACTTCCAGCGTCCCAGTTCTGCAAAAGACTTCCCCAGCTCCTGAAGGTGATACCGGGTCAACAGGTTCTATAGAGCCATGGTACACAAACCTGCATGTACTGTGAATAGATAATCCACCATCAGGGAATCTGCCAGTATGTCAGTCAGGGCTAGGATATGTTATAGCAGTGTAGGCAAGTCTTTTATGTACAGTAAAACTTCAGTTTCTCCCTCCCCCCTTTTTTCTTTTTAAGCAGCTTACGTGATTTTGATAATCATTTCCATCTGTCTTAAAACTGCTTGAAATATGATGTTGCATACAAAAGCATATCTAGAATTTGAGTCCTGCATCTGCAATTAAATTTTCAGCATATCGGAAAACAGAAGCAAAATCTTGATGACAGAATTCACAGAGTGAAATCTTAGTTTAACCTTGGGAAGATGAAAATACCTTAATTTAATATTCATCGATCCACCATCTTAGTTTTGATCAATATTAAATTCTGATGCTAATAAATCTTTACACTATGCCAAGGACAGAGAAGTCAATAATTGCTTATTACAGAATAAAAACACAAGATTATTTTTTCATTTTTCACATTTCACACACAGCAATTATCAGCCAGCATTAAAGCTTATAAAAGCATCTGTCTCAGGCTCCACCAGGTAAAAACAACTTAAAACTTTCTAGGCAGCCATGGTTGATTTGAACACCACAGAAAATTTGAGTTTTTTCTCAATGAGCCACAAAGTACCACCTCATTTAATACCTGTTATGTTGCAAGAAGATTATTCCACATAGACAATCAATAGACACATATCCCAAACAGTTTCTCATGGAGAAACTATTTAGCAGACTCAGACCTCACAACTGAACACCATTCTTAAATTTTAGGCTTAACATTTCTTTTCAAGATTTCATTCCTTTATGTTCACTTAGGTGTTGGGCATCAAAAGGGAGCTCCTGACTGTACTCAAGGCAGTACCAAAATTCCCATCGATTTCAACTGGGACAGGGTCTCTCCTTAGGGAGATGAACATGACTGTCACTAATACTGGGAAAGCAGCCAAAAGGCTAAGATAGCCAAGACTTAATAAGTGTATTTAATTTCAAAGTATCCTAGTTTTGCCTCTAAAAACTGTGCCTGCTCTACCAGCATCACTTCTGGCTGGCATCAGTGAACGAGCACGTTATCATGATGTCACCATCTCATTAAACAGGTCATGCAGATGAGAAGGCAATACATTAACGACTTGACATATTGATGGCTTGGTTTCTTTAATTCCAGTCCTAACAGGAATTTTTAAGCCTAGATGTAGGCTGTACATAAAGCTTACTGCACAAATAACTGTTAAGTCTGCTTTTTAAGTTAGATTCCATATAAGTTGGTGACTTTTGACTTTGACGATTTAGCTTTCTAATGGGATGTCACGTGTTCACGGGGCAAACAATCAATCAGTGCAATATTCAAACCTCTTCATCAATGACTACAGCAATCATTCTTTATTACGCAGTCAGCAATCTCCTGCTTTTAGCCATCAGCCACACAAAAGCTGCTTCAATCCACTGCCATTTTTGCCTCTGACACAAGATAGTGTGCCATTTATAGACAGCTAAAAAAAGAGGCAGGCATATGTTACTAAGTTTTCTGATACTTGTCTTTTGATAGAGCCTTTGTTTTTTTGCTAAAAAAAATGAAATTGCCATCTGATTTTACTGAAATCTAATTTATATCTATGTTAATTATGTAGTCAACGAGCCTCATGGGATTATGTGGGAAGCCAATAGTACATTCTTTATCATCATAAATATTGTATTACTTCAAATGCACTTTGGAAATTCCATTCTCAGCATTTCTTAATGATATTCAGAATTCCAGGATAGAATAGACTCTTATCATACAATGTTAGAACAAGTTCTACTGCTTGTGTATTATTTTTTCTATTACTGCAATATCTATCTTCTTTTATACTTCAATAGTCCACTAAAACATAATATTATCATGCTAGTCAAAGGGTTACTGAAATTTCTATTTAAATGCTTTTGATCAAAAAAAAGTAACAGTTGCAATGCTTTTACTATAGAAATAAAAAGTCTGTACACAACATTTTAGCCCATTAAAAAAAAACAAACCTCAAAAAACAAAACAGCAAAACCCCAGCATACTTTCAGATAAGCGTATTAATCTATTTTCTTCTTAATACACTAAAATGCTACTAAGTTTGTACATGTTTTAATTATTGCACTTAGATTGCTTTGTGTACTTATTGTGCAGGTATGAAATAAAATCTTCCTCCACAGCTGGTGGATTTATTTTAATTTTTTCCATCATTTAAAAGTCTTTCTCTATGGACCTCTATTCACGACTGCTTTTAGGATCTCTCTCTAGCTGACTTGCCACTTGCCTTCATTTTTAAGGCTGTGCTTGCTCCTGAAACTGCAATGCTTCATAACTACTTAAATACTTCACTGTCAGTTCTTGAGGACTGACATTAAAAAAAAAATCCCACCTTGATACAAACACCTGATCTGCATTCCTTTCCCTTATGGCCCTCAGTCTGTAAAGGCACCAACAGAACTTGTTCCTACTGAAAAGCAAATTGTGCAAGTGCTCTAAAAGGAAAGAGCTGTGCAAATCCCCCAGTCCTAGGCAAACAGAAATCACCTTTAAATTGTATTTTCTGGTTAAACACACTGTTGTTCATTATGAGGATTCATGATATAAAATCTGAGCTGAAAGCATAATGAAAGACACGGAGCGCGTCACATGAATTCTGCCTGCGTGTTTGGCGATGGGCTACGCAGAGAACACGCAAAGCTGCGTGCTTGAAGGGTCACAAACTCTTGCCGTTCACTGCAGGTTACTTCCATGCTCTGCACTTTATGTATCTCTTACTACAGCTGTATAGCTGCTGCTTTGCCTTGCTGTAAACAACATTAGAAACTGACCCACAGCTGTGGCTTTCTTTTTGGTCCTTCAGGGACTGGTCAAGGGTCGGGAGTGGAAGAGGAGCTTGTTTTCATGGCTTCCAGAGCACACGCACGTGGTTTCCTCTTGCTGAGGAGTAGTCCTCTTCCTCTGAGTAGTCCCACTAGCTGTGCTCACCGTGTCCCAAAAGCCATGCAGAAACAGTGATGAAAGATTCTTCAAACTGGCGATACCGCCTCTTGCATTTCAGAAAGAGTATGNGGTTAATAGGTTAAAACGGATATACCCATTTCTCCAAAACAGTGCAGAACAAAGTTATAATCCCAAATTCAACACTGCATTGGAATGACGGCTTCTAGAAATCTTTAAGATACTGCCTCCCCATCATAACTCAAGATACAAGCAGAAGTCATGTGTCTCAGAGGAGATGGAAAGAATGAAGCACACAGTGTTCCTGAAATTAATTTAAGATAAAGTTCCAAATGGAGTATGTTCTTACATATCACTTATTTATCAGTTCTTACTGCCACTCTATTTGTATCAGCACATTTTGGGTTTTAACTGCATTTCATCTGGAATTTACATTGTGATAACCACTATTACTCAGGTATAATTTAAAGTGTATGTTTTAGGTCTAGATGTGCAATAGGAGATAATAAGCAAGTAATAAGAAAAGGAAAGTATAATGATAAATGCAAATAGACTATACAAAAAAAGCAGATTTCTTTTTTCCAAATTCAGAAATAATTCCTGCTCATTAGTTTCAGCCAGATCTTTTTAATAGGCCTTCTTTTTGAGAAATGTTTACAATAAAGTAATTTATTTTGTTTGGTTTTGACAACTGGCATTATTAACCCAAGTTTAGAAGTTGGTCAAAGTAGACTTTTTAAAAGGAGCTTTTATTTCTGTAGTTAAACAGAGAAGACTGTTGCACACATTGTTCTTATACTTTTGGATAGTGGACACTTCTTTACAAATTTTTGATTAATCATAATAGAACCACATTCACTATTAGTCAAATAGAAACTTCATGACAGAGTTGAGAGACTGCATTGTAAAGAGGTGGGAAACCTTTTTTCTTTTTCATCTTAGGCATGAAAAAACCTCTAAAGGAATTTCTCACAACTTACGTGATGATTGATCAGCAGACAAAAAAAAAAATGTTATTGCCAGGCTAAGCTTACTAGCACCTTCAATGCAAGATGGTTTCACTTTTGGAAGGTTCTTGTGTTGTCCTTTATTTATTGGGAATATCATATTGTATTTCTTCATCTCCAGAAACCCTAGATCTATTCATCTAGGGACACTGTTTCACAAAAAAAAAACCAACTATCTGCATAGTACCAAACACTGTTACTTTGTCATGACATAGAGCAGGTTTTTTTCAGGATTTCCCCCCCTAATTTATTTTTTATTCTTTGTTAGATGTGCTTTTCTGAATCAGTATGATTTTGGTGTGATAGCTATTTTGGCAGGGAAATCTGCAGTTAAAGAATCATCTGGGGGTTATTTGACAGGTCAATTGGGATTGAAAGTCCTGGAAAGTGCATAGAAAAAACCAAACCCAAGCGACAGTTCAAAAGAGCTGAGGAGTCATTAAATACAGAGGAGGTAGAGACTGGGAAGTGTTCACTGCCCTTCAGGAGTGCTTCATCCTGCCTTTGTGTTTCATTGACACTCCACTTAGTTCCTTAATCTGTTACTGAAAACACACGTGTGTATCTGTGGGAAGGTGAAGCTTTCCAGTGAACTCCCACATCCCACTTCACCTCTAGTCCTCTCCTCCCTTCCCACAAAAACATCAAACCAAGCACCAGATCCAGCCTATGCACTGAAATGATCTGTCAACACAGCACACAATCCCAGGGCCAAAAAAACAAACAAACAAAAAAACCTCACTCAACAGGTTTGACCAAAGGAGTAATTTTGCTGTGTCCTATCTCAGTCTTCATGCGTGGTGCCACATAGCCCTGAACTAACGGATAAGGCACTATATCCCTTCCGAGTCGATTGAGTTTACGTCACATCTCACATCACAGTAGCTCTGGTGCCTCATACCTGCCTAGCCCACGTGTAAAATGCAGCCAGTAGTGTTTCTGTCAGACATCTAGGTCTCATCAGCACATACAAGCCAGAAGCCTCATCTGTGATCATAGCTAACATTAACATTATTCACAGCTGACCTCATGTAATTTTCCTAAAAGGAAAATTGAGCTTAAATTCACTGGTATAATAAGGAGGAATTTCTGCTGACTCATTCATTGTTTAAATATTAGAACTTATTAATAAAATACCATAGATTTACATAGTCCTTCGCAAATATGTGTCTTTTTTAATGCCTTTTAAGAGTTGCATGACCACAGTCTGAGCTATTTATCTGTCACAGAATTGCTGATTCCACATACTAAAGCTATCCGTAAGCGTTCAGCATCTTTCTTGATTTGTGCCAACATTGTGGTTTTTATACTACATACCTCTTCCTTTATTATATATTGATTTTTATTCCTATTAACTATACAATAGTTTTCATATTTTTTATTTTCCTTTTTAAGGTACTTATGCCACATGAATTCCTCTGTCATAGCTGAAGGCAGTCTAATTCACTAAATTATACTTAGCTTCAAATATATGGAAACAGTAGTTTCATACAACATTCCGGTTATATGAAACAACAGAAGTTAAACAAATTGTAATTGCCTTTATACAAATGTAAATAGTTTCAAACTGCATTTTTTTTTACTCGGTAAGTATTCCATTGAGATACTTTAATGGTGAAGCTATTCACATATAAACACCAAGGATTTTAAAAATACTTTATAGGAACTGGATCCACAAATAAAGTCAGCTTATTTGACTAAAAGAGTAATTTCTCTCAAGGTTTCCCCCAGTGACCTCCATGGTTATCTAATAAAAAAAAAAAAGATTCCTTTATGGTCTGGGCAGCTGCTCTTTGCACAGTATGCATTGTGTATAAACGCAGCTCCTGACTATCCTAAAATCTGGGGAGCAGCAGCCTACCCTAGGTGTCCTTCTACACCCCCACAGCTGCACCAAGCATAGAATAGCCACAGCGAAAAGCTGCGCCCCGCAGAATGCAAAGCTCGAGTGCTACGCTCTACAGAAACCAAGACATGCTGACCCAAATTCTGCCATTAATGCCACAACTACTTTGTGGTAAGCATAAGCTAGAACAATATTTTTGAAAGACATAACACCTTTGGCATTTAAATCACAAAGTTATTGGATGCTAAGTTCTTGAACCCCTTAAAAATGCAATGCTATAGGGCTGCCTTTGTGAGGCAGAAATTGAAAGTCAGATGGGATGGGAAATTACAAAGCATGCCCTATTCTGATAGCAATTCCATCTTGAGAGCATTATCAGAGTGCAGGTAAGGAAGATTATTTCCAGAAGTGAATGGGCCTGTAAGGCAGCACAGGAGGAGACAGCAATGAGGAGGAGAAATCAGTGAATGAATGAATTGCATCCAGTGTGCTTTGCAGTAACTCCTCCCCGCTGATTCCAAAATCAGCTGGGCCTTCTCAATTGCAATGCCAGTTGTTTACAGCTTTGAATTTTGGACCTTCAGCATAAGCAATATACACATCTTAAAAATTTGGACATGAGAACCTAGATAAACCTTCATGAATGAGGGAATGGAATCATCCCAAACCGAAACAAAATGTTCTGTTTCATCCTCTGCTACGCAGTAATATTGAGAAATGAAACTAAAAAATTACCTGAAGCATCTCAAATCTGATCTGGGGTGAACACAGAATATGATCCTTGCAAAATTTGTGACTGTCTTCTCTTTCCTCTCTGAACCTGCACCAAACTGAAAACCCTGAGGGGAAGACTGTATCTTACTGGTCTGGGTGAGCAGGTCTTCCCTCTTCCTTTCATCCATCACACGCACTCAGGTATTTCCACATCCCTTAAAAAGCCAGGCTTAGGTCCCACTCCCTTCGATGCCAGAAGACAAACCTTGTCTCCGGACAAAGGAAGCAAGTGCTGTCCCTCACTCAGGCTTACCACGCTCTGGCCTTTCAGCTTCCATCAAGACACACCTATTCAAGACTCCATCGATCACTAAGATCGCCCCGTGTCCCAGGGTGCCTGCCAATCTAAGCTCCATGGCACGAGACTCCTAGCTTTAAATAAATTATCCGGTGTTTCTAGGCTAATAGTAAAATCTCACAAGAAAAAAGTATAGACTTCTAAAAATGCTGACTAGATGTACTTTATCAGCTATTTCTAACATTTAAGCAATTAGAAAATCACCTAGACTAATGCAGTTTAGTTAATAATTTTGCAGGAAGTTAAATTTGGGCATCTCATACTGCAGATGAGAAGATTTTTGAATAAAAGTAATAACATTATTTGAAAACTGGTTTATACAGTGAATTTTACAAAACGTTTTCTCCTATCTCAGAATTTTCCTATTACAAGTGAGCCTTCACAAGAGGATATTCTAGCAGTTCTCCTATCCACCACCTTCAAGGACACTACACCAAGTGAATGAAAGCATAGGGAAGGCAAAAATCTACTAATCAAAGGCTGCTAGGCAAAGACTGAAAGAGCTATGGCTCCTTTCGGCCTACAGGGCCAATATAGATAGGCACTATACAAACCTGTTGTTTGATACCAAGAAATAATAATTCAAAACCAGCTGTTTTCAAGTTTAGCATGAGAAGAAAGAAGTTCCAGGACTGGAAAGGAAGGGGACATTTTACGCAGTTCTGTTTAATTTTTTTGTACCTCTCTTTCCACCCCCTGCCACCCTCGCGGCAGAGGTGTAGCTCATTCAAAAGCCCTGCTTACTGTCAGTCATGGATGGAAAAAGAATGAGGTTAGAGGCTGACTAGAGCATCGATTCCCTGCTACGGCTCTTTAAAGTTATATATGTAGACATATTTAAAAAAAAGTGTTTTCTATTTTTCTTTTGCAGCCTAAAGAATCATCTGTGGTCTACCGATATCTCAAGCCTGACTGAACCAACTTTAAGATTAAGAGTATTTTTGCTGGCAGTTCATCCATTTGCTTGTTACCAGTGGTCAGGAGCTCAAATCTTACCACTTTGATTTTGCCTTGGGAGTTTGGATAATATCACATAAATATTTGTATTAAATCCGTAGTCATGTGGTATAGCCCCAATTTCATTTACTAATTACATTCCATATGTACATTCCATGCAACTATTTACCACTAATTGAAGATATTTAAAATAATTGCTTTAATGAATGCACCATTAAGAATTTCATATAATAATTCTACTCCAGATTGTTTCCAAAAAACCTCAGGAGATACAACCAATGATAGCATCTACATCAAAAACACTGTATAATGTTTGGTATTTTAAAAGTATCCTGAGCTTACTGTAACAAAAAAAATGAGTTGAATTCAAGAGTATCCATCTCTATGTCAGTAAGGTATTAACAGGAAAGAATTTGGTTCTATGGCTTTTAAGAGCTTGATTGTTAAATTCGTAGTGACATGGGAGCTGTCTTTCATTTGGCAGAGGAAAAAAAAAAACCAGCAAAAAACAGATCCCCAAAATGAGTATGTACAGTTGAGAAATCTAGTTTACTGTCACTGAACTTTATTCTCCTTTTCATTTTCCGTAATTGCAGTAAAATAGCTGCTCTTCAGGGACATATTAGGAAAAGAATAGTAATTAAGCTTAGGAAGGTATAATCTGTATAAAAATGAATTAGAACTGACTCAGTCCAAAACTAACGTATTATAGATTCAAATGAAAACCTAGCTGTACTCTGTGAATAGCTTGTTCAAAAACACTTCCAGATTTCTAGATGTCAGCTCTGTCACTTTGGGCACATTTATTATCCTCCTCAAAATGTGTAACCCTTCAATGTGAAAAACGGCATCACTGAGGAGTCAACACTTTCCCTTCCCTAAGGAGCCATGCCTGGGAATACAAGCAAAAATCCTAAAACCAGATAAATAGGAACTCTCTTTATGACTAGGCCCACATGGTTTATCAACACAATAACTTAAATTGTCCATGATATTTTAGAAAAAACATATAGCCCATGCTCTATTTTTTAAATCGATCACAGCAGCAAAGAAATCAGCATCCCAAGAGCTTTTAAAAGCTTGCTTTCCAGCATAAGCTTTTTGAATTGAAGCATTTTACTAAAAATAAACTCACTGTTTAATAGTTCCTATACTTTGTTTCCAGCCAGTGAACAGAGAAAGGATGACTAACAATCCATAAACAATTGCTTTTTAGATGGTGTGTTTGACAAAGTAAAGCAGTGAAATCTGTAGTTAGATGTGTTTTATGGGACCATCTCCCACAGTCCAAAGAAACTGGACAAAAAAAAAAGTGTATGGACTGTTGGAACATACATTATCTACCAAAATTTTCTTAAGATGGCACAGACACCAGAGAAAGCTACCACCAAGTTCACTGGACTTCACATTCCTGCGAGATCAAAACTGGTCAACTTCCAAGTTTATGTGACATTGTTGCTTTCCCCTCTCCCACCCCCTCACTCCAGTATTAGGCCTTCACTTATTGAAAGCATTAGAAACACACAGTTTATTCTGTCAAGTCTAAATATGAGATCTATTTTTAAAATTATTTTAGTCAATATATGCACAGAAGAAAATGAAAGGCCTTTAAACAGACCTCTTAGATTTCTTCACTATAAATTACAAAACCAGAAATTAAATTCAACAGAAAGCAAAATAAAGCATGACCCTCCCTAACCACTAAATCATCTGTGGCAACCTGTACAAATGGATGTATTTTGGCACGTTCCCAAAGCCAAACTGTCAAAGCTAGCTTTAAAACAGGGTGTGAATTAGCTTCATGCCATGCTCCACCCTTGACTTAACCCTCAAAGATATCGCCAAAAATTTGCTAGACAAGCAGACAGGGAAAGAAGCACAGTATCACTGAGGACAAGAAAGTCATACAATTTGTTTCCTATAATTTTGCAAATCACTGCACTCTGTAGAGAAAATGTAAGAAATGTGGCACATGAAATGCGCTACTACCCCCAGACTAATCTGTTGTGTGATGATACTGCTGCTTATTATTTTTAATTAAAAATTATTTTAACGATTATCACATTGCATTGTTTTTCTGAGCATCATTGAATATTTTTAACTTTCATCTTCCAATGACATATGAAAATCCTATATATAAAATTTTATGAACAGTAAAGAAAAAAGGTGAAACCAGCTTCTTCTAGGATATAGCCCTACGACTATGAAAATGCATGACAGTTGTATATGAAATTTACACAAGCAAGGAGGGTTAAGTAAAGCTTTACTATCAGACTAGAAATACTGCATTTAATTATTCTAAGAACATTTGCAACAGAATTGTATAAAACTCAAGTAGGTCTGAAATACTTGTGCAATAACAACATTCTGGCCTATAGATACATGCACACACAGAACAGCTCCCTGTCATGCTCCTAATGCTGATGGAGAAGACGCTGGCTCAGTTCCAGTCTGACACACATGGGCAGGCATTACAGCACGTCCTGGAAAATAGGCAGTTGGTTTTGACTATGCAGGGACTAGAGAAGAAACTACCTTCTGCAGCATGCCAGACCGTAAAAGAGGTTTAAAGTCTAATATAGCAAGGAGTTCGTAAAGTAGGCTTCATTTTATTTATTAAACACTTGCCAGTGCATATCCAATGCTGGAAGATATCACGAGTGATTTACCTACATCTTTTATTTTGTTTGTGTCTCTGTAATGCACTGCATGTCTCAGCTCCTTATTGTATGTTAATATTAAATCATTACGCACAACAGCTGTTTTGTGTTCCATGTGGTTTTCAGTTTCTTGCTGACAGGTGTCCAAATCACAGCAACTATCCCCACATGTAGTGGCAGCTGGCCACACTGCCATCTCCAAGATACCAGAAGTGGAAAAAGAGGGAGTTTGTTTACTGGGATGATTACCACAATCATTAGATAGCTCTCTGTTTGGTTTGAGAACCAAGCAGAATTTAGAACAGTGTATTTTGAAGCATTCAGAAAAATAGTCTTTCTAAAGTTATAAGCAGGATGTTGGTTTTGTATGGAAAGAAAACCCTGATAATTGTTTCAAATATTTGGTCAAAAAGCTGAAATATCATTTGCAGAGTTTCCCTTTAATTTAGTGAGTTTTCCATAACATGGCTGTGTTCAAGTCAGGTAATCCTATCACTGTAAGAATCCAGTATAGTACACACATAGATCATGGTATTCCTACATATCTGAATTCAGATTGTTGTGTACTTTTTCAATGTTGTAGTCATTTTTCTGGTAAGTGAGAAGAGTTAGAAGACGACAGAGGTTTAACTTACAAGCCAACATGTGTTTGACCTAACGTTGCCATGTTTTTACTTCATTTACACAGGGAACACAGATCAGCAATGCTATTTTCAGCTGCCCATTGGAGTGACAGTCCATCTAACGGTACAAGAACTGCTGATGTGGACTAAAGACAAAGCAGTAACACTTGCAGGCAGAAGGTCAGCCTCTGGGGCAGGTGGAACCAGCCCCACCGCACACCGCTGTCCTCGCAACCAAGTGGTCAAATGCCAAGGCAAAGAAAGCACAACAGACCTCAACTGGCTTTGTAGAAACCTCTCTAATTAGGGAACAGTGGCTGAGGAGCACACGTTGGACGGCCTTTCCCAAACGCCGGGTCTGCCCAACACGCTGTGATCCCAGCTTTTCCACAGTTTGCAATTAGAAAAGAGAAGCTGAAGTCGGAACGGGCCTGGCGCTTCTCTGTTTTCCATGTTAACTTCCAGGCTTTAAAGGGTTTAGCAAACTATTAACCATCTTGGTTGCAGTCTCATTCCCTTAAGAAATTCTAAACCTGATATTGCAGAAAGGCATGGATATTTCATCCTCACACCTGCTAACCCTGGAGGGAAATATCTTTAAAACAATCTTCTGGGAATGCTTAAAAAAAAAATAAAAAAATCCTTAGAGCACATTCCCCAGAAATTTTAGAAATCTTCAAGAAGCACTGTGCCTTTGAAAAGAAAAGGCAGCAAAAACCCCCAGCAACAAACAAGGCAAGTTAATTCAAAGCATATTTTCGAGTATCAAGTGTGCTCAGCTGTAGTAACTTTTGCTTCTATCACATGAAGTTACAGTTGAGTAGTGCCATTGAAATGTACTCTATTGAAAAGAAAATCACAATGGAAAAAAAAAATAGGAGGTTTTGTTATTTTAAGTGGTTACAAAAGAAATAACTGTTTTGGTTTATTTTGTTTTTAAACACTGGATCTAATCTTGGTAATAAATGTGTGCACAAGCATTAATGTATTCTGATTATCTGTAGTGCACTCTGAATGCAGTTCTCTGCTTAAAATTATCTTTTAAAACATACAATAATTTCTACAACTATAATTCATAAGATATGTTACCTTTTACTTAGCATTATATTTAGAAGTCATATGTATTTATTATTCTGGGGAAGTTTTTAATTAAATGTACCTCCATTTATTATCAGTAAGGAGGAACCTCCTAAATATGCCAGGAGCCCCAAAATTACGTAAGTGGGGCTCAGTTGCATACTATTTCCAGGCAGTTGCTAGTAAGAGAAGAGAGAAGCAGATCTTCCTTTTACCCCTCGGTAGCTGGTGGGGCAGATGGACAACACATGCAGGAAGCTTCTGAAGCGGCATTAGCTTCCCTCCCTCAGCCCAGCTCTAGCTGCAGCTACATCGGGAGTTATTCCCCAATACGCTATCAGCGACTTAGCACAGAAATCAACATTTCTGCTGCAAACACACGCTATTCAGACTGATGAAATCACAGTCCCACAGTGCTTTCGGTGTCTGTGCCTTACGAAAAGATAAATTACTACCTACACAAGACAGAATGAAGCGAGCTCAGATGGGAATTGTTCCTCAATAGTGTAAGTCATGTGCTGATAAGCAATCCAAAACTCTGATTTTGGATCCATATGAAACTAAAGAGAGCAGATGCAGAACCCACTGGTCTGGCAATAAATCTCCCCTGCCCCCAGCACTGTGGTTTTCTTTATTGAACCGGCTCCCTTAGAAGTTCACAGCTGCCCCCCGAGCCTGACCTTCAACCTTCTGCCTGACTTGGTGTTGCAAGTATTATTAACATTATATCTTCTAGTGCATATCAGCAGTTCTTGTCTTTTTTTTTTTTT
>VXBL01003978.1:606338-741454 GCA_013400195.1 Aramus guarauna
TGTGAGGGGGACAATTACATAACTGTTTACTTAAACTCATAATTTCTCGGAAGCCCAACACAATCCTTTTGTTATCGTAATCTCTAATGGGCATATATAGCGTGAACGCATCATGGCATGAAACTGGATATAGCTGACTTTGCCTGTCTGACTGGTGACTTACTGAATCCTGCATGTCTGAACTTCTGGGAAACAGCTGCTGGTCCCACACTGAAATTAGAACATTTGAGCTCGCCTGATTTATGTTAATTCCCGTGGGAACAATGACATGAAGAATGAACACCACTTGTAAATAAAGTACCAGTTCTCCCAGCGGTGAAAAAAAAAAAAAAAAACCCCAACAAAATAATCTATTTACCACCTTGCTACACTGAAACATATACAGTATAGTGATCTCAAAGCAAACAGAGCCCTGAGTAGATACTCAGGGAGGAGTTCAAAGGAGGAGGGAGTTCAAAGGAGGAGGTTATCTGCCTTATCTTGCCATTATTTGAAGAATTATCTTGCTACAGTTATTGGGTTGGTTTTAGTTGAAAAAGAAATATTATGATGTTGCAGGGCATGAGGGAGGTGAGTAAAAATGAAGTTTATGTAGAAAAAGGGTAGGAAATACGTTCAAGTGATCCCATTGTCAAGGAGTTCATATTGTCCAAAATTTAGAAGTCATTACAGTTTATCTGGGTCTGATGGTTCAGCCTGACAGGTCAAACGCTTGAAACCTGCTTTTCTAACATACTGGACTCTCATGGGAGACTCCACACAGCATTACACTGTCCACTGATCAAGGCTGGTATTCATGAGACCAAAGCCAAGGCGGCTGGAAATGACTCTTCAAGGATTTCATAGTTTTTCCTATAGATGGGAAGAATAATCCCTCTGAATATTTAGTGCAACCACATAAATTAGTCAAAGAACTAACCAGTTGTCCCTGTAACCAGAACATGACTGGATCATCTAGTAGTTTGCATAGGTAACAACAGTTATGACCATTTGACGGCCTTTTAGTATTCAGGATTTATTACTTCTGAATCTCTAGCAAAAATTCTCAGCAATTGGCTAATTTTTACCTATGAGCACAGACAGCCTTTAATTGACTGCAGAGATTCTGCTGCTTGAGTTACATCAGGTAGCAAAGCACAGGCAGGGCTACTTAACGAACGTTACGGGTTTTTTTAAGGAACATCTCTTCATGAAACTAAGTCTTTTGCCAGGTTAGCTTGGAAAGGCACAGTAATAGGAGGTCGGGAGGAAAGAAGCACGGTCAATGTGTTTACGACTACAGAGAATCAACAACTAGAGCCATTTCAAAGGACAGAGCACTAACATATTATTACTAGTCATTTTCTTATGAATTTTACATGCCAAGCTCAACTCAGGGTTAAAAAAAAAAAAAAAAGGCAAAAATGCCTCCCTTCCCTCCAGGTTTTTATTGTTAAGATTTCATTTGTCAGCTTCACGTTTGAAAAGGCATAAGATGAACAGGTAAAACCTACATTAATACATTTAAGAAAATTGCAGATTGTATACTCAAGGAAGAGAATTCACAAAAAGTTCTTAGTTTTTAATACGTAAAATTTGAAAGTGATGGACAACAACTTTATTGTGGTGTGTAAATACTGATATAGAAATGTCACTGAAACCAAAAAGCAGGCATCGAGCAGTGGCATCTTCATACAATGTGCTGATGAAGTTCAATGCCCCAAAGACCCACCCCCCAAAAAAAAATATCCATGTAGAACTGACTGATTACCTCCACATTCTGCAGCTCTTTAGATGAGACTGTTTCAGGCACAGGGTGACCTGAATTTTTGCTATGTTCTTGAATGGTATAATTTGAAAACTTAGTTGACTAATCTGCAGTATTAGCACAAATAGCTCTGAAAAGGGAAGGAGGAATGGATGCTTTTGCCAAAGAAATAAGAAAGCCTCCAAATATCAAAGGACTGAAGCAAGGGCAGGGGAGTAAGATACAGCACTTTATACAGATGTTTCACTAATGATTGCCAATCCAATTGTGTCCCTCCTCACCGTGCTAAAGGAGATTAAAGACTTTACTACAGTCTTCAGGGTTTAGGGGTAAATTAATGTGGAACAGGACTTACTGGAACTGAGATTTGGACTCACGCAAAAAATAAACATAGGAAAACTGCTATCAATAGATGCTATTAATGAGAACTGAAATTTGGATTTTCTTTTTTTTTTTTAAACAACTGCACTGACTGAGGATGAGGAACAGAATGTACATACTGGAAAAAGTTAACTAAAAGAAGAATCTATTGTCACTTAATGTCTCGGTGTCCCAATTTTTCTCAAAAAAAACTAGGAGTGGCAAGATGCAACACAACTACTTGGTTATCTCAGGATAACTTGGGGGATTCAGATAGGGTACAGCATAGCATTATTTTGAAATACATAATAATAATTTGTAGCCTCACTCTAATATTTGCACACTTTCCTTCAGAATTTCTAGCAAAGGAAAGGAGAGGGAAGGAAACCCATACCAAAAAAAAAAACCCAAAGCAACAAAAAAACCCACCACACACCACAACAAAACAAACCACAAACAAACAAAAATCAGTTCTGTTTCACTAGCCACATTCTACTTTTTCTAGTTTCCCTGAAATTACATTCTAAATTCCATGAAGTCAGCTTCCCAATTTCTAAAACTCATATGAAAGGTTTTTGCCTTCAACATTTTGAAAACTCTTAAAGGAATATTTCTTATGCCGTGGATATCAGTTGTTCTCGTTCTTTTTTCTGGTTGCATCAATTAAAAAAATAATAAATTGCTATCTACATATAAACTACATAAATGTCAAAGTACGTTACAGTTGTCACGATGCTGTTTCCAAGGCACAGATGGCTCCCTTACTTTTATCCATAGAGGAATTCCTCAGGAACTCCATAAGATAAAACTCTCCAGAAGCTTCATTTTGAGCTTTTGTGTTACCACTGATTTTGAGGGAATGCATTTTGTCCTTGGCTGTCACACAGGGCATCCTCTCATTGATAAAGCATTCTAGTCAGCAGCAAAAGACAGATGCTTTATACATACCATTACCTGTTAAGCTAGTAGTTATGTACTTTTTTGGTAAGTAGTGGTATAATTGTCCCTTCAGCAACTACTCCAAAAGTACAGCAATTATGGCTCATGGTAGAGCTTTTCATTAAGGAAGCAGGAGTCCAAGCGTTTACTCATCAACAATGCAATAGCTACAAACTGAGGAGTAAAGACTGGATTTATTTTTTTGTCCTAGTACTTTGTTTTCTCCAAAGGTAATGCTCAAAAATCAAGTTTTATGCAAAATATTCCACCACTTCATTAACTGTTGCATGATGCACAATAAAAACAATCACATTGCAGAATTTTGTCAGTACTTATTCTTCTTGTTTCCAGAACTGATGGATGAGGGAAACTTATTTTTGAGCAGAGGACAATGGGGTATTAAAATTTTAACTCCATAAGTTGATAGCATGCTTGTCAAACCCAGATCAGAAACAGGAATATCAAACTCCATCTATTTCATAGCCAATGAATCCATACCATCACAAGTATATTCACACAGACAAATCCTAGTGCTGGATGCACTAGGGCAAAGTCAAGCAGATCAGCAGCATGCAGTTTTTCTAACTTTACTTGAACTACTGGACTAGCTAAACAGAAGAAGGGATTAGCAAAACAAAAAGAACAAGAGAAAGCAAGCCTTGTGCGTAGCAGGTAATGCCATCGTAAGGCATTCATACTCAGAAACTGGTTACAGATTTCTGGACTGAAAGCTAATAGAGTTGAAGGTATGGTTGCAACAATCAAGATGCTGAACCAACCATGGAATTGGAAAAGGAAAAAAAACACAAAACAAAAGTATCCACAGAAAAAAAATAATCCTACCAAACAAACCCCACCACCCACCAACACAAACATTCAGGCCAAATGAAAAAAACAATGTTAAATATTCCTTCTTGTACAACAGGTATTGTGACACCCTTATCTGGGTAATACCACAGAGTGACAAAACAAAGTGCTCCCCTCTCTCTTGCCCAGTTCACCTCTACAGGACATATTTTCTACAACACTCCTGAAAAGTTAATAATGTATGTTTGCTTTTTTTATTAAGTATTGAGAACAAATTCTAAGATCAAAATACCAATAAAACAATTTTAAGTGTATATACACAAATATTAGCGATTAGAATGCTCAAGCATTTCTTAATTATAAATTGACAGGTATGTGTGCTTCCACTGTGCTGGCTTTCGGAGACTATTATTCACGGCAGTTGAACATGGAACATTTTCTCCTTCAAACTGTGAATAGTTCTCCATCTCTGACAAGGAACGTCAGTTGCTAGGAGCATGACTGATTATGTTTTATTTGTTTTGTTTACTAATACATCTTGGGACTATAATTTTTTTTTTTTTTCCATTAGTTAAGGTTAGGGTTAGTACTAAGAAGGCAAATTACTATTTCAGCTTATTTTCAAATAATTTAATTTCTTCAGCTGACATAAGACACTTCAAGTCTTCAGTATACTGCTTTGCTTTAACAGATAATGTCATAGCTTTTACACAAGACCCTTTTGAGTAAGGGATGTTTTGTTTAAGATGAGATAGAGAGCCACGGTAGTGGAGCACACGCCTGTACAACACGCTATCCTCCTTTCTCTCTCCTCTGCTCAGTCAAAAGCTGTTTCTCCACGAGGCGCCTTCCCCAAGTCCCTGGGAAGCCTCACTAGCATCTAATAGTGCAACCAAAGTTCACTGTCTCACTTTTCCCTCAAAGACGGGAACTCCCTCCTCCTCCTCTTTTTTCCTCCCATTTCTTATTTTGCAAATCTATACTAATCTGCACTTGAGAGTTGATAAGACTTCCAAAGAAATATGATTAACCACATTATTTCCTCTATTTTTTAACATCTTAGGTGCATTTTCTGGAGCAAAAAGAAACACACATATATATAAGTAACCCATCATTTCTTCTATTTTGTACTTACCTATAATCCTGTATGGCTACTGTATTTCATGATACTTATTATGTGGTTGTAACCCAGTTTCTCTCAGGGAAGTGGAATGGTTTCTCTCATTTCTACTGTACCCTCATAAATAGGGCCACTCGGATCCAAATGAAAGTAGTCTGAACATACAAGGAGAGGGAAAGATGCCTCTGGTCTGAAAGACTAATAACACAATTTTCACAGAAACTTCAAGATGGAATATGTTTGCTCCATCCATTGTTCTGTTAGTTTCTTGGGGCCTTAAGTTTTGATCAAAACCAACACTTTTCCTAGGGATTAAGAACACAGAACAATATAACCACTTGCACATCTACCAACAATCCAGGTACAGGCCTGTGAGGGAAATATACAGTTGTCCCAGTTTTGGCAGGGATAGAGTTTATTTTCTTCCTAGCAGCTGCTATAGTGCTGCGTTTTGGATTTAGGATGAGAATAACATTGATGACACACTGATGGTTTTAGTTGTTGCCAGGCAGTCAAGGACTTTTCAGCTTCTCATACTGGCCTGCCAACAAGAAGGCGGGGGGATGCCAAAGAATCTGGGAGGGGACACAGGGAGGAGAGCTGACCCAAACTGGCCAAAGGGACATTCCATACCATATGACATCATCTTCAGTATATAATAACTGAGGGCTTGGCTGGGAGGCAGGGCAGCTCAGGAACTAGCTGAGCATCAGCTTTGGGTGGTAAGCAATTGTTCTGTGCTTGTTTTGTGTATTCTTTTATTATTATCATCTTCTTTTTTTGTCCTATTGCTTTGTACGATTGTCTGTATCCCAACTCACGAGTTTTACTGGTTTTCCCTTATAGATTCTCTCCCCCATCTCACTGAGGGGGGAGGAGTGAGCAAATGGCCGCGTGGTTGTTTTAGCTGCCAGCCAGGTTGAGCCACAACAACAGTATACACCCTTAACCTGAACTGTAGTTTTTGCATACAGGGCTATTCATCCATTCCTCAGAGCCCTTCCCTTTCAAACAAACATTAATCTTGCAGCCACTCTGCAGCCACAGAGCCAATATCAAATATTGTGCACACTGTCTTGCTTTCAGAGTGATTCTTTTCAGTATGGGTGTCCTCAAAAGAGAGGGTATGCTCAGGACAAACCAGGGACAGAGCCCATACTTGAACAGAGTCCTAGTTGGGGAAAAAAAAGAAAGCCAAATAAAAAACCCACAAAAAAGGAAAAAAAAAAACCCAAACCCAAATCACCAAAACAAACACACCATTGAAAAACCAGTATTCAGAAGTCTCCCATATCAACTGAAGTCTTCCACACATTTTAAATACTTTTTCCACTGTAATTTGCCAAGTCAAAACAAAGTGCAGTGACAGGAAAACAGAATAGCAAATGTTATGTCCTGCCAGCCCACATGAAATATTGATGATAACTCATGTGGAAAAGAATTTAATGTTGAAGTTTATCAGCACTTGACACATGACACATTCCAAATAATTAGGAATTACTGTAGGTGATAGATAGACCAGACCTTTGTGTCAATAGGAAGGGTCAGTTTCATAGCAGCCTTAATCTGTGTAGGCGTAGTCACAAAGAAATATGTTATTAATGTGACTCTCTCATTTAAAAAAAAAAAAAAAAAAAACAAAAAACCAACCTCCATGGTCAGAAAAATCCAGATTTTTTTCTCCAAGTGAGCAGTAAAACTTGATTCACATAAGATACCAAGAAGAACAGGAAGACCTATAAAATGGCAAATGCCTTTACACAGAGATCAAGGTTCCCACAGCTGCAGCTCAAAATTAAGGAGAATGAATTTTAAGAAAGTGTATGTGACCAGGAAAATCTCCTAAAAAAAAATAAATCTATTCAGCTGAGGAATCAAAAAGTGTCTTCTTAACCTCTTCCATCCTTATGTGACATGTTCCCTAACCTCTCCTGTCTTTACAGAAAGGGTTACAAAATAGTAGCAATTCATATACTAGCTAATAATCCTAAAATGTGATGTTTTGTAGAAAATAAGAGTTAGAAAAAATATGGTTTTAAATCACATTGAATGTATACTTTTGAAATTGTTGTGGACAAAATTTAGACTATTTTGGAAGTTGGAGGGGTGCAAAGGAGATTAAGAATTTCTGTAATTCTGAAGATAAAAATTGTCTGAACAAATACATATTATAAAAAAATTAAGATGTTCTTCATGACACTAAGTAAAATAAGCATTTAAGCTGCTATGTGAATCTCTATGACAGATTGTTTAAATAGAACATGGAAACATCTGCCTGTGTGTTTTTCACTGTGCTTTCAAAAGGTAAGTTGACTCTACAAATATATTCCTGCGAAAAGCCCTATTTTTCGCTAGAAGTAAGTGTTCCCAATTAAAAGCCATTCTTTCCCACCAGTCGCAATATGGCACTGACTTCCATCATTATCTGTTCCCTTCTCCATGTACTCTCAGAATAGCTCAATCACCAAAATGCATCTGATCACTGCATGGCATTTATAATTTTGGGACAAGAGAGGGAAAGAATACATTCTTAGAGATTTTTTTACAAGAGTAAGAGTTATTGACCATTGTTTGGCAACAACTGAGAAGTAAGGCTGCACCTTTCATTCTGAATATGTTTGTTTACCATGTCATCAGTACAAAGGGTTACCCAAAGGGATAACAACTGAATGTCAGGGATCCTTTCCATACCTGCTGAAAAGAAAAAAAAAGTCAGGCTCTACTCAAGAAGACTCAGCTTGTAGTCCCTGTACTGCAATTGTTTGAAAGACACGCACAGGACCGGCACAAAGACCTAGCAGAGTGTTAAGCAGAAGGAAACAAGCGCATGTCCTGCAGGTCTGGACATCGCTGCTCCTTGGAAGGAGCTCTGTGAGAAGCCATGCGCAGCTGCCTGCCGCTGGCTAGCTCAGCCTTGCTGGGGTTGCCTTTGCCGGCCTCCTGTAGCTGCTGTGGAGCTGACAGAAGCCGCTTGCGCGGAGCAGGCAAGGCAGCGAGTCAGAACAAAGGGTTTATTGAGTAAAGCCAAGCAGCGGCTGGTTCTGAAGCAACCCCCTCCTGCTTTCAGCTCACTCCAGCTCCTGCTGTCCGGCGACAGGTGGGGATGGCTATGGCTAGACAGAACTACAAGTATCCCCACTCTCCTCCTCTGGCCACACACTCAAGTCTCCTCAGGCATTCAAGATCTCGAAATTCAAACCAAAGCCTCCAGAAAGATCAATGGGATCAATGCAGTTATGCACAATTCTGGGTTAGGGTTTTTTGTCTGGGTTTGTTTGTTTGTTGGGGGTGGGGGGAGTGGTTTGTTTGTTGTTGGTTTTTTTCCCCCCCTGTCTCTCTCTAGACAGCCACAGCTATTGCTAAATCAGCACAAGAGTGGTTTGGCATAATTATTTGCCATCTCCCAGGCTGGCTAATCCCCCCTGAGCAAGGAGGCAAGCTTGCTTTGCCACACTAGGGAGACAGGGAAGAGAGAGCCTTCTGGCAGCAGATCAAAGAGCTACCCTGTTCACTTGAAACATGTAGAAGGCAGAAGCTGCCGGAGCTTTAAGGTAGCGAATGCTTTTCTTGTTTCACTGCTTCGCTGGCCACTTAGTTGACTATGCTGATTAGCTGAGGGAGGCACAAGCCAGCAGACAGATGTAGGGTATGCACAAAGGAACCTGTAAAATCCTTTCCATCAACCTGAGACAAAGCGTACAGCCAGAGATGGCTTCACAAACCAGCCATTAACTGACACAAAGTTTGTACAACTCTCTGTTTAGTTGGCTACTACTAGAAGAGCAAGTCAGAGCATTTTGTGTTTCTTTTTAAAGCACTGTACCAGGTGCGGGTGCCCAGGGTCTCTCAGGGGCTGCAGAGGCCTCTGTGAGGAGGGGCCGGGGCTGCCCGGTGCCGGGCACAGCCGGTTCCAGCCGGCTCCAACCCACCCACCGCAGGGCAGGGCTGGGCCCCGCAGCCACCATGGCGGTGCCTCGGGGAAAGCTGGGGTAAGAAAGGGCAAAGGGCTGCCCGGTAGCGAGGGGAAAAGTGTGAGACACAGGAGAGGCAAAAAACAAGGTCAGTGAAGAAGGAGGCACGCCATGGTGCCCAAGCACAGATTCATGGTGGGTGGCGGAAAGCCCACGGTGGCACAGGGGAAAACCGTGCGAGGGAAGAAGCATGAGAGAGAAGTGGCGATGTGCTGACTGTACCCTCCCCGCTGCTCAGGGGAGAGAAGTGGGGAGCCAAGGAGTGATGCCAAGCCTGGGAAGAAGGGGCGGCTCGGAGGGAAGCTGTTTTAGCTTTTCTCTTTGTTTTTCAAAATCTGACACTATTTTTAATAAGCAATACATTTATTTTCCCCATGTCAAGCCTATTTTGCCTGTGACAGTAACTGGTAAGCCATCTTACTGTCTATCTTGACACACAACCTTTCTTGCCCTATTTTCTCCCTGTCCCACTCAGGAAGGGGAAGGGGTGAGCAGCTGGAAAAGCACGGGGCTGTGAGCCAAGGCTAAGGTACCACACCGATGTTAGGGCCACATCGCTTTGCAGAATGGGAAGGCTTCCCAGAGCTTCTGCAGGCTTTTTAGATTTGATTTGGGTAAAAAGCAGAGCAAGAGAACTCATTCAGAATGTTTTTGGAAAATGTCTTGAAAAATCTAGAACAAAATTATTCTTTAATATTGGCATTCCCTGTCAACTGAAAACAAAGTCAGTACTCTCCACCTCTAACACATGCTAAGCAGTGCAGATTTAGGCTCAGTATCTCTCTTATTCACGCGTACATGTGCGTGCTAGATGCAAGCACACACCGGATCAAAGCAGAACTCTCCGCTATGGCAGCGATTTTCTATACACTTAGCGTATGTGTGAATGGCTTTTCAAGGTTGAGTGAGAACTGTTTTCTAATAAAGCTTTTCATTGCAGACATGGTCTGAAAAAAAAAAAGAAAAGAAAAAAGAAAAAAGAAAGCATTAATTCAAATCCATAAATTCTGCACCAGAAAAAAAGGGAAGTCAACACAATCCATGGTAAGGCACGATAATTTATAAAACCATATGTCAAGGCATACTTACAACAGAAACGAAGGCACCCACGGTCTCTAGAATGAAAAAGCCACTCCACAGCACTTTGATTGCTTGATAGTGACAGATGAGAGCTAGAAAATACAACCTCCAAATTTCATATATCATACTGCAGATTGATGCATGCACATACCGCACTTTGAAAACCCTTCACTGTAGTTTTGCATCATGATAAAATAATCTAAGAGCCCTCTGCCTTGCTGTATATCAAGACAAGCTGTGAGGAGAAAAGCAAACATCAAACAAACGAACAATAAGCTTGTTTCTGTATATTTAACAGATCTCCATGAATCAAATCCAAAGAGATATTGAAAATTCATATACGTTTTCTTTGAACCATGTACGACTGTCAGAACCACTTTTTTTTCTTTAAATGCACAGCTGTCTAATTGAGCATTAACAATCTAATAAGGTACACAACAGGACCTGAAGAGCAACTTTTCTTTCAGAGCCTGCAGTGCACAGGTTCTGTATCACTCCCAGCTTTTCAATTAGATCATAATTATAACATGCCTCATTTAGAGCTACAGGAACCCTGACCCTGTCAACAGTACCGGACCATAACATGTCTGTCTTAATTAGATCTGATTAGTTCTGGGCCTAGATTTCATTGTGAATCTTAGCTCCGTTAAAAACTGCTCATCTGTTTGGCAGCTGCGGGTATTGCTGAGCCATTTTCATCATACTGCATGGGTGTGCTTTGCTCCTCCTGACTCTCCCGAGACATTAGGACTCAATGCAGTGTTTTTGCTTGGCCCTCAGAATAAGGCAGATTATGGAAAGTAAAGGAAAGAGGTAAAAGAGAAGTCTGAACTTTTTTTATGGGCAATTTCACACTAC
The DNA here is from genome assembly GCA_013400195.1 of Aramus guarauna. Classification (NCBI taxonomy): domain Eukaryota; kingdom Metazoa; phylum Chordata; class Aves; order Gruiformes; family Aramidae; genus Aramus; species Aramus guarauna. Next base: position 617,221 of record VXBL01003978.1, read on the forward strand.
ATCAGACTCCTCAATTATAGTGTAACAAGGCTTAAATTTGTATAAGCAAGTCATATTTTGGGAAAAATAAAAGATTTCTGTAAAAAACACTCTCATAGGTATGTTGAAATTGAAGACACATGACAATGCAAGAGTCACATATGTCATCTATGAGTGACAGAAAAATGCATAAATAAGCGGTGCGGTGTTTCAGTGGTTTGAGGTGGTTGTTTGGAGAATGTTGAGGGTTTTTTTGGTGTTTTTTTCCCTTTAACGTCAAAGGTGGTAAAAATTCTCAGAATTAGCATTATGGGGGTGTTTCTCCACCATAGTATTTTGAGCATATTTTAATAATCTTATAACATATAAAAGTCTTTCACCTGTAATGATTTAATCTTGAGTTTTTGCAACACACAATTGATAGAAAGAAATTACATCCATTGAAATACCCTTTCCCTCTTTGAAGTTATAGTAATTGATTTTTCCTCTGTATCACACTTCTGGGGTAATATTAAAAGACCAATAGGATTTTTCCCTCTTACTGAGATAATGATTATAACGGACATTCCCTAAGAATTAGTTAGCACTCTATATTAAAAGTCATATTCCCATAGTTAACTTTCATAACTATGTGCACCATTTAAAAACAAAAAAACCATGACCACACAAACAAAAAACCCACAAACCTTAAAAAACTTAGTTTACAAACAATGCTACTACAATTGTGCTGCTAGAATTTATTCTGTATCCCAAGGATACTACTTTGTTTGACTACAAACCCCATTTCTTAAACCCCCGAATGACTCTCATGTACTGTAATTGCAGTGGAAAGCCAAAACATACTCAGTATTATCAATACAGACTTAAAAGCTGTCATTGTATACACTATGCCTACAAACGCATTGGCTAGAAAACGCATTTCCAAGAGCTTCCACTATTCTCAAAAATACAGAATTTGATTTAAATAAAGGGACAACTCAGGCCACTCACAGAGGGTTATCTCTACAAAGCTGTAGTTTTTAAACCTCACTCTATGTACATTTGGTTCTTAGTACATAGGATTTCTCCACTTGCTAACAGATTGTTTTTAAATGTATTCTGTTATCACAGCAATAGCAACTAGCATCTATCCATATATAGTTAATTTAATTCCCAAGGATTAGAAAAGCATCATGGTTTACTGAAGCTGGCAGCTAAAACAACCGCACAGCTGTTTGCTCACTTTCCTCTACACCCACACTCCCCCCCCCAGTGAAATGGGGGAGAAAAACAAAAAGGAAAATAGGTAAAACTCATGGGTTGAGATAAAGACAGTTTAATAGGACAGAAAAGGAAGAGAATAATAATAATAATGATGAAAGAATATGCAAACCAAGTGATGCACAGAACAATTGCTCACCACCCGAAACCAATGCTCAGCTAGTTCCAGAGCTGCCCTGCCTCCCAGCCAACCCCTCAGTTATTATAGACTGAGCATGACATCATACAGTATGGAATATCCCTTTGGCCAGTTTGGGTCAGCTGTCCTGGCTGTGTCCCCTCCCAGCTCCTTGGGCATCCCTCGCCTTCTCGTTGGCAGGCCAGTATGAGAAGCTGAAAAGTCCTTGACTGCTTGGCAACAACAAAAAATATCAGTGTGTCATCAATGTTATTCTCATCCTAAATCTAAGACACAGCACTATAGCAGCTGCTAGGAAGAAAATGAACTCTATCCCAGCTGAAACCAGGACAAAAAGTTAGGAGTATCTGAACAGTGTCACTCATAAAAGCACAATATCAGAAAACTTACTGTTCAAATTAAAGTTTAAGAACAACTGAGCATTTCAGCAAGACATTTTTCAGAACTCAGAGCTAATCAATACCTACCTCCAAGTTAACATAAGAGACAATATGAGAGTAAGACTACTTTAAGAAAACAAATACTAATGCATGCTTCACTATCAATGCCACACTTTTAATAGTATCTGAATTTTAAAAAGTTTAGTTTTATGAAGAAAATGGAATAAGTTAAGGAAATAAAGTTTTTTTTTCTCGTCCATACATCACAATAAGTGCTGCAGCAAGTACAAAAATACTCAGTTACAAAGCTTCCGTTACTATAACTCCCAGAAGCCTTTCTCTTTCTGGAGTATGAAAATCTTAAGCAGAAGATAAGGAGGAGGTACATTTAACTGCCACCATAGTATCTGTGTAGCAAGAAGAATTGAAATACAACAACCAACCTTAGTTCAAACCATAACTCCAAGCCTACTATTGTTCCTTCCTGCTTCTGAAGTTTAAATGGAGGTTACCTGAAAATTACATTATATAGAAAGCCTTAAAAAAGCCCATGATAGTCTCAGAACTTAAATTTAATTACAGAACAGAAAATTAGAAGCAAAATGCTTCTAGTAAAAGAACAACTATATCTTTAGAAGTTTCAGGTGTCATAGTAGATCATATCCCAGGTATACTCAAGCCTGTGATATTAGTTCTCTTTTTGTTTTTTAGTATTAGTTAATAATAATGAAAAATCCATCTATTACATATTCCTCTTCTGAACTGCTATCTTAGACCTTCTTTTTATGTAAGCACTGTTACTGTCCATTGAAAAAAGTTTTCTGATTTTAGGAGTCTCAGGAGAGTAGAGGAAGGATATCCTTTCAGACTTCCATCTCTACTTCTTCAATCTGCCAGCTGTGCTCCTTTAAACACAGCTGAGGATACTACTGAGCATCTCTGCTGCCAGGGCAGGCTGCTGGTTCATACTCAGCTCACTGTCACCGGGAAGCAGGTCCTTTTCTGCAGAGCTGCTCCCCATCTCATTATGTTGCCAAGGGCTATTTCTTCCTAAGTGCAAGACTTTGCATTTGTCCTTGCTGAACTTTCTAATGTTCCTGCTAGTCACTTCATTGAGCCTAAATCTATCCAATCAGTATCTCACTCATAGAATCACAGACTGGTTTGGGTTGGAAGGGACCTCAAAGATCATCTAGTTCCAAACCCCCTGTTACAGGCAGAGACACCCTCCACTAGACCAGGTTGCCCAAAGCCCCATCCAGCCTGGCCTTGAACTGTTCCAGGGATGGGACCTCCACAAAATCTCTGGGCAACCTGTTCCAGTGCCTCACCACCCTCACAGCAAAGAATTTCTTCCCAACATCTAATCTAAATCTACTCTCTTCTGGTTTAAAGCCGTTGCCCCTTGTCCTATCACTACACTCCCTGATAAAGAATCGCTCTCCAGGGAGAGCTCAATCAAGCAGCCTCCCTCTGCCCCCCTTCCGTACAGATGGAGTGCAGGTACCTTTCTGCAGGGTCCCTATAAAAATCCCTGTGCTCCCTCTTTCCTCTTCCTTGGTGCTGTGTAGCCTGCTCACCTCCTCCTGCAGCACCCTAACCTGGCAGGGATGGCCCTGCTGGCAGCACACACCTCCACCCTGCTACCATCCCAGTCTTGGAGAGCCGAGCCCAGCCAGCCACCCCAAAGCTCTACTGAGTCCAGACCATGGCCGGAATGGCAGAGGTACCCCAGCCAGGGCAGGGGACTGGGTGCTCTAGCCTCAGCATCAACCCTGACCTGTCTGCAGCTGAGTTGCTGACCCCAGCCACATAAACTGCTGCCTCTGCTGGCTGCGCACTCCGCAGGAAAGAAAAATAGGCTTTTGATGCAAATATTTTTCTATGATTAATGTGTTTTGTATTAAAAAAAATAGGCTATTATTGCGATGGACTTGAGGTTGGGCATATCTTGCCTAAAACTACAGTTTTATTTTATCATATGCTGTAATTGACGAGCATCTTTCTTCAAAGACCAGGGAAATTTAATGCTTGTATGAAAACTTTAACAATGGACGAATCCATTTTTGCTTGAAGTTTCCTCTACCACAAGTAGTGCATATTCTAGCAGGATTCAAAACGACACTATCACTTCAGTAAGCCAAGTTTATCTTCCACTTATTGTAACATGAACATTTCCCTTATCTTCAGTGGAATCTACAGTTATAAGAACAAGCACAACTGCTAAGATTTACTGGGCAGAGACCTTGTTTTCTGGCATGTCTGCAAAGGAGCATGCAAACTACAGAGGCTGTAGGCACATTAAACAGCGATTACAATTTGGCCACTGACCCAAGTGAGTTGCAAGTGCTAATTTAAGGAAAATTTTCATCTCATTTGCATTAAAGTGATCATCATTAAACACTCTACAAATTCTTTTGCAAGTAATTACACAAACATAATATTAGGTATTAAACACACAGAATGCTACAGTAATCTTAGCAGCTTTATCTCAGTGAATAAATATGAATCAATGTGCATCTGTGCAGATTTCTGCCTGATCTCTGCTTTCTATTAAGCGTATCATAATGTTTGCAGAAACAGAAACATTTATCATAAAATACCATGCATGCAGCTTACTATGAATTAACACAAATGTATTTTGAATAATGAGATCGATCAATTTTGCAAAATATTGCTGTTAAATAACTCACTATTTTAAGATACTGTGACCTAACTACATGAAGTTTAATAAAGAGAAAAAAGAGACTTTTTCAAAGTTTTTATGCAATACTTATTGCCATTAATCTTTTGATGCAAATATTTTTTATACAAAACACATGAATCATAGAAAAAGTGTAAATAAAAGTATGCTTTACAAATCACTGGGACTTATTTTATTGAATTTATATCAACTAACAAAATACAGTCTAGGTTTATATTCAAGTAATAAAAAACAGAAGTCACGCTGTATTTTGTTAGTTGATATATTTACATTCCTTTGGGTCCTGTTGAAATTTCAATTGTACTATTTTAGATTCATTACTAATTTCACTGCATCAGCTGACAGTGCAATGCCCAAGTACTTCATGCTCTAATAGTAAAGGACATAAACTAATAGAAGTTAGCATATTGCTGAATTTCAGTTAGTATTAAAAAAATTCCATATATTCAACATAATAGATTTCTACAGATTAATGATGGGTACCAGTTATCCATGCATGTGCTAACTTAGAAGAATCACCTATTCAGGAGTACAGAGAAAACTGAAATCCTAACTTTTGAGGACTTCCCCAACTTGCCTAATTTTGCTTTTCTTTTAAATTATTTGGGCTCCTGAAAGAAACCAGTAAGTTCCCCCTCCAATTCCAGAACTTCCTGATGTGCCATATCCTGCAAGGAGTACACAAGCCTATTAGGACAAGAACAGCAGTGTGGAAATGTCTGTTCTACGATACTAACAGAAACGCACTAGTTTGTCGTCTTGAGCCTGAAAGGCTGGCAATACCCAAAAGCAGCTACATCGATAAACAACAAGTCTGCCAGAGGTAAGAGCACCAGATCTTTTTTAATAAAAACTTTCAAAACTATCTTTGAAGGCAGCACCCTGGTGACATGCACACTGAATCAAAAGCAAAAAGTTACTTTGACACTGTGAATCTCTTACGGCTGAAAGAGCGGGTGAGAGTTGCTGAGGACATAATCCATTTATATATAGCGTGGCTTCCAGTGAAGAGCATCCCGTCACTCATCACCTACTCCCTACAGTAGCTGGTCTGCAGGTTTGGCACTGATGGGGGTGCGGGTCAGAAACTAGGACAGTGGCACAGAATAAGGGTCAGAAACTAGGACAGTGGCACAGAATAATTTAGTCCGGCAGACTCCGTCACTTCTAGCAGTGTAGTGAACATTCCGTTCGAATAAATGCTTCACTTGATGGAGCAAAACGTTAATTACAAAAAGCTTTTTCCCCCCAGCAAGTGTTACAAATATTTGGCACGGCGGTAGGCAAGGATGCAAGGGAAGAAATACAGGAATCAAATATATGGAAATATTATTTTTTTTCCTTTTCTTCCCTTAAAGGTCACAGCTTTTAAGTCAATAAGCTATTAAAATTGCCTATCAACTACTGAAGCAAGAAAACATCTTGATAGTAAAATAAATTAGAACAGTGTTGTCAATTTCTCCCCACTGTTAGCTTAAAATATTCCAAGAATTACCAATAGCAAACTCCGAGCCTCTTTCCCTTATTAGTGTCATTATCTCTTCTATTCCCCCAGCAATGCCTTTCTTCCCTGCCCACATAAAAACACAAATGCAAAACTAAACAAGCCAACTCCAGCCAAGAGTCTAAGAATCAGACCAGCTAAAATCTAAACATACTTGTAAGTGGAAAAAATATCTACAGTGGATGGGGGTTGTTGGTGGGTTGGGGAGGGGTGCTTTTTTTTCTTTTTTTTAAAAACAGAAAGGTGATTATAAGACATGTGTTTTAATCCATAGCACACCGTATGAAATAAATTCAGGCATGCTTTTAAAGCTTAATGAGTTGTTAGATTTATATATTGCCACTTTCAATACTATCCCCCCAAAAAATGGATGCCATACTTCATCTATGTAAATATAGAGCCAAAATAAAAGTGATCCATCATAAGGGAAATTAAATTGTCCCTAAAATATAAGGACTTCTGGAAATGATGAGGAAGAGAGAGTTCTGACAGTCCGATAGATTAATAGCGTGATAATAAATTAAACATAAACCACCAATCCCAGCTGCCTGGGATCTAATGGTCACTCAGGGACATTACAGAGCTTTAACATCTGGTGCGAAGAGGGCAAAATTACCACTACACTGGCCTTTCACCTTCTAAAGACGCCGTGATTGCATATGGCACAGTTGCGTGTGTACCAGATGCTCACTTAAAATCTGCAACAATCCCTTCCCAGTAAACCCAAACGGTTTAAGTGATTTTAGTCCAAGTTAAATCACAATGAGTTTAAAAGAAAATGCAAACAGAATGCTACTCTTTCCATATAAGATTTCCTGCTTGGGGGAGACTTATCCTTAGATAAGAGAGGTACTTGTTTTACTCCAGATCATAATGAGAGGGCTGGACATGAAGTCCTGGGAAAAAGCTTTGGAAGGCATTGTACAACAGTTGGCTTGCTTGAGCACATTTTCAGTATATCCCCTTTCAAATGAAAATGGCTATGCTTGAAAGCACAAAGTTGCAATTTAGAAAACCAGTGCCACAGCATACACAAATAATGACCTCCAAACCAATAAAAATGTAAATCTAAATTTAATGGGAGATTAAATACACAGGGAAATTAACATTAGATCAACAATTTTATCTTGCATACAATATAATTTGTTTCACTCTTTCTTAATATTTGGGAAAAGAAATGTGTCTAAAAGATTGATTGACTATACTATATACAATTGCGCCCAGCAGTACTGCAGCATTTAATCCTTATATAAAGGTTTATTTCTATTTATCACCAAAAGGTTTTGTTTAATTATACCTTGTATCAACATAACAGTATTGTATCAGACTGGAAATACTTGCTTTGAATAAAATCTGACCTTCATGAGTAAGGCAAGGGAATATGAGTGTTTTATCTTTTTGTGGTTTTCTTTTTCCTTCTTTTCTTAAAACAGTGTATTTTTCTGCATATCTTACTACTCAAGCTGTCGTTTACTATTTAACTAACTACTAACTGCATTTCTAACTATTAATACTAATAACTTCCACTCAGGAAGCAGAAAGTAATCAGACAAAGTAGTAAATTCTTAACTGTGCCTTTCCGACTTGGACAAAAGGATCCCATCCCTACAGGCCCACGACTGCTCCATACTACATGGCAATACAGCTTAATTTGAAAACATGCTTCTGGAGTGGCATGACCTCTGAGAGCTTTACGTGCAAGTGACTTCATGGAAAAGGTAGCTTAAGGCTATGTAAATCTTTCCAGCAATTGCACAGAAGCTTAACTGTCTTCTCCTTATGAATTTTCTTTTCAGCATTTACTGAAGTATTTGTACAGTGCCTCACATACTGAAAATACATTGTGCCTAGGTAACTGTTTGTAATACCTAGTCATCCAAAGAATAAGAGTTTTCTGCTGTGTGAAGAACAGCAGACAAGCATGGGAATGTTTGCTTCCATGCATCAAGTCAGGGACTGGCAGCTGGCACTAAGACAGGCATTTTGTAAGATTAGGATTGTGATATTTGACATAATTAACAAGTTTGCGACAACACCAGAACTCACTGGACTCCTCCAAAAGGAGAGATGGGTCATTTTTGACGACTTCTTGCTTTGGGATGATGGGAGTGGAAGAGAGGAAGGGATATGTGTTTGGCGGGGGAGGGGAGAAGAGTCTACAAAATTATAATTGTTAAATTTAAGGAAACTTTTAGGAGATGGTACTCTACATTTTTACATTTTTTTATGTGATACACGAATCATAAGTAGGAAGCCTTTATAAAAATCAAGTTAAAAAAAGAGACATTACTTCAAAAAATTTCTTTCTTTCTCCCAAAATGCCTAATACAGCACAGTACACATGAAAAGTTAGTCTGCTTGACCTAGTAACTATGAGCTGAAATCAATTTGTGTTATACATGTATTGTAGTTAATCTCTAATGCAGCATATGTAATCCAGTATAGTCTAATACAGTACTGTTCTGCATCACCATCAAAAACTAATACAGGGGTACAATTACCCCATAGCGCTCAGTTAACTGGGACATTTATCACATGTGGTGTCATCCTTATATTGTTGTTATTGTAGGTTGCTTTCTTCTTCTGAATGTAGCCTTCAAGGACAAAAATTTATGCTATGCCACCTCAAACTAGGAATAAAATCTGCTGTAATACAAGTCTTAAAAGTGTAACTGTCTTATGCTTGACTTCCACTTAAAGACATATTTTGAACTTCCATTTTCTGTATTTGTTCCTATCAGTCTCCAACATTGTCACATTTTTTCATATTTCACAGATGTTCACACATGCCTCATGGATTGGGTGTGTTCTGAACCTAAATTATGAACGGAAATGCTCCCCCTGCCAAGCCTCCAAGCACTAATTAATACTAAGCCGTCAATTATTTCCACAAAATCAAATATGGAGACTCTGCTAGTTACAAGACACAGGTGATCATTGATCAGACCATGATTTTACAATAATTACCATGCATTATCCTCTGAGATCTTACAGCACTGTCTAAAACATGTTTGCATTTAATTTTAAAATTTGCATGTCCAAAAGACAAAGTATCAGATAACTGAAGTTAAAAATTTGCATAATATATTTGTCAAACTGGGAATCAGTTTAACAGTGTCTTCCAAGTCAGCTCCCTGTTATTCAAGATCACCCAATTAGAGGGCCACCATACTAGTTGGGTTTCTACAGCAAAAACATTTCTGACCTGAACCACAAAAGGAAAGAATTTTGAATTGACAATAGGAGGGGAAGGTCTTATCACAGAAATTAGAAATAAATGAGTTTTTACCATCTCTTGATGAGTTTTATTTTATTATTTTATGGTTTCTTGCAGAATCGTATTACTAACAGAATGTTTTGCATACGAGCTAAACTCACAAGACAACATCTGGATGTTATATTCCATCTAACAGCCTTTGCAGAAACAGGCTGTTGGGATGAATCTCTCATGGCAAGAGCTTCTCCATTTTATCTGTTTTACTATTGGGCTCCCGTATAAAAATGCTTGGGTAAACAGCATCCACATATCAGTTGAAGGATGTACAAGGAGTTAGCAAGTTTTCTTCTTATATATATATTTGTGTTATATTAGAAGAGACAGATCTCTAGCACGTTTAGTGTACTAAAATTAATGCATTAAGATGAATCTCAGTACAGTAACAAGCTCAAGAGAAGTGACAAATGGTAGTGAAGTTCTAATATCAAGCACTTTTGCATAGCCTTTTGACTTCCATGTGCCTCAACAACTCTGCAGAACACCACAAAATTTGATCACTTCTAGATTGCATCTCCTGAACAACATAATGCACCAAAACAGGGGATCAAGAGAGAAGATGTTCAATTACTTACACTTTCTCACTCTGCTGCGAATATGTGACCAATTTTTATGCCACTATGATTTTGCCACCAGGAAACAATGTCAACTTTACAATTTTCTAAGACTTAGCTACCCCTTGGGTAACTAATTTTCACATATTCAATGCATTTCCAGAAATAACTATTCACATCTCAATTTACAGTCCCTTTTTAAAGGCTTTTCAACACAAATACTAGAAGGAAGTATAATGCTTTAACAGCTGACACTTCCTTTTTTTTTTTTTAAATTAGTAAGTTTCCATCAAGCTCCATTCATAGAAGTTTTCATGACGAAACCCCAGATATTTCATGTTTCAGATAATTAATTCGGGAAGCAGTGAATGCAACAGGGGTGAGGGACCAACTTCCTTTGGTAGGTTCCTTTTTATAGGAAATAAAAAAAGTCTTTGCCTTGTGCAACCCCAATATCCATACTGGGGGCGGGGGGAGCCCCAAAACAGATGACACCAAAAGTGCTGTGCCTGTAAGACAGGTTACTGCCCTAGGAAGAAGACAGGCCATCTTCAGGAGCAGATACAAAACCCTCAAGTCCATCACTCTTCACTCTTTGTAAGAGCTAATAGCTTGTGTCATAGGCTCCGTATGTCATCGGTCTCTATGTCACAGGCCTCCACCACCAGGGTAGAAGTTCAGAGTACTTGCGACTGGGAGTACTGATAGCTGATTAAATCTTCATAGAGAGCAACATCATCAGCACTGTCAAATGGTACGAGGGCTGAGCACCTCAGCCCAGCACTGTTACCAGCGGTGACCTTTAGGAGTTGCAGGATTCCTCTCCATATACAATCAAGAAATGTCTCTAAATTCATTTGCGGTCTATAAAAGCAGTTCTATCTCTTGAATTGCTAATAGCCCTTATGTTTACTCATTGGAAGAATATGCTAGTAAAATTTTGGCAATGAAGAACACAGATCTGTAGGGAAAAGAAGTGAAGATTTAAAGTTTTATGAGGCATGGATACCCTTCCTGGGTTCTTGCCTTGAGGAATAAAAGAAAATAAATAAAATTAAGGTGATGGAAACAATCTGGTGGGTGATACTGGATACATGTTTAAACTCCGTTGTTTTTTTTTTTCCCCTCCTTTTTAACTGGAACGGAGCTAAGCTGGATTAGTTTAAGACATAGCAAAACATTATATACAGAGTTAGACTGGGAGCATACACAAGATGACTAGAGTAGGAAAACCAGAAATAATGTCTTTTTGGGCTTGACAGCAGCTTTGTCCGTTACAGACCTCAAAGACAGTTTATTTTGATGCTACTATTGGAACGGATTAGTGAGTAACCAGCACTACTTCTCCTATAGTCTGAAGGGGGTGGGAATAAAATTTAAAAGATAAAAATCACAAAGAAACCAAAACCACAAACCCACAGTGCATTGCAAAATAATTTCTATTAGTCATCTGGACTGCAGAGGGATAACATTGAAATATGGAGAGGTTAAGGATACAGTATGTGAGCTAGACTGTCTATGTGCCCTCATATTTAGCTACAATATGATTTTCAAAGTTATCATGTCAACTTTTCCTTTTTATTGCCGCTTACAATGTCACTGGGCATCCAAATCCTTACTACAGTCAACACGTCACACTTGAACAGAGAAGTATAGCATTTGTCAAAGCTTTGGGGAAAAAACAAAGAAAAGAGTGCTGTGCTAGCCAAGATGCATATAAGAACCTGGATGAGAATTTTCCTTACGTGTGTGAAGAGCAACTCCTATACTTAGGTACGAACAGGTGACCACAAGAAAGAGCTACCATGGCTTAATGAGTTATCGTTTGTTAGCTGAGCAATAATACCCGAGCATACACAAGCTCCCAGCTTGCTCCAAGTACAGAGTCTGGTATTTTCACCATTAAGCATGCACCAGCAGGCCTGCATTCAATCTGATACCAGCCTCACTTCTGACCTCTCATACGTCAATGCTATGTCATTAACACGCAAACATCACATTAAAGCTTGTGCATTTAGAAAGGCACACTTAAGTACAGATGCTTGTTCTTTAAGGTACTTAACCAATTCCTGCAAGAAAAAGCACAAAACAAAATCACATCAGAAGTGTCTCAACAGCAGACACCATTTACCACACGCAGGTCAATCTGCCCTGAAGCAGGGTACTGATACATTTATCTCTCCCTTGGCCCCCTCAAAACAAAGAAAACAAGAACCTAACACTCAGCTATATGAACACACACACACAAAAATAATCCACAAGGCAGAACAGAGCTCTTGAAAACAAGATTTTTGTTTGTTTGTTTTTTTACTTTGGGTGCTCCTGACTTCTCAATAATCATAGGAAAGTTAGATATTCAAATCTCACCTTTACATATTGACACCCTCACCTCCTCACTTCTCTGTGAATCACCTAATGAAGGTAACTTGCCTTAGTGCGATCCTTTAACTTGCCTACTCCAGCAACACCTTGCAATAGATATAGGCAGTAATTCCAAAATTCTTCCTATTCAACTATGTGAATCAGTTTTGATAACAGTATTTCAAGAGATTTTAACAAAAAAAGCAAAACACTATTTCAGAAGGTCAGTTTCTAAACAACACTACACACCCACTATAATTTTAGTGTGCATTTTATAATCATTTATTAGGAGCAGTTACTACTTATTTATACATTAACTGTAATGCCACCAATAAAAAATGCTCACATATTAGGAGACATAGACAGGTAAAATATTTTAACTTGATAAACACTGTATTTTGGCCAGTATTTGGTTGCACCAGAATAACATTGGCTGACATTTCAAAATTAAGAACATTTCACATGGGAAGTCTGTGTTTTATTTATTTTTTTATTTTTATTTCAATAAATAAAAAAGTGATAATGTATCTTTTCACTGTTAGTTGTCTTCAGATGAACTGCTAGGAGTACAATTGCAAACACTGTACATGAATTTGGCAACTTCTAGCACAGATTAAGACATTTCTTTGAAGAAATGAAAGAGCATTGAGAAAATTCACTTATGCATTCCTCTTGCATACAGTGATGTCATCAATAATACATGCCCAGTGACTTTTGGGTTTCTACTTTACACAGTATGAATAACCAGTTCTTGCAATTTTATCGTAATCATTATACTTTAGAAGAGAAACTTTTCATAGTTTCATTTTCCATGACATCAACATTATTTTTTTTTCTTTTGGGGGTGGGAACACCAACACTGGACAAGACAATCATTTCCAAGTGAAATGAAATTAAGGTTTTCATTACTAAACATAGCATCATCTAATCCTTGTCAGATAGAACTAACATCAGTCCTGGCCGTGGGTTTTCATATGGCCTGAGATGGCATATGGGGGGGCAAAGGGTTTTTGGGTCTCAGGATCTTGGCTGCCTGGTACATGGAGAGAAGCTCTGACTGCTGCAGGCTTTGCAGAAGTAGGTAGCCAGTCCGGTGGTATGTCAAGACCAATTACCAAGTCAACTAAAACAAGCTTGGTGAGTATGTGAGCACAAAAAACAAAACAAAATCAAACCTGTGCAAGATGCTTGAATTTTGCATGATCTTTTTTCCACAAATTTTCTTTGTCCCTTGCTATTTGACCTTTTTTCTCATCCTCCTCACAGGCATTCAGCTTCTGCCGGTACAGATTCTTCAGAGGTTTCAGCCAATTCTCCCCGCCAAAGTAAAGCGCCATGGAAACTTTACTTAGACTTTGTCCTCTCAAATAAAAAGTAAACTACGTGAACAACAACCACTTGGCCTTCTCAGAGGGAGTGGAGCTACCTGGAGGTCCATGCAGGTCTGGGGCAGCACAGACATGCTCTGGCCAGTACCATGGTGCTGGCTGAGCTCTGCTGAGGCAAGAGCTCCCAGAAACGTATTTGGCTTTTCATTGTGGAACTGACAGGGTAGGGAGTTATTTACCTCCTCAACATACCGAGAAATGAAAAGCCAGCATACATCAGAAATAAATACATGGATTTGAAATGCAAATCTGCTCACCATACATGCTGTTGGGACTGTGACTCTCCAACACTCCTTTCTTGGCATAAACCAAGTTAAACTATGAAGGCCAAGCCTAGGATCCCATATAGCATGCCTTACAACAACCACACTGCTTCATTTGAGTTTCAAACTTCATATAGTTCATTAGCACTAATCTTTATTTAAAATGCTTTATTGAAAGCAGCTTTTCTTAAAGGTGTTTTCAGTGAAGTTTCTTTTTAGTACAGGATATTAACTCGATTACCAACTATTCAGAAGTTAGTCACAAAATTTTGCATTCCTAAATCTCTTAATTCCTGGACAACTGAAAAGTTTGAGGTAAGCAGAGAATCTGAAAGTTTTGGCATGTTTTGCCTGTAGATAGAAGCCTGGAGAAGATACTGCTAGCACACAGACCATGTGATATATTCAAAGCATCCATGAAGAACGTTTCAAAGCCTTTTAATTTGCATTTGGGATTCTTCATATTACTGACTTCCTGGTGTGTCCTTCAAACTTCTGCTTTGTAAAACCAGTACCATTTCTTCCAGTCTAAATCGTCCTTACAAGCATTTGGCCATTACCTTCTAAAAGATTGAAAATACTGTATATGAGTGAATTTTCCTTCAAGAAAGAAGTAACCCACAATCACTAATAAACTTTGAAGGAGTTAATGGCATGCCTATGCTTTAGCCAGAAACAGACATCAGAAGTCTTGCATCAGCTGGTATACATGGGATTACTTTATGATCAGTAGCCATTTTTATTCACAAAAGCAACTTCCCAATAGACAAATGAATTCAGAAGAAAACTTGTATTCTATTCACCACTCTTCTTGCACTAATGAATTCTAAAAATTCCACCTCTGATGAAGTACTTCCAAAACAAATTTAAAAAAAATAAAATCAATATTGAACAAAGTTCAAAATTTTCTTGTATCCTAATGTCCTAACCCCATACTGAGGCCGATTTAATGTAAACTAAATATTCAAGTAATAATTATAGTAATTCTTCAACCATTAAGTCATCTTTAAAAAAAAAAAAAGGCATGAAATAATTTCATTTGATTGTTCTAACAAGTATTTCACATCTATCTCATGGGAAAACCAAACTACAAATGTGCACTATGGCAGTATTTCCAATGTCAGTGATAGTGTAACCTAAACAACACTGCACAATTATCTAGGGCTCTCTCAGCCCCAAGAGTGAAGTTGTTTAAAAATTATTTTTCCTCAGTGCATCTTCTGGATGATTTAGTCATAAGAGGAGGGAACAAAAAACAAACTGCTCTTGTAACATTTTTGTTCCTGTATCATTTATGTTTTTTTCCAAATAATCTTACTGTAGTATTTCTAATCTTGTTTTAGTCTGGATGCTATTCTTTTTTTAAGAGTTAACTCTTATTTTCTTAAATGATTCTGTTCCTCCAAAAAGTCAGAAGGAAAGTTTTCTAATGAAGATTTTTTTTCAGTCCAAATATGATTTTGTCTTCAAAGGTTATATCCAATAAAGAATCAAGTAATCATGGCTTTACGAAAGTTTTCTTCCCCCCGTTTCCCTTTTCATGCACATACGGATGTATGTACATATTGATTAGGTTTTACCACAACCTTTAGCCTGGAGTAACACCTTCCTACAGACGTAAAGTTATTTTATGTATGTTTTCATGTTCCAATTTCCTGTACAGAAAAATAAAACTAATGCCAATGCTTCTAAACCATCCCATTTTCTTAAGTTTAAATTGTCTTTCACCACAGACAGAAGATCACAACCAGAAGACCAATGGAGACAGGGATAGAGCATATCTATATCTGGCAAGCAGGACGAGTATTCAGCTTCTAGTGCTTTCATTAATGGTGTCCCCAAAGTCTGGGGAGAGTGTGAAAGGTAGCACAGAACAAGCAGAAAAAAGGCAAGACACAGGTGCTTACTAAGGTAACTGCTATTTTTGCCACTTTCTACACATTAGGAAATCCACAGGCAAATACATGCTAGGATCTACACAAAAAAAAAACAAATGCTTTGAGGAATGAGCCTGCAGAAGATGAGAGCTCTCGGTGCCTGGCTGTACAAGACACCTAAACTTGGAGGCTCCTCTGCTACTGAGGGAAGTTGAAAGATCATGATCTCCTCCGAAGCAACAGATAATTGCTTAAGTATATAGCAGGTGACTTGCATCTCACATATGTTTCTTCCTGGAGAACGACAGCTATGGCCAACTAACACGTTAGCCAGTGAATGTGCTCAAAACAGCCAGATACTTAAAGCAATGTCCTGTTTTGTTTCTTAATAGAGATTCATTCTTGGAATGTTCCACAGGTCTCTTCTAATCTTTGGCCTCAGTCACAGCCCCAAAAAAGCATTCCCCTCCTACTAAGCCTTTTCTAGTGACATTGGGAACATCGCCTCACAGGACAGGACAATTTCTCTTCTGACCAACTGTGTACACATAGGCTAAATGATTAGGCGCAACGCCTACCCTATAACAGATCACATCAAGCCATGAGCTGGGCTCTGTGCTATTTGTACTATCTTAAGCCAAGTTACAGACCACTTTGTGCAGACACATTCTAAGTCACTTGGCATCAGCCTGTACCTAAGAAGTTTTCCTGATCCTTCCCTGCAAAGCAAGACATTTTAATGACCTGATATCTCATCATCTCCAAAGAGGAATACGAGAAGCTGTCTTCAGCTATCTCATCTTGGCAATAAGCCTACTTTTTATACTTGAAAGCTTGGCTTCAGTAAGTATGGTGCAGCATCGCTTTAATTTTCTGCCTAGATCCTTTAAGAGATTCCTATGAAAAGAAATTAATAAATGAAGAAACATAATAGTGTGTGATTTAAAGGGACTTTTTCTTTTATATATTATTTGTGTAAGCTTGTGTACAGCCTCACAGAAGCAGCCCTTACGTAGGCATTACTTACAAATAACTTCAAGGCGAGAAGCATCCCCCTGTAAGGGCTAATTGATCATACCAGAGACCAACTAATTTTACACATGATAGATATGTGCAGGAATCAGCTGTTTTCTTTAAAATTAGTAGGTGCAGCCAAATTACTTAAAACACCATGAATGCATTTCTAACAGAAAGCACAAGAGTAATCTTAGTTTTAAGTTCTTCCCTCATCTGGACTTACTACAACATCTGCTTGTTGTAGTAAGCAATCATTAATAATTACATTGCAGAACCCATTGCTTTCTGCAGTTGTTAAGATCTCCTTTATTTTCCAGGGAAGAGAAAAGAAAAACGTGAACTCTCATAATGGGCACAAACAACATTGTCTGTAAAGCAGAAAGCCAGACACTAGGCATGGAGTTGTTCAGTCAATATTAAACCCAGAGGCTTATACCAAAGACCTGTCAGCTGTAAGTGCAGGAAACAGTCAGTTAAAGCTTAAAGTCCTAAAGAATTCTGACAAGGTACAGGAAAAACTGTGTTTTGTTCATCGTACATGTTTTGAGATCAAACGTGAAAAAAGTCTATTTCATTTGAGATTCAAGCTGAAAAGGACTTTATTTGTGGACATGAATCAGAGTTCCTCGCAAAAGCTTACTGAGATGGAGCTCCTAGGTTCCCTAGTAATCAGGGGAGAGAAACAACCCTAATTGTCTCCCAGACTGCTTCTCTCCAACTGCTTTGAAAAAGATGAATCCTGCCCTTGGTGCCCATTAAACAAGAGCACTTACTTCCTCAAGTGGAATGACCTCCTGAACCACCCAGCGGCATGATCTCCTGTTGTGAGCTGCGGGACCTACACCACTGTGGGTCATAAAGAACATACCAAACTCCTAACTTTCCTCCAGAAACAAAAGCAAGCCTAGAGTTAGTGATTAAAGCCAAGGGTGATGAATGAGGGGAAGTGGGGAGACCTCAGGCTTCTGTTAGTAGCTACCAAAGTTTGCATATAAAATGCAGCAGTCTGCAATATATACTACAATAGTCTTGCATATCGCTTTCTGCACTAGGAACAAGAAATTCAAGCACATTAAAGCCTAATTAATATCTTCCTTATTAGACAATGTTTGAATTGAAAAGCAGTGTTGTAACATGCAGTACACATGACATGATTTACTGCCCTGCCATACAAAAATCCCCACATGGAAGACTATCAGCACCACATCCTTTTTTCATGTTGTACATCGCTAGTCACTGTGGACTGATGGGGTCTCCAAGACAGGTTCTCAAATCCCAGCCTAGCTCTCTTCTGATGGATGATGGCATCATGAATTGTATTTTATTGTTTTCTTTTTCTAATATGTGCATATAGACTACCTCCATCTGGTACAGAAATTTAGAGTATAAATGTTATTATCTGAAGTGCAGCAAAGTGACTGTGAACAAGACTTCAGTGGATTAAGTATCAAAGCCTGCCACTGCTGAATGTGATTTGGCCCTATGATAAAAGAGGCCTTGGTTTCTTTTCAGTATGGAGTTCAGCAGTTTTTCAGATTACCGTTTCTACTCTTTCTCAGAGCACAGATTTTAAACAAAGGAAACATTACATCTGATATTATGCTTATCAGTCTAGCAACATCCCTTTGATAAGCACATTACCCTTGGAAAGAATAACATCAAGGAAAAAGTCGAATATTACAGATCTCATAATGCTGTCTCACTATAACGCAAAGATTTGCCTAGTTTTATCGCATGCAGTTGCCTAAACCCAGGTGCTTGATGACAATTGTATGGCTCATGATATTCCACCTAGTCTCCAGCTGGCTATTTCATTTGCCTTAGGGTATCCCAGACATCCCATGTGCAACTGGCACATATGAGGCAGGACCTATGGGACATCAATGACAATCCAGAGAAGGAGTTGGAAACTAGGAAGGATACCCTAAGGTGACTTAAAAAAAAAAATAAAAAAAATCACAAAAAACATGCAAATATAGGCAACTGAATTCTGTTTTCAAAGGCAGCCAAAGAGCTATCGCTAGTCTGGACAACTGCGGAGCAGAAAAGGAAAGATACTCTATGTATTTGCAGCTGTTTTCAGCTCTTTCCTGAGCTGAGAGACATGCCCAGGCAAATACTACCTGAATATATGCTATATCATATCTGTCCCATTTGTCTGAAACAAGTAATGAAAGAACTCAAGAAGCATTAACTGATGTTTACAGTATGGTAAAAAAAATAAGAAGGGGTTTTACTTAGGCAAAGATCATAACTGTTTCATTTACCTTAAAATACCATACAAAGTTCAAGTAGAATTGAATTACTAAGACAGATATAAGAGCACTAGCAATGGAAACCAGCAAGAGACAAACAGAAATGAGAAAATTACCATACATTATTGAGGTTTGTTGTACAGATGCCCATGAAAAACATCTTTTTATGGCAGTTGTGACATAGCTGGAACGCTCCTTCAAGATGTCACCATTTGTTTTAATGAATTTTGCTCTTGCACTTTGGAAAGCACATAGCAAGACAGTTTATCATTATGTTCCCCTAGATTCCATTGTTCTAACAGTGTCTTTGGTGTAGTGACTAAAACAAAGGCATCAACAACAGCAACAAAACAAACAAACAATCCCTGACACCAAACACACCACTGCGCACAAAACAGTGGAAAGAAGATATGCAGGTATTCAGGAGTGATTTAGACAATCTGGATCAGGTAAAACTCTGCAGCCATTCAAGTTGAGTATAATTGAGCTTATCCAAAACAGCTTTGGAGAAAACCTAAAAATCAAACAGGTCTCCCGAAAGGCCTGTTTAAACAAAAAAATGCTTACTGCAAATGCCATGGAAATCCTTCACAGGATACGTGATCTTCTACTGTCTTATCATATACGAAGATTATTATTTATTCAGACAAGGATCAATGCACAGTTGCAGCAAAGACAAATATTCAGTTCACAGCCTCTTCCACATAAATCTACCTACCAGGATGAACCCTTGATTTAGAACAAGATCAGCTTGCTTTAGGTTCTGCTCAACCTGTGCTAAAATTACTTGATAATAAGGCAGTAATTTGTTTGCCTCTTCAGCATTTTAAGAGAGATTAATCCGCTACCGATGTTTAATGGAAATTAAATTACAAGCATATTACAGGATAATTGGGAAGCATGAAAGGAGTTGCTCAACTATAGTCATGCACATCCTGTTCTTCAAAATTACAGTACCAAAGACTTGTCAGAGTTTCTTTTAATTTCGCTGTAAGAGAATGCAGTAGAATTTAGTGCCTAAAAGTTATAATAGAAAGCAACTATTGAAGGCAAAAATACAGAGTACAGCTTGCAGCTGGCTGCTGCACAAAGTGGCTGAATGACGGCCGAGAAAAGCGGGCAGCAGCGTGCCCAGCTTCGCACTGGACTGGAGGGCACAGCCAGCTCACTCCAGGGACAAGACCGAAGCCAGACACATGCTGCACAGAGAGAGCAAGAAGGAAGAAAGTCATGGTCTGTGGCGTTATTCTCTCTTACCCTGAACATTTGAGTTGTGTTATTTAAACAGCTAAATGGTCTACTTTATAATCTTACGAAACCTGACCTGTTAGTGTTTTGGTCAACCTGGGCTGCTCAAAGAGCCCAACACAGGTTTCCCCACAGATATTAACTCTTTCACGACGAGAATTACGCCTCTGCGTACCAAAAGTCTATTTAGTATACTCAACTGATACTTTTATCTACTTCACATCTTCAGATAAACAGGATCTCCTGAAATTTCAGTGCAAAAGACACAAAACCCTATGTATTTAATTACCTGCCTCCTGATAATTATTTGTAGTCTTCTCAAAACATAGAAACTTGATACAGCCCTCTTTGATTCCCGTGATTAACAGAGAGCAGGTCTTAGTCCTGATCAAATAATGAAACAAATCAGAGACAAACCCTAGATGAACCTGAAAACATAATGAAACTCAGTTACATGAAACAGTTCCCAACAATGAGTTTGGCCCCACGTTACATCGCACATCATTGTTTTAATACCTTTACATTAAAAAAAAAAAAAAAGAGTCCTTTTGAAGTAGAACTAATTGCATCAGTCAAGACAGAATCACGATAGCTGAAGGCAGAATGAGGGCAAGCTGCACACAAGAAAGAATATCACAAACATTTTGATGCAAGTTTGATAGCGAGAGGGGAGAGGTGTAGCAGAAGGCATGACTTTTCTGCATGTGTGAGGCCTGGCCCAGGGACAGAAGCAGCTGCTGTTTAGGTACCATCTCCTTTGACAGTGGTACCCAAGCAAGCCAGAATTGTGAGTCTTAGATAAGATGGATAAAACACACCTGAGTTTGCACAGCCAGGTTAGAACAGGTGGAAGCAGTTGCTTGTGTTTTCTTGCAAGGTGCATTAGCAGTGCTGCTTTCCCCTTACGGCTCAGTATCTTTACTTGTTACCTTGCTGTAAAGAACAAATTGTCCCCGGAACCTCACATCCAGGCAAAAACTGAACTGCAGTAAGAACAACAAAAAACCTGACTAAGAAAATACCAACAAAAATCAATACATTTCATTTTAAACAGAACAAAGTTTGGAAGTTGCATTCCATTCATTTGCCTTTTAGCAATACAATACCAATTACCAATTGGAGTTAGCACAAGAGGACTTGCTTTGTCCTTACCTCAACGCAAACAGCACAGTCCTGGATGGTCAGCAGCTTGAACACCATATGCACAAGGAGGGTAGTTACAGGTGAGGACTGCTGTGTGTTGGCAAGATTGTGTGAGAAAATGCATATGGCACCTGCTGACACCCTACAGGCGCTTTCCAATGCCTTACTCCTTCAAGAACACTAAATAAACAAGTTAAATTCCTCATCCCAAGATTTACAACTTACGGGTAGGCAGATTGCTGAGCCTACATGGTGCCTCACTGAAGTCAGCGTGGCTCTGTGCAGGTGCAGCTGTCCATATGCACATAGTAAACTGCAGGCTCAGAGCCTATACTTACTATTATAGAAAAAAAAAAAAAATCAAAGACAGACAAAGAACAGCAAGAAACTGGTTTATGCTTTCCCTGCAGTCTAAGTAAATGAACGGTTTGGAGAGACATAACAGAACCAGTCCTGGCTCAATTCCTCCTTCTCCCTGTATAGATATTCTGGGGAGACGTTTCCTCAAGTAGCTTGGGAAAAGCAGCAGCACATATTTTTGCTTGCAAACTGGGGATGTCAGAGTAGTGGTAATCGAGTCAGAGTAAGCTATAAGGTAGCATGATTTGCTGCTGCTGAATCTATTTTGACTTCTTTATGTAGACATGGATCCTTAAAAAGAAAAGATATTGGCTGTAATATGCCTTGCTTTGTCAGGTCCTCAAAGTTTGGCTCAGGGAATGCATGGGAGTGGCGTAAAGCAGGCAGCTGTTCCTGTAATCTTCGCTAACCTCCTGCTTCGTAACTGCGAGGTCATATTATAGGGAAAGCACATTGTAAGTATTACCTTTCAGAGTCACTCAGACTATACAGTTGTTGCTACAAGAATACTATGTGTTGGCATACAAGAGGGAAAGCAGAGCTTCTGCAGTCTGAAGAAGGAAAATGGGTCAGAACCCCCATCTCTCCTGAAGCGTGAGAAACTACAAGTCACACTTTAGTCACCTGAATACCTGGCTCTGCGGCTGGAAGTCACAGACTGTACACTCATTAATTCATAATTTTTCAATATGCTGTTCATTTTGTACAATGCCAGTTCATCACCTTCGCATTGATTCAGAAGCCCCTTGCTACGAGCCAGCAAAGACTTGCAGAACTTATTTGATCAGTTTTCACATTTAATTACTTAGTCTCATTTGCTTCTTAGTGTTTGAGAAACCTCCGGAGACAGTAAAGCTTAGTGTCATGACAGAAGCCATTTTCAAAGCAAGATTATCTCCCCATCCCCTTTTCCTCTGATTGCATATAATTCCCAGGAGAAAAACAAAAAACAAACAAAAAAACCCACCACCAACTAAAACCCCACATGCACGCCACACAAAACCACAACCACACAGCAACAAAAAGCAACCTAACCCCCAACCTCCCTCAGCATACTTATTTGTACTTCTGATACAGGCAGACCTTCAAGACAGTTTTCCTCAAACGACATCTACCTTATTACAAATTTAGCAAGGCTCTTACATCCACGTGTAACAGAGTTAAGGGGCCACCTTTGCAACCTCTTCCGTGTCTCATCTTTGTAGCAGACATGATGCAGCCAGACACTTCCCCGTCACATTTGAAGTTAATATGCTGGGAAATTCATTCTTTTCCTGCTCCAACATATGCATGACAGATAATGCGGACCAGCCAGAGCAGAGCACAACTCCCCTCAGTCATGGTTTCTCTGCACAAGAGTGGCTCAGAAAGACCGCATACAATTCTTCTGCTACTTTGTGTATTCAATATATATTGCCCAAAAGAATTCGGTTTCGGAGTTTTCGCTCCCCTAGGTTTTTAACAGCCAGAATAACACTTTTGGATTAGGAGACAGTTAGGACAGGCTTAGCTGAGAAAGTAAGGCAGAGCACAAACCACAGACCTGCGTGCGGCCTCAACCAACATTCTTTCTCCCTGCCTGAAGAATAATCCGTAATGACAGTTTGTTTGATTTCCATAATAGAAAACAGTTCAAGAATATAGCAAAATATTTTCCAGTCACATGGTTGAAACTGAGTACTTTCTAGTTAAAAAAAAGTTGTTGAAGCATTTTGTGAGAGAGTCTGTTAGGTCCATTGTTTGGGGACTACTTTTAAGCCCCTGTTCTTCAATTTCCTGAGTAGTGCCTTACGCGGCAGGTTGTAATCACTTCCATCCTTCACAATATTTTAAATATGCCTATTTCAATCTGCAGTCATAAAAAAAAAAAAAAAAAAGACTACAGCACTGAACCACAGTGAGTTTGTCTTCCTAGCCATTATAAAAAAAGAAGTGGAAAAGGTACAACCTACAACAGCTTTTCTCTTCCAACCCCTTTTTAATATTACAGAATAAATTCAAAAACATTTGAAAGAGTATGGAGTTTAAGATGCCTTTTCTGTTAGATATTCACTGAACAACAAGGTTGGTAAACCCCACATTTTCTAATTTCCCCCCGCCCCAATTTCTTTTTCTCCAAGTGAAGCAAAAGGCTTGCTTTTTTTCCGCGCTTCTGGAATTACAGCTT
Organism: Aramus guarauna; assembly: GCA_013400195.1. Lineage (NCBI taxonomy): Eukaryota > Metazoa > Chordata > Aves > Gruiformes > Aramidae > Aramus > Aramus guarauna. The sequence continues at coordinate 641,094 of VXBL01003978.1, forward strand.
TTATGAGCTAAAGATGCAGAAGAGTATCAAGTCATCCACTGAAGTTCAGTATACAAGAAGAAAACAAAACCTTTATTGTATCTACAAATCTTCCTTCCTTCCAGACTAAATACTTCTTAAAGAATTTTTGCTTCTTAATAAATGATCAAAAAAAAAATCAACTGTAAGTTTCATCTATTAGTGTCTTCCACAGGGGGAAAAACAACCTGATTTCACACAAAACATAAGTAGGATGTCAGTGGAAACAAGTGCAGCATTCTTATTTTAAAAATGGAGTAATTGGAGGGCATAAGCTACATACAAGCAAATCTGAGTGCTCCTGTACATGCCCACCTTAAAGTTTGAGCTTAGTTATCAACATCTTTAGATAAGTCCAACAATACTTAAAACATTTCCAGCTCAGAGATTTCGGATTTAACGTTTTGAACACAGTTTCTAGCACAAAGCAAAAGATCTTGAACACGTTCTGAAGTAAAGCAAAAACTGCAGAACTCCTTAAGTTTTACAATGACCTAGTTAAAACTTTTTTCTCCATGAAAACCTTCATAAATAGGGTGTACTATGTTTCTAATACTCAAAGAATTATGCTTCAAGCACATCAGTCATCTGTTATATTGGTCTGCCATCTGTAGGTCACTGAGAAAATTCTTTATTCCTGGTATTTCAAAGTGCTTTGTTCATTACTCTGCATTTTTAAGTAGATAGTAATTAGAAGTATTATCATCAGTAGTATCCTTTACACATCTTACACAGCTGATTTGCAAATCATTCCAGACATGGGATAATCACGAGAGACTTAACACCTCCCCACAATCCACAGCACGCAGTTGGTCTGTTATCCTCAGCTGGAAGGGCATCCTGGGATCAGTAAGGTGTAAGCTGGAGCCTCAGGAACGGCCATTTATAGCTGGGTAATACCAGCTTCTCAGCCCTAGGTCTTTAGGTGTCTTATGGCAGCTATGCTGGATGGTAACTGTATTATGTATGTGTATATATACACATACATAAACATATGTGTATGTACAAAAACATGGGTGTACACACACATGTTCTTGCATCCCATGCAATTTCTCTGCAGGTTTCTTCCAAGTGTCACAGAAGCAATGTTTTTCAGGTACGCGTATGATTAAAAACAATCCAAGAGGCTTAAGAAGTAAAATGCTCTTTCTGTTTTGAATGTCCTCAGCCAACCTCGGCTGCAATTAGTTGCGAGCACTCATTCTGCGGGGAACAGGAACTGCTGTGTCTGCATGTCATGCTCACAGATGTCATTTAGACTGCTCAGTAGGAACAAGTGTTCCTTTAGAGATTACTCCCTTCCTATCTGTTAGGATAGGAAAAGATAAAATAACTCCGGAACAGTCGAGACAAGGTACAGATAGAGGGCTCAGTGCCAGGATCTCCCAGATTTGGGCAGGTTGTCTAGCACATTTCAGGGTGTAAATTAAGCAACAATCCATTGGGAACATTGTCTATCGCACCAGCACAGACAGACACAAATTCTCCTTAGATCCACGTGTTTTGCAATAAGGTAACAAGCCCTTTTTTAAGGATAAATTGCTCGGAGACGCTTTCCTTCTGTATTTCAGGGCTTTTCTGGAACTAAGGGCAAAGGAGTCTTTAGTTTTACAAATTGGTGAATAGGTTCACGCAATATAGAATTCTTCATCAGTGATATTAAGCATTTTATACCATAGTTCCCATGCTTTAAGAAAGTATGGATATGAAACTGTATACAATTCCTATCTGTGAAATCAGAGATTCCTAACAAGCCTCTGATACTGCTGAAGTGACAGAGATGCGCTTTTTGTTCAGAACGTTTCAGACCACTGAAGTCTACTCTACGCTGTCTTGCCAAATTTCATACAGCAAAGAACATCTGCACTGCACCATATCTTATTGATCCGCATGCAGAAATATCTCAGCTAGTTCTAAACAAATAGCTGGAGACCTAGAAGCAGCCGAGAGGTCCCTGCTTAGACCAGTTGCAGTGGGTCTACACTGCTTCCAGGGCTCTGGCTACTACCGCTGCCTAAAGCTGTGTTGCACAGCATTGACGTATGCACATTCGCTTGGAGCAGCTGATATTTTCAACACGTAGATTTTTATATATATGCAGTAAACATGCACAAAAAGACAGTAGAAGCATGGCTAGTGTATGCGGGCAGCCCAGCCAGAATCTGTTCCTAAGTCTGAAAGATGTCAAGTTAATTATCACAGAGGAAAAGGAAGGAAAGAGCCAACAGCAAACAAACTCAAAACAAATGACACCCTCCTTTATGATTCCTACATATATCATTCATTTTCATATAATAAACTGGGTTTTTCTGAAACATAGCTGTACACTACTGAGAATATAGACCCCCATCTGTTATCCCAGCCTTTCTTCTCCACAACTTAAAGGTGAAGTATCTAGTCAAATCACTTACTCAAAGCATATTATAAGCTTTTCTTTCTGAAATCTGCATTGAAGTCCTCATCCAGAAATGTATTTTTAAAAACATGGCATAGATATACCATACTACCAGTTTATCCAAAGGTCAAAACAAAATCCTACAAAGGTTAATTTCACCAATGCTAATTTGGGTGCTCAGTTCTGCCTTGGATGGCAGCAAAGCTGGAACTTCACCTCATTTTTAAAAGAGCACAAGAGGAGTTTTCCCACACTTCCAGAAATCTGAGCAGTGCCCTAGAGGAGGGAAAATGGGGTCAATGTTCTTGTAGCACATCCCAAAGTGAAACTGCAGGGGATTATCACCATCATTAGCAGAAGCAAGTGTAGACAGCCTGCATCTATCCAATAGGCCTCCTCACCCTTTAAAGGCACCTTGGGCTTATTATTTGTCAAATAAATGATACCTGCCACTTCCCAATCCCACCTGACCATCTTAGCAGTAAGATGGACTTAACTCTAATTTAGGAAATCTTTCTATATTGGCATGGTTTCAAAGAAGAGGAGTAAATATTATAAAGAGGATTGACGAGCACACAGGAAGTCAGATCAAAGAGCCTAGCATCCTCTTTCAGACAGGTCTCCAAGAAACTGTTTGCACTTAAACACAGAACTGATACTTCCCCTGAATTATCAGTATCCTGTATATGGTGATATGCTCTACAGGCACTTATTAAGCCAGAAGTATTTTTCATTACATATGCTAAGGTTTTTGTTCTAGGTTTGGTTTTAGTTTTGTGGGGGTTTTTTGTTTGTTTTTCCTCCTCCTGTGCAGTCCTGAAGATATTTTCTCCGAACTTGTTTGAGTTCCTGCTGGTTTTCAGCCTCCATGCTCTCCTTTAGGAGAAAATTCTACAATGCAAGTGCTTCTGGTTGCAGAAGCATCTTCTTTCATGCATTGAAAGAAAAAAAAAGCATCCCCTCCCTCAAAAAAAACCCCAACTAAAACCCAAACAAAAAAACAAACCAAAACCCACAATCCCTAAAATCCTGTCACCTGATGTCTGCTGGACCTTGAACTGGAAGATTATACTGTGCAGGCAATTGAGCACTTTGGTTCAGACTGCCAGACAAGTTTTTTTAATCTAATCATAAATTGCCTCAGGAACAAAGAGTGCTGTACACCACTGTTGTTTCACAATACAGATGGCTATAGCCAAAACAGAAATTTAGCCTTTATGTTGAGAAATGTTAAATCCAGAGGAGAATTTCCTGTTGTGCAGTCTACAGCTGTGGGCTCAAGCATCCCACAATGAGACACAGCATGCATGCAGTCCACAGCTCCAGCACAAACCCGGCCCATGTCCTGGCCAGTGAAAAAATTCCTAGCTATCCCGTAACTACCACATCATTGCATCTGTCACAAATACCGAGCCGCACAGAAGAAAAATCTGAGACTGGAAACTTGAACTATCGTTCAGAACTTGAGACAGCAAGGTATGTTTCTAATTATTTTACTTTTCAAACGAACTTTTTTCCTGCAGAAGCCTGTCTACGGCAAATAAATTGGAAACAAATCTGAAGTTATAACCCTGCACATCTGTGAGGTTAGTGAGCCACTGCAAGTCCGTTCTCACAGCTTGAGAACTGAGAGCACATAAAACTGCTGCAATCTCAGGTGAGATGAGGTGATCTCTGATGAAGGATCAATTGGATTATTGTAAACAACTTGCAGTTAACATCAGACCTTTTCTTGAAGCACCACTATACATACAAGTCATTGGGTTCAATGTAGGGATACCTGGGCAACAACTCCATGGATAGCAGCACAGTGGAAGTCAGGCTTTTTTTTTTTTTTTTTCTTTTGAAAATAACCAACCATCTTTAATTACTGCTGTACCTAAATATACACACACACTTGCTGATCAATACAGGTGTCTTGTTGCCTAAATAAAAAGCGCTTCATGATTAGAAGGAAGATAAGAGCCATATTAGCTTTGTGAAGAGGACAAAGTTGTTTGAATCTTCCTAATTTCTCTGGCCACAAAAGTGACAGACCCCAACATATTCCAATACTTGACTGTTCCAGCTGTGAAAACAAACTTTTCAAAGTTCCCAACCAGCAGGCTTTCACATTTCTGGGAAATGAAACACTACTAGTTGTTTTATTTATGGTATCTTTGCTTTATGACGGTTAATGAGCTGTAATTTTATAAAAGAGAACAAAAACAATACTTTGTGCCATCACAAATAGCCATCAGCATTATTTATTGCAGATGTTTTAATCTATTGTGGTAATAATGAAACATTCATTGTTTTGCTACCCTGAGCAATCTGCGAGAAATTTTAAATGACAAAAGCTCCCCCTCCTTTCCCCCCTGATGCGTTTGCTCCTTTCCAGAAGGTTCTGTTGTGGACGGGATAATGACGCGCTTGGTAAAAACCATAGCCAAGGAAACAGCAAACGTACAGAAATAGTTTCACAATGAATTTTAATCAATGTCTTCTGCAGAATGCAACTGTTTTGTAGACAAACAGGACTTTATAGGCATGATTAAACGTTGAATATTAAGTCCTTGACTCGAAACTATTCATGTAGAAGCAAGTTTCACATTACTTAGTGGTTTTAGTATTGCAACTTGAAGACTTACAAGAGCAAGTTGAAGACCACCAATTTACATGCATCCAGCCTCTGCTCTCATTAGGAACTACCATGGCTGTTCAATGATCTTATGAAAGCCAAGTAGACAGGTTCACCCATGCAAGAAGACACCTACCAGAGATGGCCATACATACAGAGAACAGTCTATTAACCCAGCTTCCTCAAGCTCAGCTGACAGCTCTGTATTATGATCTGCCTTGTATCAGCAAAGGGTGCTGAAACCTGCAAAAAGGCAAACTCCTTCATGCTGATGCTTTGGCTTCCCATCTGGTAAGCGGTGATGGAGAGAAATCTGGGATTACTTTACCACTTGAGCTGCACCAACTTCCACACAAAATCATCAGGGGCAAACAAAACCAAACCTAACCCAACCCAATCCCTGAAGGCTCCCAGGACCAAGTTTTTGGTTCATGTTCCAGCAAATGTTCCACATTCATCCTCCTGTTTCTCCATTAGCTCAACTATTGACTAATGCAGTCCCACTCGCCTGGTAAAACAAGTAGACAATTTAATTTAGAGCAGGTTTAGCATCTGTCACGCAAGAAACAAGACAATCATTCACAAGGCTCTATACCTAAGAGAACGGGCAATTACTCAGCCATCTGGAAAAGACAAAAGAAAAAGTGAAAAATTTGCAGAGTGGTGAGCTCATTTTCCAGCGGTTGACTTTCTGCAATAACACTAAGGAGCAGGAGCCCAACTTTCACAGTTCTCCAGCCTTTGCCAGCATTGTAGTTTCACTTAAAGTCAAGTTTAATCACAGAGGAAATACCAAACTGCAGAAAATGGGGATGTGTCAAGGAAGGAGACCTATAGCCTAGCTGAAGCTGTTTTGAGCTTACCATTACAATCTTATTGTTATAATCCTGTCATAAGGGAACAAGTAATTTGTCTTTATCACAGCTAAAACTTAACTCTTCAAAGACTACTGCATGTATTGCCTATTCCAATTTCACTGAAAATAACTCCTCTGTTGCAGCTGCAAGAACCCACCATTCATGCTCACAGGATGCAAGAGCTTACATTCAGCTCAGGCCACTCGAAGGAGTTCCCAGCACGTACAAGCTCCTTGTCTGTGTGCCCCAGACCTAGATCTTGTACATACTAGTCTTAGCCAGAACGACTGAAAGCACCAGATAAAGCGCAATCCTCTGTGCCTACATTTCTACCCCAATGCTTAATTTCCACTCCTTATATCAACCAGATAGCGCAAGGGGAGCACTAAGGACCAGGGATCTTTCCCCCTTCATTGTAGTTCATCAGAAAGGGTCTTTAATACCTAAAGAATTCACTTAGCATTCAAGTACTAAAGAAAGCAAAATCAAGTCTTGTGAAGAAAGGTTGCAGCAACAGATCACGTTATCTTAAAAAGCGCTGCCTATATTCTCTTAATAGCTTCTGCAGCAACTATAGATAGAACTTAACTGAGAACCCTATTCATAGGTAAAATGACAGTTAAAACCAGCGTTGTTATAGTTGAACTGCATTGTGTTTCTTAAAGCATTTCCAAGGATATGAGATACTATTTCACACACTTTCACCCTAGTCATAGCACAGGGAGCACCTCAGGTTAGGCTAGCCTATTTCTCTAAGTGCATTAAAAGCCACAATGACCAACTTTCATTGCTGGGTTTCCCTCACCAAGTCAAGTCTCAGGTATGTCCTCAAACTCTTGTCTGTCCTTATCTACCACCACAATAGCTGTATCTTCACAGCTCTCAGTTTCCCCTTTAAATTAGCTCAGTGATGCTATCTGCTTCAGAAAGATATGGTCTCTTCAGTTTAAAATTTCAGAAAACTAACATAACAACTTGGTAATATTCACGTTATGGCAGGGATCTAGGCCTTGATGTTCGATTTACAGCTTCCTAGAGTTTGTTTGCCAGAGCCAAGAGATCTGCCTCCACTTTAAACACATTATTCACATAGAGGTTTTTCCACAGACTCTTTTCAATAGCTGGGCTTTCAAATGTAAAGTAAGGTAAATGCTGCTGACTATTGTTATAAATGAGATTGTTATATTGGAGATTCCCTCCCCCAGTCAAATGAAGTTCTTCAAGAGACTTAATTACATTGGTAATGGCATCAAAAGACAAAGTAGCATCCAAAAGTGACCTTGAAGTAACCACCATGATATAGAACATGAAAGCAGCCCTCATTGCCCATTTTACTGGTAGCAAACTGGTAGATAGGCTAGTGATATTTGCTAGTGTTATAAACAGTAAGTCTACTTTTTTTTTTTTATTTATTTACTTTAAACCAAGGAACCTGTGCTCCCACTGGTGAGCTAATCCCATAGAGCAAGATGGCCAGATACTTAGTTCCAATAGAGACTTTTTGCACGTGTGAATACTTAACAGAGAACATTATACATACATCTGCATACAGGTATCCAGGAAAAAGGTTCCAACAGCATTAAAGATAGGTCAGAATTAAAGGGCACTGTGCCCTGTAAGCATATTGCTATTTGCTTTGCAAGCTAATAAGAAACAAGATTTCAGAACTGTAATTTTGAACTTTAGTGCCCAAACCCTTTAGCTAAACACATGCACTGCAGCAACATCATGTTGTATGCAAAAAGACCACTGCAGCACAAAAAAAAGCGCCAGCAAGCCAAGTGGTAACTGTGCCACGCACACCACAGAACAGCAGTGATTCCAAACGTGACTGAAGGGAACTCAGTATCATTACAAGCAGAGTGTGGTTTCTAAGGATGAAGGCTGGGTGGCTGAGCAAGTGCCTCTCAGAAGTACCGAGGGCAATCTCACGCTTCACGAGACTCTGATGGCCATTTAGAGAGATGCTAGGATGCTTTTTGAGACAGCATCAATTGACATTAAAACCAAACCACACAAAATACCAGCAGGTAACCCCAAATTGCCAGTAGAAGAGATAATTGATTTCGGCATGAAGTTCACATAAAGATGACTAAGATCTCTTTTTAGCAATTATCTGCCAACATGCCTGGTTTAGCTGCAAAACAACAAGCCTGAAAAAACAGCAGTTTTGTTAAGCTACCTCATTGAGCTTCTTTGAATAATATTTTTGTAGGAAGGACAATAGAGGATTTTGCAGTACAGTAAGGACTGCTGTTCCCACAGCTTCAGAATATTAGCAACTTAATATACCATGCATTATCATTTAAGAACTTGTAGCACAATTATGAATTGCATTTATACAGCATGCTAAAAAATAATCAGGAATATGTTACATTAGACTGTTCTTATTAAGTTAATTGCAATTACAATTTATCCACCTTACAGTTAATGGCAAGATACACACAGCTCAGTGAAGAGCAAAGTTGTATCTTAAGCAGCCTACAGGCCCACAATTTTATCTTTCAGACCAATAAAACCTTAAGTACCTTTCAGTCCCTTGTAATCAAAAGGGTTCCTCTGCTTTTCAGCAGCCTTACTCACTTCACTAAGATCAACACTCAAGAACTCCGTTAGATACCACTTCCCTAAAGTCCAGTGGGGAAAGCTTTGGAAGAGAGATGAGTTTGCCCACTTTGATGTTCTGGACTTGACAACAAGAAGAGCTTTGACTCCAGATTGCCAAAATCAGAATTAGTGATATGCCATGTGCTGCATTGAACTGTCAGCCTCACCGCGCCTGGGACCCTGCAAGCAATGTAAGGCTGCAGTAAAAATAAAAACAAACCAAAAACCCACCAAAAAACAAACCCAAGAAACCCCAAAAGAGTCCACAAGGTAAGCTTTAACCACAGAAATTCAAAAAACACAAAGAAAGAAGATTAAAGAACAACACTAAACAAAAAAACAAACAAGGTATTTTAACTTTGTCTTCCCATACCAATTAAATTTGCCAACTCAAGGCCAAAGCCCACCACACTATTATTTCCTCAGGGAAAAATACTTGGGCACCTTGTTTCCAGCTCAGTGTTTTCCTCTCCCTGCCAGGGGACACATATTAAGGCTTGCTCCTCCTCAGATTGTTTAATCCATTTCCCAGGGCAGTTCAGCAGTAACCTCTCCAGACTGGATTGCAAGCCTTCACCAGCTAAACGTCACCACTGGGGCTACAGGGCATAACAAAAAACCTGCTCAAGACCAAACCAGGCTCAGACTAGAAAGCTGATCATGAAAGCCACCAAGCCAAAAAGCAATAGACAATACTTTCATAGCATATTCCCATGCTCTACAAAACAATTCTGTAACACATACCTTTAGCTCCCACGTAACTCCAAAGTCTTGACTCCAGCAAGACCAGGCTGCTCATGGGCTGCTGTCTTTGATCCCACTCTTCTCTAAGGGTGGGCCAGACCCACAGCTGGTACAAATCGATCTCATCACTAAATTCATTTCTGCCAGCTGAGGAAAGGGATTCCTTTTAGTCTGCAGCTTGGAGTACACTCCATTTACTCTGTCATTTGTCATCTCATATGCAGCAGAATAGCCCAGAAATGGTTATGTTCCTGATAGACAGGTACTCTCCTTGCTTCAAACAGCACTTGACTTGGCACATTTGCCTGTTAGAATCTTGACAAAACCCCCAATTTAAAGATCTGTGACAATATATTAGTTACTGAAATCAGGTGCAAGTTTTGAGTATGACAAGCAGGGTTTTTTTACTTCAGTCTAAGGGTATCCTTACACTTATTTCTCTCCATAGATGGACTCGATAATTCATAGTGGGGAGTCAAAACACTCAGCCAGTTTAACAGCAGTCTTTCATTCTCCTTCATAAATAGGTGTGTGCAAACTCTCTAGTCATTTAAACCCTAGAACCAGTACAGACAGACAGCCAACTACCCCAAAGCATGAAAATTCCTTGCCCTGTCACCTCGGTTTGGGATTTCGTGATCATATGAATCCTGTTGCATACAAAACTCATCTTACAAGTGCAAGTACTATTTTAAGATCAGTACCTACTGATACGCATCTCACTAAACATACTACTTGCATTTCCCATGAGATGAGAACAGAGTGAGCTGTTGTCTGCAGCAGGATTCTGGACAGCTGTTTGTCTCAGACGTTAAAACGCAACTGTCCAAATAAATATTCTGTACAAAGTGAGATTTATACTGTAACTTTATACTACACATGAATAACTACATTAAAAGAATTAATGCATGAATGGAGCTTTTCTACATTATTTTGATCATCCTTCGGAAATTCAAACTCATAACCTATGCATGTACATTTTGCAAATTAAGCAAAATTTCTTGTCACCTGTGAAGCATGAAGAGTTGATTTCAAATCACCAGAATAACAATAGATGACAGTTATGTAGCTTGAATGGCTCAGGTCCAAGTTGAAATGTTTTCTCACAGTTTCAGAATTAAGAACTTGTTTTGGACTTTTATGTAAAAGCATTTTATTATAAAGTTAAACCACTAAGGCTGAGGGCGAAAGAAAAACCAAAATTTCCCACAGTAATGAGAATACCTTATTGAAATACATGTGCCTTGCATTCTGCAGTGTATTATTCCAAGAATCTTAAACTTCTTAATAAATAGTCTTTAAATACTTCACAATGCTCTTTTCAGTCTCATCTCTGTACCTGCTAACTCTTAATTTGTTAGTTGTCAGAAATGTATGATAAGAACAAAAGTATCAGTCTAGAAGCAAAACTGAACAACTGTTCCTTTTTAGTGCATTTTTTTGAACTTTCACCACTGATTTCCTGATATTTTTCCATGCTGCCATCCTACATGAAAGTGATAGGTTTTAATTAAGCAAAAATGCCTCTATCCATTTAGAGTGGAAGCATTATTTTTCTGTGTTAGTAAGCACACAAGTATGTTTCCTTTGAACAACTGGAGCAGGTGTAGTCTGGAAGATAAAATCTACCATGGGCATAGGTTTTAGTAAGTAGTTGTGCCCGCTGCATGAATGCATGGAGACTATGCACTAAACACACAAAATAGGTTTCTTTCCCTGCACTTGGAAATTATATCCTAAGAATGTGCTGTGTGAGGGTGCAGAGATAATTAGACTGCACAAGTGAAATGTTAGGTTAGGTATTTGCATTTTTCTGAATGGGTAAAAACACTTGGGTTACCACAGGGTTATTGCAGATGCTGTAGCACAAGGCGTGAAAGGGTTCAAGTGCAAAAGGTTTGCAAAAGGCTTTAAAAAACTCAGGACAGATATGGAACGAGCCACAGAGATTTTGTCAGGCATTGCCTCTGACACAAGGGATTAAGAAAAGAGTACCTTTAAAAAAAAATAAATTAATCTAATGATGACTTGTTCTATAAATGCTCCCCCACTTCAGGACTGCAGCCTGAGTCTGTAACTGCTGTTCCGAAGTACTGGAGCAACACCAGTGGCAAGCAAAGAGCATGAACACATCTTTATGAATATGCAAAAAACAGAAAAAGTGGTGTATGATCAAAGGCAGGTGGATAATGCAAGTGCAGCTAAATACTGGATGTTTAATCTGAATTCTGGCATTTTCTGAGAGCGCTCATCAACAATTACCTTAGTAGCATTTTGAGTATTTGAGCATGAAATCACATCCAGTGTGGTTGGCAGTTTTGGTGTATTCTTTGGTCATTTCCAGTTTTACTCCAAATGCCAGCTTTCTGAAATAGGTATAACTCAGCTGCAAGGCAGTGACATTTTTATTTGAAATATCATACCTGTATGAAAACAACGTATCTTCCAAGAGCTCTACAAATAATCAGCAACACACTGTCAGGCTGAACACAGCTGGCATTGTTTATGTTCCCCGTTTCTGTGTATACATATAGGAGGACACTTGCGCCTCTGGGCTCTATTTTCCTTTAAGATATAAGACCAAACCTCAGGTGAGTACCTATAACAGTTCGACTCCAAGAAAATAGGAGAATTAAGTATCACATTAGGTGAACTTGGGGTCAGACTGGCTAAACTGGGGAGCTTAAGGAGGTGTTTTTGCTAAATAGAACCAAAGGTATTGCAACGCTTCTCTGCAGAATGAGACTATTTCTATCCTGCCTTCCGCTGAGGCTAGCTAATCCTACGAGTGATACAAAACATGTCAGAGAAGAACGTGGAATCAGTGTTTTGTTGGTAACAGTGACAGCGACCTTGCCAACTCCTACCAAATGTTGGACTCACATAATGGTGAAAACCGAGCTGCTATGCCTGTTTCCTGTTCATAGGAAGAGTCAGTCGTAACATGCAACTAGATTGCTCTCATAGTTCAAAACCAAAAAATCAAGTAGACTGTGGAAACTGCTGAGAAAAACATAGTTGTACAGGCTGATGTCACATCTCAGAATTTCATGCAGATGTATTATTACATCATTTATATTTGTCTAATTCTTACTAAACTGGAGAGGTTTAATCGTAACATTTAACGTAGCGTGTTTTGAACTATAGGTATTCAGGTCTTTTGTAACCAACTAACGAGAAGTTTCTTTCCACTTCTTTGTATTCCAGAGCCACATTTCATCCTACTAAGGGAACCTAGTTTATAGCTCATGATTTCTTTTGTCTAGAGAAAGTAACAATTATCCAAGTGCCGAGTAAACACTTCTGGTATATGTGAGGGACATACATGCTGCTGTGTGTGCTTTACAAGTACTATAAATTTGGTTTCAATCTCTGTCATCACAAAAGAATTCACCCCTTTTGGTAATTACTCAACCATTGAGCAGGTTCTACCGGGCAGACTACTTACTGTCAGATTCTACTCTTTTTAATACTTCCCTCTCTATACAAGTGATGGAGACTGCTGCATGTAATCGTAAGCCTGATTTACTATTTGGTAATACTTTATTCTTGCTTAGTGAGTAATGTCACTTAAATGTACAGCAGGACTTTTTATAAGAGCACAGAGACTCAGATTTTCTACGGTGGTCTCAGTACACTATTGTGTAATTGAAATCTTCAACTTCACACGTCAATGAGATTGATCTGATTGTAAACATTCAGTTCCCTAAGAAACATGCTTTATTACATGTTTTCTCTGTTGCTGAGACTCCTTTTCCTGGCTGCTCTGGAATTATGTGTCCCTAGGTATGTTCTTGGCTCCTAAGACATCTTCTGTTTTATTGAGGACCCCAAACCCGTAGCAGAGGTGTGTTGTCTAAGAATGTTGTTACATTTTGAGAGGTCCAAAGGCAAACGTTAGCCTAATGAGGTTAATTTCCCTAGGTTCCCCATACTGGCTCCTTCAAAGGAAATTCTCTGCTGAGAAGCTTTGGGATACCTAGGCTAAATTCAGCCTTTGTAGAAATTCCACCCTTATTTAGTTATTACCTTAATTGACTTATACATCTGGTCTCTTGGACTCCAAACAAAACATTAAATGATTTGATTCTGCTATAGCCCAGAGTAAACACATTTTCCTCCATCATAAAAAAGCTGGTGTAGATTTTTCAGAGCTGCGTAGGTCCTGAATCTATAGTTTCAATTTTTATTCTCTTGCTTATCCTAATTGTCATGAGCTGCTGTCTTTGTGAGAAGAACTAGGTACTGAAAAGCATTCTCCCACTGCAGGAGAGAACATGCTGCTATATACGTGCACTAGATTACGTTGAACTTTTGCCGGTGTCTGTGCCAAAACAATTTTATCAATAAAGAAATGCTAATCCAGAATTACATTTGCTTTCTACCTCTGCTGCAATGTCCTCAAAAGATCACTTATGCCCAGATATTTCTGGATTGACCCTATTTCCCTAGCTGCTCATAACATATGGCAACACTGTCAGTAACCATCATAACATGTATCTAGAGCCAAAAATATGTACAAGAGAATACCCATATATAGACTTTGCAGTATATACTGACATAACAATATATCTCTTCTTTTTTTTTTTTTTTTTTTTTTTTTTTTTTTTTAATTTTTTTTTTTTTTTTTTTTTTTNACCATGTTCTCATGAGCTTAGAACTACAAGATAAGAATCTGTAAAGCTACTAATTTTCTGGGTGGCTTTTGCAAATTCTCACACACACTTTGTCTCTCGTTGACTTTATCCATGCAGTAAAGACTGCAAACACTACTACTTATAGCACCTGGTAGTGATGTGAAGAAAATATATCAGTTAATGTCTTTAAATACTACAATTACTGCAAGGTTGCTAGATTATATTTCTTGGGTTGGGGCTACTTCAGAAACAAAATGCTTTTGATAAAATACCACCCCAGAAGATTGAATCCCAGGATGAACTAACTCTTCAAATCACCTTTTGATGCAGCAGTCAGGTGACCGCTGATGATTTCTGTAGTTAAATGAAGTAGTGACGGTGAGTTAGAAAGGGAGAATTGGTTCATTCTGATGATACACATTTTCACAGAGCAGAAGGTGCTGCAGCTGCAGAAGACGTTTCCTCCTGCAGCTCCCCCTTTTGGGAGAGAACTTCTCAACCAATCTGTCAGCAAAAAAATCAATAGCATTTGTTGTTCTCCGGCTACAGCATGAATCCAAAAGTAAGATACAGTATAGGCCAAAGCACCTACAGCAGCAGAATGATGGATGGTACTTATATGATAATGGATTGAACATATATCAAAAGTCAGAGATGTAACCTTACCAAGACTCACAGTTTAAGATTTTAATATTTAAGATTTAAAAAAAAAAAGAAAAAAGGTGCGAGCTTTATAATCTGGGTGGGATAAAATGCCTGTCAAAGATTTGCCTTGGCACCTGCCTCATCATTTTCATATTTCTCTAACAGTTCATATGAAAAGGGTGTCTGAAATACAGCAGACACTCCTGGGAGACAATCTGACAAAACAGGCTAAAGTCTGCATCCACCAGCACAATAACATCATTGCTTCTCAGTCTACAATTTCCACATTATCTGGGAGGTGCTTATGTACACAGACTATCAGATGTCCAATTAAAGCTTAAAGGTGCTGCATATAAAATGCAAACTAAAATGTTTACGGTCATTAAAAAGAAGACATTAATGTCACAGTGTGATACGAAACTAAGCAGGCTTTGCTAAAAAACTCCAAACACTACTATTCAGGGCCATGTGATTTTTAAATCAAATATTGGATATAAAACCATTAGTAGCTGACATGTAAAACTGTAATATTCCCAATGGTCTGTAAGAAAAAAAGAAAAGCTAAGTCAGTGAGACTTTGTTTTCAAGGAAACACGTAGTTAATTTTTTTTTTTATGTTGCTGAACACACAAAAAAAAGAAAAAATATCTTTATTGGTACCTGAACATTAATAAATCACATCAACAGATGTTAAAGCAACCAGAAATTGATTGTGAGAAAAATATTATCTTTGGATATTGTTGTAAAGGGACAACTGCTGTTAAAAAGAAAGAAAGAGTATTTCTGTAAAATGATATTGAAAACACTAGAAACAACAAAAAAATTGGAATATATATTAGTTTCTGTGGTTTTGTTGCTTTGTTTTGTGTTTTTTTGTTTTTAATGAAGACATATGCACAGACTGCATAGTAGACAGAGTAAGTTAAAAAGACATTATTTTAAGCAGTATCTAAAACACCAAGCGTAAAACTAACATCTTGCTACAATGTCCTGTAACTTACTCGGGTTTTATTCCTAATGTTACGTGTTGGCTTCTCTTTACACAAAACAGTAGTCTTTCTCCATTAACAATACACAGGCCCCATCTGTTTCTCATTAAATGCCTTATTTTTTCTGTAGTGCATTGTGTTTCTGTCGCAGAAATCCCTCTGAGAAAAACAGGTTTCATAACGGAGTATTTAGGTAAATTCTCGAAGCCTCCTCAGCTCTGATTCAGCACGTAGAAGACGAAGGGTAGGCAACTGGGCGACCCTTCTTCCTCACTGACTCCTTCTGCTTAAGACTGTCCACGTGTCTCCTCATCCTGCACTGGCGAAAGATACCCAAGGTAGCCCCAAAACATGAAGGGGCTTTCTCTGTGCCACTGTGTGACAGCCAAGAATTGTTTTGGGAGAGCAAGGATGAAGGGACGAAAGAGAGTCAGACCTCCAAAAGGTAGCTCCTTTCAGCAAAGCCTGTTAAGGAGAAAATGCAAATAAAAATGCAGGGAACAAAAGCAAGTCCATTTTCTGGACTGCAATATATCAGAGGAAACATTCCACAGGGGTAATTTCCCAGCCTGACAATTCAGTCCATTGGGTAGGCTGAAACGTATAAAAACCTTGATGAAAGGCAGTGTAATTGAGAGTAGTGAACTGATTGATTCTGAACATATGTAAAAGAATAGTAAATAAGTGTATTTTTCTGTAGCAGCTACGGTTTTCAGCTGAAGTCATCACAGACAGATTTTTCAAAGTTTTACTACACATTATATACGGGTTTTAATTTTTGCAATTCATGCAATTTTTACATTAATTACTCAAATACAGGCTTTTAGTACGTTACGAGTGGTCAGTGCCTTCCTCCATTCAAGTATGTAGTTCACAAATTGAAAAAGGCTTTCGTTCTATTTTGCCCAAATTCCTACCGAGCCCTGCAGCATGGAGTATCTGAGAGACACTAAGATCTTACATGTAGCATGAAAACAGGAGTTTGGGCAGGAGAGAGAAACCCTCCAAGCATTCTTGCTGCAGGAAAAGTTGGTGCCAAGAACAGAGGTTTGTGCTACAAATAGACAGGGAGAGGAAGGAACTAAAAATATGCATCTGCCTTTAAAAATACTAAAAACATCCGATGCAAGACATGCATCTCTAGGCTTAATTATTTCTGCTGTATGTGAACTTCCTCATTTTTTGTTTTGTTTTTGTTTTATATCATATTCAATCTTGAGTAAAAACACACGGATATTCCAAGCACAAATCCCATTCTGTGACATTTTACCTCAGTCATTTTGTATCACAGAAAAACACATGAAGTTGTATAGCAGTACCAAGCAAAACTTGTTATGACAAATAAATGATCTCATGCATTCTTTCATTGCCTAGAAAAAATCCTGATTTTTATAAATATATCCCTTGTAAACATAGGCAATAGAATTCTGAAGAACAAACTCTGCATATGCATTGTTAAATCTACATTCATTCATATTTGTATACAGTTTCTTTAGGTAGTATGCCATTAGTCCCTGAACTAACATACTGTAGGTTTTGGTGCCTAATTGGATTGCAAACTTTTAAAGAGAATGAGAACAGTTGAAATACTTGTCATTTATTACTTCAAGTATGCAAATATGGCTAATTATACAAAGAAGAGCCAATACAAGTAGCCCTAAAAGGCTGCCATGTTCTAATTTGAACTTATACAGTGTTAGCCAGGTTTTCTGATCCCTCAACCTGCAACCCAAAATCTTCATCTTGCTGAAACTCAGTAGGTTCTCTGGTGAGCCACATAAAGTAACTCTGACGGTGGAAGTACCAGTTGAGTCCCCAGTTCTACAAGAGGTATGAAATAAAATCCCAAGGATAGACTAAAGTACCAGGTTGCTCATTTTCATGGGAAAACTGGTTGCCCAAGGCTCACTGCCACATGGGCTGGCAACACTCACACAAGGTACTGGAAAAGACGCGACAGATTAAAAAGCTTGAAAAAAGCTTAAAAAAAAAATCACAACTGGGGCACCAGAAAAGTATATGATAAAGAAGGTGGCACAAGGATAAGGCAGGAGTGAAATGAACACATGAGATGGAGGGATAAAGACACTCCCAAGCACCTGCCCGGGCAACACAGCATTGCTGCAGTCCCAACTGCTGTTCCCTGGAGGGACAGGGGGGGACTGAGATTCCTTGTCTCCTTTCCCTTTGCTGGCTGAGGGAAAGGAAGCTGGCAGTGGGATTTCAGATTCACAGGAAGAGGAGAAAGATCATCAAAAGGAAAGCATCCCTTGAAGAGAACAGGGAAATATATAAAGTGCTGTGCTTCGGGGATGCTTTCCCCCTATTAGTCAGTAATGCATCTGCGTCTGATGTAGCTGGCCATGTCTTGCAGTTTCATTAAGGGAGGGACACAAGACAACGTCCCAGTTACAGCTCCAGGCCCTGGAGATAAGTGATGACTATCTGAATCTTCCTTATGTTGGGAAACAGCCTGGAAATGGAGGAGCTGAGTGCAAGTGCAAGGCTGTAAGATCACCGTTAAGAGGTACAAGAGGGTTCTTTACTGTTCTGTTCTAAATCTTGAGATTTTTAAATCACGGTTTTAGATGTTTGGAGTTAATAACAGCACTCTTGGCAGGAAAGCAGACTTGGAACACCATAAACTACTTATCTAGGTACTGGGTGGTTTTTTAATTCCTGTTTGGATACATGTGCCTAATGATTCCATATATCACCAAGCAAAGAGGCAGAGGGAGATGAATTATTGGGGAGCCTGACTATCTGAGATAAGGAGAAAAAAGAGGGGAATGCAGTCACTGAGGGTTTTAGTAGAGTTCACATAGAGAATGGCGTTAACTGTTCCGTCGTCCTTAGACAATAGATAAAATAAGGAGTTACAAATAATAAAAAAAAAAAAGCTACTCTTGTAGGTATTAAGAAATACATATAATGTTTTAAGACTTGACTACAGAGTGATTAAAAAGACATTATCATCAAATACATTTAAAAGAGAATATACACAGGCTGGCTTTAACAGATGGTACAGGAAGGGCCACAAAGAGAAATGGGCTTTTATCTCTTGGCATAAATAAGTTACCTAAAGAACAATTTCTTTGGTTGTTATTCAGAAATAATGAATGAAAAATAAAGTTTTTAAAAAATTATAATTAATTTTACACAAAAATAGAACAAACAGAAGTACACAAATTATGCTTTTGCCTATTCATATTAAGTACTTCAAAATCATTTAAGAGCTCTTGAAATGATGGTGTGTCTTACAGAAAAGTAATCTCACAGCAGCTTCATTGACTATCTATCCTATGGTACAGTGTACATTGAAATGCAGTTCAATTCCATTCAAATCTATTAAAGGTCAAAAGTTTTGGGGCACCAAATGTTCCAAATGTTAATTACTCCAAAATCCTTACACTTTTATGAATCAGTCATCTCACTTCAGTTTCTACTGTAAAATCTTACCATGGCAATTTTAAAATAAAACAGTTCATTTTATCCTCATAACTTGGACAAACTATTCTAAGTATATTTATTTCTCAACATAAGAGGTCATTTCCTAGATCCTACAGACAGTGTGATGAAAGTGGGACACTGAAGTTAATACCACAGACTAAGCAGCTTGCGTGAGGAATTGCAAATTGGTTAAATGGCAACAGCAGTAGTAGTTTGTTTTATGTCCTTCTAGATTCTCTTCTTTTCTCCTTACCCTTCTTTTCCTTTTCTTTACTTTCCTTCAGCCTTCAGCTATCTGTCACTTTTTTGTTTGCTTCCAATTCTCTCTTCCTTTTCTCCCTTTTTAAATCTCTTTCTTTTCTTAATCTCTCTTTTCACCATTCTTCTAAGTTTCTTATCAGCCACATCTACTCAAGGAGAAAAAAAACAAACCTCTCCAGCATCTAAAGACAACTATTCCGTTCATAGCTCTTTTCAGATACGGAGTTACTTGACATTAAAATGCCTGTGATGAAACGCTATCCTCTACGACAGCATTGTGTGAAACAAGATTTCTTATAAGAAAGTAGTTGTGCTACCTGAAAGCAGGAAAAAAGTACTTTGAAAGTGGCCTCCAGGTTAGGAAAACTGTATCAAACCTTTCTGGTTACACTTTGACACCAAGATGACTAGATGGTTTTGGTTTGGGATTCTGTTTAAAGCTTCTGGTGAAGCGTATAGTGCAAGATGATAATATTAATAGCCAAGCTTGCACATTAAAGGTATTTGATACATCTCAGGGTTAAATACTGTTACAGAAGATCAAATTGGAACATCAAAGACTACTCTGTGGCAGTTCAAGAAGAGCAAATTTTTATTCTTTTCTGTGAGATAAAGAACTTGCTGGTTTCTGTAAAAGAACACATTTTTAGCAGTCTAGAGCAGGTGAACTCAACCTTACACTTTTTTACATCAAACCAGGACAGTTCATCTGGGCAGAGAAATTAACCTCTTGTCCATGGCGTGCTTCCAGCAGCTATTTGTCCGGAGAGCCCAGCGGTCAGTCCCACAAGGAGGGACGGGCACGCGCCCGGCGGCGTGCCTGGCCGGTGTCCCGTTGGGGCTAGTGGCTCCCCGGTGCGGTGGTGACTGTGGAGCAATCCATCTGCCCTAAACCTTACGGCCCACCTCGTTCTAAAAATCCTCCTGGAAAAAGCGTGCCTGGGATGATCGCAGCACACGACACCACTGGGTTACGCTCATTGCTGCCCTTTGCTGTCCTCTGTCCTGCCACCCCCTCGCCCCCAGGCCGTGCCAGAGGTGCGCGTGGTTTGGGCTGGACGCACACCTGTGGTCAGCGCACCCACCGCAAAGCCAGGGCTGCTGACCTTCGGGAGGATGCTCTTCTCCGCATGGTGCGGCAGGAGGCGTGGGGGGCACCGGGCAGGGATGGGACGGGCCACGCCAGGGGGTCTCAGGTGGGGCTGGAGATCCACCTCCTCCCCGTCACGATCAGTACGCACGAACTGGGCTCGCAGTGCTAACCTATGGACCCGCGTCTGGTCTGAGGTCAGAGAGGACTTCTTGGTGGAAACAGCAGATAGACTCAACATGTTCTTAACGCTGTAAACAAAGATTTATTTTTTTAAACTGTTTCAGTCATAAGATATTCCTCCTAAGTTCTTTCCGTACTGGCGCTGACCCTTTTCAAGAATATTTATATTTGAGGCAGCAACACTACTATTAAATCTGTATTTTGTTCACGGATCCACACAGCTAAAGCCACCTACCAGATTTCTTTTACTTCTTACAAAAACTATTTGAAGGATAAATATACTTGATAGTCAAATATAAACCATGGAATAGCTTGCAATACGTAACCCCAGTGCAAGCTGCAACTTGTCTAAATTGCGATGAGGCTGAGGAAACTTGGAAAGAAACAGCTAGATTTTACATTAACAGAATTAGGACAGTGTTTCTTTATCAGTGGAAGACAGGTGAAAATTATGAGCATGAAATACCATAATAAATTCACAACTAACCAAAGAACAGCACCACTACATTTTTAGTTGAAAATATGTAAACAATTTCATCATATTTACTCTACCTAGAAAACACTGTATTAGGACTAACTGAGAAATGACCAATCTGTTGCTGAAAGGCTTTTAGCACCATAACAGCAGATTGTTAAAGCTTTTAACGGAGTAAAGCAGTTTAATGTATGTACCTACATTAAACGTCAGACTGATGAGTCCGCGTCAGCTGAGCCATACTGAAATACCAAATAGGCGTCAGGTACCAGTATGAACCCTGAAGAAAGCAAAGTATTTTTAAATCAAAAAGTAAATTATGATTACCAGTATCATTTTATGGAAATTGCTTATTCACTGGAAGCTTATATGAATACTGAAAGTAATTAGGGGAAGTGACTTCTATTACTCTTTATCACACACTACAGGAATTATAAAACTTTCTGTCCCAACACATCCTTCAATGGATTGAAAGTTTTAATTATTGTCTACTGCTAAGTAAATCTGAAAAATTAAATACGTTCACTGTCCAGAGGAAAAAATGTGCTTCTTTTGGTTGTTTTTTTTCTATAGGGAGACACCAATAGAAAAGTATCACAAATATTTACTGATATTTTTTGCTATTTTTTATATATATACACACGTATTTATTTTACGAAAGTTAAAATTCTTATCAACATTGGAAAGAAATTATTTTTATACAGTAATTTACATACGTATAGATTAGATTAACAAATACATTGATTTTTTTCTTGCATTTCTGAATTCAATATTATCTATGAATAGCTTGATAGTTTTGAAACCCAGAACAATATCACATATATACTGATTTTTGCAAGGGTTGCCAGTTCTAGTTGCCAGATTTATTGCTAAGAAAGCCTTGATAACCTTATAACCTTTCTTCTCCTGAACTGCATATTCTATGTTTAGGTTGTGTGTAATTTAGGCACAAAACTCAGAAACTGTATTTTTGAACAAGACACAAAGAATATAAAAATTATAATATAAAATCATAATAAAGATAAAATGCTTTTAAGAGATTATCATTAGTATGCAAAATATTTATAATATTTACCACCTTAATGTTAGCTCTATCCTCAATTCAGAGACCTTTATTGTCAAATAAGTACTTTACTTTTTACCCCTTTTTTCTATCCGTTCAAGTTGTAAAATGTTTTGAACATTAAATTTGATATTAACAAAAGTGCAGCAACATTCTGCTCTAGAGCAACAGTCGGAATCCTGTAACTGTGTTGCTCTTCCTCCTTGACCATCCTTTTGCCTATGCAAAGGTTCTCCAAAGGAACGAGGCACACCCACGCATACTGTCAGCCCACGAGATGTATGCACGCTGCTTATATTTTAAGCTTCAGCAGTAAAAATTTGAAGTAAAAGTCAGTCCTTTCTCAAGAGTCAGTCCTACTGTGAGACCTTCTCTTTCAGATGTTTCCCTAGCACACAATGTCTATTAAAAATATGAAAATTCCCTTAAAAGAAGCTCTTCACAAAAATCAACTAAACTATAGGAAATTTTTACAATCATCCAGGTTCAGCAAGAGTGCATTTTGTCCCAGAGTGCTCAAGTGAGCAAGTTATGGAGCTTTTAAAAAGGATATTTATGTATATATTACATACAAGTATGTATGTATGCATGTGCGTGTGCTTGTGCGTGTGTGTGCGTGTGTGTAAAACGTCCAACATAGAAAGAATCAGCAAAAACAGGTATCACTGTTCTTCACTAGTGACATTTCTAATAACACCTATGGTTAAACGAAGACCATGGCATTTGGCATTCCTAGTTACAGCTATAATAACTTAGACAATGATGCTGATTTCAAGTGCTTTGCCTAAAATGTAAAATGAATTGAACAACAGAAAGAAGAGTTTTAACGTCTCATGAAATCTTAACACTTCATAACTCTATTTCCACCAAAAATACAAACCCACATTTTTCTCCAGTAGTTCACTCTGCAATTTTAAATTCTGATCTTTATATATGACATCCAAAACTTTTCCAGAAAATTACAATTTTATTCTCTATGAGAAAATATATTTTACTCACAGAGTAAGCAAACCATTTTGATTAAAATTTCCTAACAAAGAAAATTACATATACTACAGTAATCAATATATGAAGCTATAAATGTCTGAAAATATGCACGTACAGTCTCCAGTGTAAACATTATATGCAGTATATAGGAATTAATAATAACCATGGTATTACTCTATAAAATAATCTTACTGAGGGATAGTAAGACAGTCTTAATACATTGCCACTCCAGTATCAAAATAACAATGAGATTTCTTTGCATTATTTCCCACGATTATAAGCATGGAAGTTGTAAAACACAGGCATTCAAACAACAATCGTTGGCTTTCTTAATGAAGTGAACAGAAAAAAGTACTAACTTGTGCCAGAAGAAGACAGCATAGCATAAGCAATTAAGCAATGATATTTTTTACGTATTTAGACATTTTATATGTTTAATATTACCTCCAAGAAATGTGTTGTTCCCCACCCCAGCTAGGTGCTGTTATAATAAAAAGTACAGATGCATATGGGAACAAATCTTCTTATTTTCCTTCTATACTATTTTTCATTGCAGTTGCATTTGTCAGAAACATTAATTTCTTCCCACTCTCCCCAAACCTGATTTCACTCATTGGAGCAGTGGTAGAACAGAAACTAGGCTACAAAATTCCCAGCTCCAAACCCCTTCTATGGGAAAGTAAAGAACAAAGCTTGGCCCAAGGAGGTGCAAGCTCAGACAACGCAGAGTTTTACTGTGGTCCTAGCTGGATCACTTTGGTCCTGCCTTTGAGACGCATGCCTAGAACTTGGATCGTAATGACTTTTCTGAGTAACTCATAATGCCTCTTAATCTTGTTTGGAGAAGCATCACAGAGACTCTAAAGAATTGCAAAGTTATTCTATCTTTTAAAAGACCCCTTGGAGTCAAAGTATTCTGAAATCTCTCTATACTGTAAATATAAAAGACTTTTAAAGTATTGCCATACACCTGAATGCTTTACTGAAAATTGCTGTTAAGAGATGCAGAAACTAGTCATGTCCTCTTTCATTTAAAGTCATGTTTTTTTGGCTTATGTTAGGCAATTTAAGTGTAACCCAATTAAATGAGCATATATATTACATAATCACACACCTTCTCAGAGTATTTTTATTAGTATTTTAACTAATGCAAAAATGACCCAGGAAGAGAACACCTTTGAGTATTTTGTCAGTCGACAGGCAAATACGTTAACATGAACAGCAATCAACAAAGCATCAATCAGCTATGATGACATAACATCTTGGCTTCCTCCCCTCTCCGAAGGAAGGAGCTAGCTCCTTCCCACAGCATCCAGCTCTGCGTCATAGCTGCATTCTGCTACTGGGGAAATTTTTGCACCACGGATAGCAAAACCAAACAGTATACAGTTCAGATGGCACTCCTGTAAAATCTCTCTTGCCCAACAGTTGTTCCTAGTACCAATATTGCTAATATTTAAATAAAAGGAACATTAAGATCTAATCCAAATATCTTCTCTTAATTTCAAGGAGACGTGTTTCAGACCCATAACTTTCAATACACTGCAAAACTGATCACTCCACATGATTAAATATCACAATATCAATATGATATGACAACTAATTTACATCCTTGTTTTCCTTTAACCAAATATTAGCAATTTGCTAATGTGCTGGATTGAGAGCCTCCCGTGCTGAGGGAAGAAAGCAAGCAATTTGAATCCGTAAGGTCTAATAGCTCACTACAGATGACATTAAATGGCCTATTGCAATTGCAAAACAGTTTCCAAAAGACGTGGTGCTTTTCAACTCCTACATCGTTGTGTCATTTACTCATCATGGCTAAATGCCATCACGAACTGATTAACTGCAGTAATGTTTTTGTGAGACATTAATATCTATATCTCGATCTATTTCAGTTCTTCATAGAAAAACAAATCAAACTAAATGCTCAGAATCATGAATTTCCAAACACCTGAAAATCAATGAATCAAAACTGAAAATACAGTATTTTTATTCTGGGAACTGCCTTTTTTCATAAAAGGTAGTACTTGAAAAGATGTACAGATATATATTTTAGAAGACTTTTTACTGAGCAAGAAGCATACCTTGGAAAAATTTCATTCAACATATTTCAGGTCTTATTTGATTTGTGCCTCAGTTTCCACAGCCATTAAATTAAAGGGCTCTTTTAGTCATAATTAGTTAATATGCCTAGATATATATAAGCCATAGGATGTTATTTTTTTAATGCATCACTTACGCACACATTAACAGCCTGTTAGTTTGGGCAGTGTAGTTTTTAGATGTAAATTACTTGTGAACAAATGAGGCAGTTCACAGTTCCACTCAGTCCGGTGCCTCTTTACTTAATGCTGCTGATTTGGGGGACCGAATGAAGTGTCAGATTTATTGATATGTTTGTTTCTACTTTAGGAAAAACGAATACTACTCAAGCTGCAGATCAGCTTCCAAACAACATGACTGTCAAAATAATACCCATCCCAAGCATACCAACAGCCACCTCTACAATTCTGGTTATCTTAGGGACTTCCATCCAATATATTTTTCCAATCAACCACATCACATTTAGATTAATTAAACTGAAAACCTCAGTTCAATTTTCAGTACTTCTTCCCCTTTTTGTAATCGAGGTATTTCTAAAAAAAAACCCAAACCGAAACAAACACACGGCAAAAATTCACACACATAATGATAACAATACGCTGCCCGTCATGGGCATGCTTATTTATAAATAGCTGGACAGGAGAAAAGAATAATCTCAGCAAGAACTGAGTTGCCCTTTAAATGAAAATAATCATCTCGCTATTTCAGTCCAGCAACTGTGTATGCAGTAGGAAGTCTCGCTCCCAAATATTATCATGACTCATCTACTTTCCTTTTCTAATACTAATGTTCTTTTCTCTTTTTAAGTGCAGCATTGATAAACCCTGCACAAGCTGCAATGCTGCATTAAACCCCCCTTTCTAAACCTGCAGATTTTAAACGGCAGTTACCCAATTCTATCCCTAAAGTTACCCGGTATAATCACCGTGGTGACGAGGTTCCTTCACGCAAACAGACGACCTGTAAAATTTGCTACCTTGACCTAGGCTCACATTTGAAATAGCGTGCAAAACGGTGAGACTATAAACAGAAGAGGTCCAGCTGATTGCAGCCTGGAAGTCTCCCAACTCTCTGGAAACAGAGGGGTTAATCAGCACAGGCAGTTCGGAAAGCTTGCAGTGAAATAACAGGACCGTACTGCAGATGTGTGGACCATACAGAAGGTGTGGCCCGTACTTTCTGCGTGCATATTTAAATACCTAAAATTATATGGCCTTAAGGTTATTGTTAAAGAATAACCTCCCGGAGAGGAAGAATTACACAGCGAAACAAGGCCTAACACATTTCCTCAAAGAGAGAGCCGAGAAGAAGGGAAGGAAAAGCCTGGGTTACTCACGATTCTTTTCACCTCTCCACCTTGACCCCGCTTTTATTCTAGGTGCGACGTCCGCAGCAGCAGCAATGTCTACTAGCCCAAGCAGCAGCAGCACTGACAGCACAGCCATGCCAGGTAACAACAACAACAACAACAAAAAATCACCACTACCTGGAGTACCGAAAAAGATGAATTAAAAGACTTTCCTTAGGAATGAATAATTGGAGCTAACAGCGCTTACTCAGCAGAGGCAGAGGAAGATGTAAAATATTATTCCTAGTAGAAATGTTTACTACAAATTGTATTTCCATTGCATCGCTTATTTCCTTTATGCAGGGAATGTAAAAACAGAACAGCCGTAAAGGCTTCCCCTAACCAGGAGCCTCTGGCACTCAGACGCCGAAGAGATGCACCGGCAGCTTGCTGTGGTCCCTCAGAAGCCACCGGCTCCTCACCTGCCTCTGCCACCTCTCAGCCCTTCCCAGTGTTTATCAACATTCCCCACAGCACCCGAGCAGGGGACACAGCCAGGCTGAAACCAGAGGAGTTTTTTCTCCTTCACTTGTATATCTCACTGCAGCTTCACAGAGCTGATGGCACGGAACATTTTAATGTTGACACTCAAAACTCGTTACATTTATCAATGGGCGTAAAAAAACACAGCTTGTAAAGGGAGGGAAAGTCATGTATCTAGGACGAGAAAGAAAGGCTTAAAAAAGAAACTTTTTTAAAAAGATCTGTTCAATAACTCTGTCTCTCATTCGGCATAAATGTCTCCTATTCCTCAGGAAAACAATATGAACAGTACTACTGTCAGCAGACCCTGCATCAATGAACAGCTCACCGAGACTAAGAGAAGCTCTGAGAATTTATGTATCTGTGAATCTGTGATTGCGGGCTGAACCTGCGTTACCGAACAAACCTTCACCCCCGGCCCCGCACCCTCCGGGGCTGCCCCTGCGAGCAGCCTCCAGCGCCCGCAGCATTAGCAGCGGTGGTGCTGGAAGCTATTGAACCCCGTCTCTATCAGCGCCAGGGAGAGAGATCAGAAACTTCCCTGTGGCCATCGAAACAGTCCCAAGGAAGAGCTGCAGCAAAAATTACCCGCTAACCCTTTCACCGCCGCGATGAAATCGTTCCACACGACCTGTGGAGGCCCAGGAAAGCTTCATCCTGAGAGCTGAAAATCACTATAATAAGACCACAGTGCTTTCACTCATGGTGATATAGGACTTCAGTCTGGATGAAGTCTACACTTACATACAGTAAAGAAACTTCAAAATATCTAGTTCTTTAGCATCGCAAGCATCAGCCTCCAGAATACTTACAACTGTCACTTAATTATACAATGGTAAAACTGACATTCTTAATAGAACAGCAATGAATTAGCATTCTACAAGCTGATCTTCTGCCTCACCCATTGCATATTGGCTGTTGTGTAGATGCTGTGGCTGTAACTGAGCTGCAGAACTCAGGAGGTTTTTGAATAAAGTACTGGAACGAGTACTTTATTTATTTCTAGATAAAATTTCAATTACAAAGAAAGGAGAGACAAAGTAAACTATTTTAGTCTTAATAATGCATCCATTAATTTATAGTGTTGAGACACTGTTCTTTATGAAATTTGAGCTCAAAACGATTAGTGCTATTGAAATACTCCACATAGACCAGTTACAGCGTGACCATCTGAAGCTGTTCACCTACAGAAGTTCTCATGTTAGCCACGATAACTTTCCAAAAGAGGCCAGGAGCAATTTTTTACCTAAAGTTGTCAGACTCCAGATGACAGCAGCGATACTGTATCAGAAACTTTTCCAGTACTATTTGTTACCCACAAGTCCTTTAAAAGGAACGCTCTGTTTCTTCATTCGGACCAGTTGGAGAAATTAAGAAGGGAGATGTACTCTTATTTCAATTTGGGCTAAGTTCAGTACAAAAAGCGAGTCATTCGCGGCAGAGGACATAAAGATCCAGTGATCTGCCCAGTCTCCCACGTGTTACACGTTACAAGCAGTCTTCAGTTTGAGTCTGACCCCAGCAGCCCCGCCGCGGCTCTTCCCCTGTGCGGATGACCAGGAGGGGGTTGTTTCCACATACGGACCCAGCACCGTGTCGGGGCAGGGAGAGACTCACCGCCTCCTCATCTCAGTGGAAGTGTCTGACAAAGAGGTTTGGTTTCTTCGCCATCATTTTATTCTACATGAGTCACATGTATGGGCTAAAGAACAATGGAGCATCAGTCCCATACCTGCTATCAGGCCTTGTCCCCTAGCAAAAGTAACTCCTATGGCAACATACAGGGTTAAAAGAAATGGTTAGGAATTTCAGATTGCCTTTTTTTTAAGCACATTCTAACGGCACATCCTGCACCATCTGAACTCACACCAGGGAAGCGTGTCAACACTCACTCTCTTAAAGATGACTCATCGTGTTGCTGGTTACGTAAGACAGCTGAACGTACCAAATATTGTTCGCTGCACCAAAATACGGCACAGGATAAAACCTCAGTTAATACAAGGTGGTCCTTCAGGAGCACATTAGCAGTAACATGGAATGGTGTCATTTACTGTGAATGCAGAAAAATTGCCTTTTCAAATGACAGCTGCAGTTTTGAGCACCAAAACCAAAAGGCTTTGTGATCTTGCACTTGGCAGTGCACTGTCTGAAGGACAGAAGATAAAGATTTTCAAGGAAGAAAAAAAAAAAAGGGAAAGCATGGAATCCCAGAGTGAGCTACACAAAATGAATCCCAGCCAAAAACTTGAGCTGCATCATAGAAGAAACCCCGGCCTTGTAGCTGATGCTTGTTATCTTTTCTTTGGTCCCGGATCCAAACCTCATTGAGCTTTGTACTGTGCAAAAGTAAAAATGGTGCATCAGACTGGTGTTTCAGCAGCTGTCTGCTGAGCTCTCAAGCCACACGCTTTTGTCTGGTACGCAGTCTAACACAGAGTTAATTGAAAGTTTCAGAACTGCAGGTCAGATGGCTTTTTATCTTACAGGGCTAGCAGAAGGGTACCTTTACGAACACAAAACCCGCATGGACATTTTTGCACAGGTTGCATCCATTTATCCTGTCACAGGAGAAGGAGCTTCAGAAAAGCTGATGGATGTGAAGGGATACCTGAAGCAACATCTCATAAGAGACCGTTTTTCTCCTCATTCACACCAAAAATGCAGTCAGACAGGGAAATCTTATCACCAAAAACATTTCTCTATCACCTTGTCTAAGAGAGTCCCTCAAGCACAGTGTTGCTGGTTAGCAGGACAGTGGACAATTACTGCCATAGAAGCAATGCCAGTCCACTGCCTTCCCCGCTGGAGTAACAGCAAGTAAAACTAAACTGATTAAGCATTCAGAGGTGTGAAGCCCCATAAAAGGTGGCCTGCTCCTCTATGATTCAGTGGTTTATAGCTCATTTAACTAGTTTCAGTTTCTGCTGTATAATTTCTGCTCATTTGAGCTCCTTAGCAATTTGAAAGCTTACTCAAAAGCAATGTGATTCATTCTCAAATTAGCCATGTGCACAACTTTTTCAGAGATGCAGCGGACCACTTGAAGATGTTACACCAGGACTGGATGCCTTCCTGAATTATATGTTGCAGCTCAGTCAGAAGTTAAGGATGTGAAGATAAAATTACAAAATGAATTTATGGTCTGTGTTACACTAGTTCTTTCTAACTTTAATATATGTCATTCTCTAAAATCTTCAGACATATTTAATTTCTTTTCTCCTCAGCTTTCATTATGCCCCAGCCTTTTTAATTTTTGTTTTAGTGTGTCATAGATAAAAGTCACTAGCAATTTACTGCACAGTTCTTTCCTTCGATCAGGTATCTTCCACAGACCTTTTTATCCATAAAGAGCAGAACTTTTTCTAGAGTTCTCTCTCCCTTCATTACAGACTTCACCTTTACCTTCTTCTAAAGGGTCGCAGAGCTCTCTGCAGCATCTTAGCACGGCCTTCCAGGAGGGGTTTGAAACAATTTTCCTCTCCTACACAGGGATACTTCACTCACTGAGACATGATGAAAGCTACAGCCTCTCTCACTGGAAGCCCTCAAGGCCATGAGGTCAGTCCTCTTGCGCACAGAAATCCTTCTCCACTCTCTTCAAAGCCAAAGCCACTTCCTTACGCAGGGACCTCTCTGTCACCTCTTCTGAAGAACCCACCACTGATTGTGCTGGAAATTGATGATCTGGGAAAGATTTTTTTTTTCCCCCCCACAGAGGTCATGCGCTCCTTTAGTGCTGAAAGACGACAGACTGACGAGGAAGAGCTGAAGAGCCTGGCCACCATAGCACGGGCTCATGAGTCAGCCTCTCCTGACTCACACTAGGACTGGGTCAACTCGTAAGTAAGGGCAGCTATAGCTTTCTGCCTCTCTTATTGTGGAGGGTAATGAGCTGCCCTTGAGGGTCCTTGATTTTAAGGCATCTCAATCAGGTTTGCAAAACAAAGCAGATCTCTATTTCTGCAGTATGAGCCGTACTTAAACTGCTGCCACATACAGTTCTGCCATTGCCTGTGATGCATCTCTGCAACAGTCTTCCATTTTAGAAGAAAGACTAAATCCGGTGACTATCAGAGAGCCACTGTGAGGCAGCCATACAGAGACTTTAAGGCATGACAGGACCACGGTTACAGAGCTCATTAAAGCTAAAAATTACCCGAGTTTTATTTTGCAGCCCCTATGACTCTAACAACTCCAGGGAGATCAACTCAGGCACAGCAATGCTTGCCATGAAAACAGTGCCATTCTGTGAGGAGAAGGGCATGCTCATGTAATTCAGTAGTGTGTGTGGGGACCAGATCGACACTCCATTTTAGCCCTGCAAGCTTGGGGAAATGGTAAAGTTCCCAGATCAACTTGGTAGGGGGTTGTTTTGTTTTCTTTTGCTTGTAATATAGAACTATTAAATACAACAACGAACCAAAGGATCCCAAGACTTTCTGTAGCTCATGGAAAGTACAAAACATGCTTCACGTTTGTTGTTTTTTTTTTCTTTTTTAAATCATCCAAATGCATAAAATTAAGGAAATATGCAAAATTTCCTGTTTACTTATTCAACACCAACAGTGAACTTGGCACTGTATAAAGATATAAAATGACATTACCTCTCCTCTAAAGACTTTATGGTCTAGCACAACTGTATCATAGAAGAGTCACTTCTACAAAGGCATGTGTGTGTTTGTTTCTTAAGTTCCTCACTTCTGAGCATTTAAATTCTCAACCATAACATTATACATTTTGATAGCACTGTTTAAGTTCTTGGTGGTAGAAGAAAACAATCGTGTTCCGCATAAATGAATACATGTGGACAAATCTTTAAGTGCACGTACGTGCATCTATATATACATGCTCCTGCAAATAAAGTCACAAACACATAAACAAGAGTTGCACAATTAAAAATATCAGTTTTGATACATATTATTTAATCTTGATTGAAGTAACATTTGAGTAAACTAATCTCAGTTCAGGTCAACCAAACTTACATATATACTCATTTATTTTATACAATGAACATGGAATGAAATTCCTCTTAATGAAAATTTAAAAAGACATAAATTTGGGGGTTGAGGGGGAAAGTGTAATTTTTCTTACCCATCTGCCTTATCAATTTGCCATCTATCCTCATGCCCTCAAGGTAACACAGATTTTTGGGTTTTCAAGTGCAAGGATCTGAGACTATCAACTATAAAAGAGACTTGAAAACACATACAGAGATCAAAGAATACTACCAGACTCACTTTTTCCATCTGGCTGCAGAAGAGTAGGCATTAGACAATGTCTGTAAAGCTAGGTCAGCAACTACTGTATCTTTTATGAGAAATTCCACATTGCTAGCTTAACTGGTATGAGAAACCAAGAAACATGACCGTATTTTTTTCTTACCTCGTAACATATAATTTTTTCTCTTTGTTTGCAACAGACACTTTAAGCCCATCAGGAAGTAAATCAAACAAAAAACTGATCCATAAACAGGCAGTAGAGAAGGGGTTTTGTTGTTGTTAAGAATGCAAAGTAAGTTCCTGTAAGACATCTCCAGACTTGCACTCAGGCAGAAGAAATCAGCCTTCCTAAGCAACCTAGACATCTGAGACATTGTAACTGGGTAAAGTCTACATGAGAAAACATCTTTTAAGGGTTGCTATTTGAGCTGGAGGTGGCTAACTTAGTCTTCATACCATGGCATTCCAGGAGAGTTTATCCATTTACAGTCGCTATTAAAACAAACAAAAAAGGTAGCCAACTGGCTAAGGACCAGAAGAGCAGGGAAGTCCCACCCTGGCTGAGCCAGGGTATCCGAGCGATGCCGATACTACTGCAGGCTACCAAGTCAAGTTCCTTCCTGTCTCCTTCTACATCCACAAATAGCTTCTATGCAATACAAAATTGCTTCTTTAAAAGCAGAAAGTACCAGCAGACTCTGAATCCCAACGCACCATTAGTAAAGGACGCACGACTTTCACAAAAACATCGCATCTCAATATCCCTTCTTAGCTCTGGCACTAAATCAGCAAAAAACCTGAGTACATCTCAAGAGCTCTCAGGACCCTTACACCATGCCACTTCATTCTTTTTAAGGCACTCTGCCTCTTACTGTTTTCACCCCAAATCAGCAGCCATAGCGTGCCTTCTTATAATGATTACTTAGGATTTTTATGTATGACTGCACGACTAACAGATCTACATAGTTCTAGGTGAATGGATATTTCAGCATAGTCGGTGTTTACGTTAGCATAAATGAGAAGCTGTATGAGACTACCGCAAGAATGCTTCCCATAGTAAAATTTTATAAGGTAATTTTTTTGCTTTTAACATCTAACTTATTGATTAAACATGTCCAAAACATATTTCATGTATGCAAGTAATTTATCATTATCTGTTCTAACAAAAAGGTAATCTTTATCCTCTTAATTCAGGCAAATGTAGGAGTGTTTACTGTGTGGTGGTGAATTATAAGGGTATGTTCAGACAAAAATAAACACAAGAAAACTAAAATTAATATTGTTTAATGTAAAAATATGCTATCCTACTCAGCTCTCAAAATAAACAGCTAAACTGTGGTCGGCCTTCTGTTTTTCAAAAAATGATTGTTAGGTTAATCTGTCAGGCCTAATTTGCATTTCTATATTTACTTTTTCCCACACACTTAAAATATAATGTTAGTGGGCTTCAGGAAAGCATTCAGAGAAGATGTGGGCATTTTTAATTGAAAGATGAAAGACAAAGCTTGTTGAAATTTCTTTCTTGCTTCTTACATTTTTAAAATTTCTTCCCTTTTTGCTAATCGTTCTTTACTGACATCTTATTTTCCCTTCCACCTAGCTCTGACTTCTTAATTCTCTGTCTCAGTGAACTACTTTATTTTTTCCCAGTATGTCCTCTGCTTATCATTCCTCACCTCCTTCTTCTGTATCTCTGGTCAACCAACCCCTACTCAGCACTGAGGTACTGCATGGAAGAGGTGTGAAGGAAAAGTAGTTGGCTGAGAACTGGCCAACACTAGTGAATAACAGATGATGAGAAACCAAGGCGAGGGTTTCTCCCTCCCAAGCAGCTGATTGTGAGTAGAGGACATAAGATAAAAATGCGATGCATCTTGCATGTTGGCCCCATTGTACATTTCAGCTCAGAAAGCCAGAAACTGGAGGCAGCCTACCAAGTATATAAAAAACCCATGAAATTTATCCCAGAAGATGGAGATATCCATGGCATTCATTCTGTTCATTTAAGAAAATAAATGGCGCTCTGCACACGCTTGCTGAATGGGGCATGATGGTGGAACACAAAATCAGCTGATTTTTCCTGGCATGGGTGGCACCACAAGCATAAGGGAACTATCTTGGCAGATGGGCAGAGAAGAGGAACTACGACAAAATGGGCAAAAACAGGTATAAGAGTCTGGATGCACATTTTTGTGTCTGCCAACACTATTCCAACCTAAATTGCACTGCCGTGAAGGCGTCCTTATCCAAGCAGGTGATGGCATTTCCTCTGCAGTGCTTCCATACTGATCAGAACAAGAATGAAGGTCAATGTCTGCCAGCCAGTTGAAGGATGACTTTAACAGGCAATTGCATTGGCGTCAATGAATGGATTTAAAACAAAAAACCAAAACAACCCGTATAATACTTTTTCTTTTTCCATTTTAGCTGGGAAAATTTAATTCTTTAATGTTGAATTTTGTTATTAGGAGACTAAGTAACTTATAATAATTTTAGCAATGATACGGTTTGTGTCCCAAATGGTGCAAATAATTCACTGACCGTAGCAGAACTATAGCAAACTGTGAGCATCTGGCCTCCTCGGCTTTGATCAACATTTTCAAAGCCTACTTGAGAAAGATGGATGCACGTTCCTATTACCAGAACAATTGGAACTGGGTTTCCATGTATCCAGAGAGAAGGCAGTGATACAATTTTCAGTGGTCAATGGAAATTAGTGGTCTGACTTGCATCTGTGCCTTTGAGAATCTCCCCAGTAAGATTCTTCGGGCGAATTAGAGCTATAGGGTAATCTACATTGGAACACAATCAAGAAGCTAAATGAAAACATTTACCTTAATTTCTAATTTAAGCACTGAGCTGATGGAATTAAAGATGTTGTATGGAAATAAAAGTCTCACCACTAGCTGATATGTCATAAAGAGCATGGGGCTAAAATTACCATGTAAAATCTCATGCCAACTCTGCGTTCAAGTGAAATACAATACAAATACATTTTTCTGTAGGTTGGGACATAGAGATACTCAGAACATAGGCCACTGTGACTGGCTTTTGTTTATATATCAAACTCAAAAATACTTTCTTAGCTTATTCAGGGCAGCATTTCACTTTAAGTTTCACGTTGTACCACTGCACACAGATGTGCTAATGGAAATCAGCCCAATGACAGAAGTATTTGTTTTTAATGAATTCCATACTTTCTAATCTAGAAAATCACCAGTATAAAATATTGGTGATTAGAATGATATCATAATAACTAAGACACATGATAATAAACATTCCTAATTATATGACCTACTTGCAATTAATAACTTCAATAAGAAAATCAATACTTTTTTTGTAGTATTTAGTTACTGCTTCCAATATAAGCTCTGATGGAGTTAACGTACAGAAGCTTTTGTCATCTGCTAGATGAAATTTCTTATATGCCACCATAAGGCTTGCTTAAGATTTGGGTTCATGTTATCATTTTTATCTATCATAAAGAGCATTATTTTGCGAAATCATTGAAAATCCATATGTGAAAAAACCAGGAAATAACTGGAAAAATATAAGTGACTGTTTTAAAGATTGTCAAATCACATTTTGAAGACATTTAATCCTGATTATTTTCCTTCAGAAAAAAAATAAACGAAGCACCATAAAATGCAAATGCATCTTTCAGTTACTGGTAGGAGTTTGTTATGAGAATAAAAAAAATAATTAAAAAATTACATTTAAGTGAACAATGTGTTTTTAACAAAAACAGTGTGGCTGTAATAATCCTTACTAATACCAGGATGAACCATGGCCAAACTATGCTATGGAAAAGGTGAATTTTTGAGAAGCAGATTATGTAGTAATGTAATTTGCCAACAGGCTTTTTTTTCCCCCTTTCTTTTCAGATAAGATAGATATCTTATGTATACACAAAAATAAGTAATTATCTTCAAAATAAAATGAAAAATACTCAACTTCAGTAAGGGAAGATGAGAGAGTGATTAACTTACTTTCTTATAAGATGGGAATGATGAGTATCATTGGGAGTTATCAGTATAAATCTCTGAATGCTGTAAAATGGTTTCAGTGCCTGCAGGTTTTGCTTCCCACGGAAAACCTTGTTTTTCTCTAATTAGTAAGTCTAGTCTATTCTTCTTTTCTTTTTTTTTTTTCCTTTTTTTCTCCTGATTATTTGATTTTCCATGTTAGTTAACACATTTGCTTCTCACTTACATGTGGCCCTGTCGTCTGATACATTTCACCAATTTCTGCTCTGTTGACAGCTATTCTAGGTGCATTCAGAGCTATTTTAAAGATGAAAGCTGTTAATATGACTTTTTCAGACAAGTTAGTTAAAACAATAATTTCAAATTTATAAGAGTGTAAAAAGACCCTCCGTTTTTAAGAAATTCAAAAGCACTTTTATTTGTATTTTAATCAGATCTTAAAAATATTAGCAGTCACAGAAATGTTAGCTTACTAGATAAAAGACTAAATTTTGAAGTATAAAAATATAGTACTTTTAAGCATTAGCATAAAATTGACATATATTTGCATATTTTGTACTACAACATGGAAGGTTTTTGAAAGGAGTAAAAATTAACCTCTAAAACTTAATGGTTTTGCAAATAGTGCATTTGCACTGCAGACTTCATATGGAAACTGTAGTCTGTAAAAACGAAGCCTGCAGAAGTACGCAGTAAGACAGCCTGCCTGTGTCTTGCAAAGAAAGTACTACATTCTTCTCAAACTGAAGACTTGACGTTCGCAAGAATAAAGACCAGGAGTGCCACGGAAGAGGTGAGTAAGCGCAAGGTGTGAGTGGCAGTCCCTGGGATGGGTACGCGGCCACGCAGGCTCCGGGCTGACACGGGGGCACTGGTGGAAGTTCATACTGGAAAAAGCCTGAACATGCTTTTTTGGGAGGCCCTGGAGTAGGCGACAGCATTCCTGGCTGACTCTCACTCTGTGTTTCCTTCTCTCCACTGCAGACTGCTGTAATTCAGCTCAAAATATCTAATACAAACCCAGAGGGCTGGCTCAGAGGGTTTGTTGGGGGGTTTTTTGGTTGGTTTTTTTTTATTATTATTATTTTTTATTTTATTTTTTTTATTTTTGATACATTCAACGTACATTGCGTAAATAAATCTCAGCCTTGATGTACAGGAGCACCTTTAACATTCACATTGGCTTTGGAGTGAACCTCTGCCTCCAAAAGTGTTTTTTCTCCCATCGTTTTCTAAGACCTACCATTAGCTTTCACTATGCAGTGGGATTTTATTAATTAATTTAAAAAAAAAAAAAAAACAACAACAAAAAAAAAAAACCACAACAGTAAAAGAGAAGCCACAGTCAACTCTGATGTAAAGAAACTCCACAGAAATCAAAAGCATTTGGTTCCCAAACCTCAGGGCAGATTTCAATCCCACATAAATTCCAGTGACATCTGGGAAAGAGGAGAGAGAAAACCCTGTAAGAACAGCACAGAGCTTTTCCTTTTGCTCACCCTCACTTTCGTTCCCTCACCTTCCTTCTCATTTTCTCCTCCTCTCCATCCCCTACACTCCTTCACAAAACACACATGTAACTGGTCAGCTTGGGCAAGTCACATGGCATCAACTGAACTGGCATAACTGAAGTTATTGAAATCGTTTATTCATTGAACATAAAGTTGATTGGTTTTTGAGACTACGTATTTAGAGGACCTTTTTACAGAAAGAGTCAGCCTCAGTTGAATTAACAAACCTGTTCCCTTCATTCTAACATTCTAGGGATTCTTTAATAATTTCTTCTTTTCCTCTCCTAATGCGAGCGATGCAATGCAATTCTCTCTTGGGGGCAGTTCAAGTCTTTTTCATGGCTATGTAGCCCCTGACATACATATACATGCAATATATATTAGGATATGTATTTACTATTTGTTCATAGTAAGCAAATAGATGGAGAATAAAATGAAGCAAATACCTAACACCTTGTGTTGTAAGGTGATAGCTTCTCCTCTGACCAGCCGCTACACTTTGTAGTGGGCACTGTAAGGCCACCTGTGGATCCGTTACCATTTATCTGTAATTTAGGCTATTAACCTGAACGCTACATGACATAATTCTCTGCTTACAACATATGTTGGCAGTTACACTCTGTGAGGTCCATTTACTGAATCTCAAGTGTCAGCACACAGCAAAATTGTGCAGTGTATACACAGAAATCCCTAGAGTAACTTTATAGTTGTAATCCGTGTCATTGCTTGATTTGTTTTGAATTAGATGTATTTTAAATTCATGATTCTGAGATGTATGTAATTGCTTCATACATTACCATGCTTATTGTGCTCATTATGTAACGCAAGGTAGACCAGAAATTAAGAACTCTAACTTGCTATGTCAGTTTAGAAAACGGTATAAAAGAAAAAGAGAAAACCCCAAACCAACAAAACATCTGACAGAAGTAGGAAGAAGGAACTCAATTTTTCTTGAAATCAGCAGGAGTTCTAACTAAAGGACAACTTACTCGGTACTTAACAGAGTAATGAAACAGTCTATTAAATTTGCAGCTACAGGGACATGTCTGAACTTTATTTCATGACTAACACAAGCTCATCATATTGGCTTTTTAAAGTTAACCCCAAAGAAAGTCTGGAAAGCAATCAGTTTTGAAAACTGTTTTAAAAACACTTTTATGTTTGGTTTAATAAAATTAAGACTGTAGATGCCACTATAGATGCCACTGTTTTTAAAGAAAATACTAGTAATTATAAATGGCACCAATACAGCCAGATTAATTTTTAACAACAGAATTTTAACATGAAGAAAAACAAATTTTCATTGCTATCGGATTTAAATAATGAACCGCACCTAAGAACATTTGGACCCAAATTATGTAGCCAGCTGAAATGAAGGCTACGACAAGTGACTGTAGAGATTCTGAAGATCATTACTCATACTTAACATGAAACATTTTTTCACACTGCAATGCTGAGACATGAAAGGCTTAGGGCATACCTTCTAAATCCTTCGCTATCAAATACAGACTTGGTCTGTTAGTTCAAATTCCACAAGTGAGGAGTCACCAGACCTATAAATATTCCTTTGATATACGGGAACATTTTTTTTCTTGTGCAACACAGAACAATAATTAGAATTTGCAAAAGTATTGATTTAGACCTCTGGGTAAGATTTGTTCTGGGGACAACAGCATGCGTTTTTGAACTTGAACCACCAAACGTTGATGAATAAATATGTAGCCTTGAATTAGCTTGTGAAGTTCTGCATCAGCATTTTATAATTGTAGTGCATATTTCATTTTTATTGGCAAACCACAACTTATTAGAATAAACGTCTAATTTATACATAGCCAAATGGTACGATTTGTCAAATAGGAACATATGCACTTGGAAATAGTCAATCTTTTCCAGTAATTTCAGAATTTTTTACTATTCTTGAAAGGGAGAGGTAATGTTTTTTAAATTTTCTAGAGTGCATACGAATAGCTTCAGGAGCCAAATCTTTTATTCCATGTTTCTGTGCCAGCAGATGGTTCCTTCAAAACCACCCTCCCAGTTTTTACTCTTGAAATAGGACTCCATGCAAGATTTCTGGTTCTGGCAGCAGAACATCCAGATTTTCTTTTATTCTTCTTTGAATCTTAAGAATTTCTCCAACTCCTCATTAAAAAAAAAAAAAAAGGCATGAGAACATGCTATTCCTTTGAGCACAGAGAAGGGAACTGTAGAGAAGAAAATGGTAAGGCAGAACTTGAAAGTAAAATGGTAAAAAGGATTAATGAAGAATGAAGAAAAGTTGTAATATTATAAATCAAAATGAAAATCAAAAAGGAAAAGGAAAAAATCAGTAGAAAAAAAAAATTACTGTTGGTCAGATTTTTGTCAGGCACTTTGCTGGGAGCCGTGAGGATGATCAACTATTCTAAATAGTCTTTTGCAAAAAAAGGATAGGAAATGTGAGGTCTGAGAGCCAAGAAACTTAAAATATAGTATCACAATGACTTTCTAAACCAAGTTCCTCACATAAAAAAGTGATCTCCACTCCAGTGAGATCAGTTGCAGTGTGTTTGCCACTCCTGTCTGAACATCTCTTTTTAATTTACGAAATGGTTAAAAAACATTAAAGGTAAAATCACATGATTTTTTTTTTTCTCTTCAGGATTGAAATACCTGAATATTCATCTGCTCAAAACCTGATTATTTTTGTGCATTTAATTTGTCTGAAATCCATAAAGTAAAATTTATTGTTTAGCACTCTTTTTATAGGAATTCATTTCAATAAAATTCTGTTAGACATTCTACACCAGAACTTGCTTATGAAATAGTCTATATGACTATCATTGTAAAAGTCTATAATTAAACATAATATAAAATTGAAGTCATTTGCAATAGTCTATCTAATGCTTGTAGCTTTGTATACCAAGAAACTTTTAAAAGCAGTATTATTTATTCAAAACTGTAACAGAATTGCTTTGTCATGGGTCTTGCAAATAAAGCAGAATGCATAGGTATTTATATTTTACTCACTAGACAGAAGCAAGATTGCATTCAATTTATTACAGCCTTTAAAATATCTATATTGTATACTGTACAAAATGACAGTCCAAAAGTTTCAACATAAGTCTCGTGAAGTTTTTCATCACTGAAACTATGACCTCACTCTTGTTCTGAAACATTTTGTTCTGAAAAATGTGTATATAGCTTGCTTGATCATTTCTTCTTTAAAAATTTGAATGTGATACACTGAATTTATTTTTATTCCAGATTTTGCAATCTAACTATGAAATGGGATAATTACCAGTTAGGAATTATAATATTTGCCAAGCTTGAACATTTCCTTCTTTACTAGTGTAAAAATATTATATTCTTATAGTCACTATGTATGAACAAGGTACATCGTTGCACCAAACATGAATACCAGTGTATGCTCTACAATGCATCTCTGCAGTTGTAATTTTATTAGAATACCATATATGCTGAATAATATTACTTTGGACTCATTCTATTCATTTTTGCTCCAGTCACACAGTGGAGGTTGGGTCATCCGCCTCCTTCTGGAGAACAGGAACACAGCAGCAAGTCTTCAATTAGCCATGGGTGCTGCTCCTAGCCCCATAAACACAAAAATAAAACCAGATGTCAGAAATCTGCAGAGGAGATTTAAGGATATCTTATGGCTCTCAGGCACATAATAAAACTCCAATGAAATTTTTAGATGAGGTAGTAGGATTTAAGTATCACAAAATGTTCACATGGAGTATTTGAAGTTGTTTCTACCTCATACAGCGTCAAAAACAATTCAGCCATCCTAAGAATGGATACTGTTCGAAGGTGTTTTGGGTTTTTTTTCTCACTCTCTCTCCCTCTTTCTCTCTACATTACGGAAATTGGAGAGTTATAAAGTCCTAATAAAACTTGAACTTCAAAGAGAACGATCTAAAATAAGAATCTTCAAACTTCTAACGCTATGGAAAGATTCAAGTTACTTTTCTGTTCAATGAAAATCTGTTTAGCTTCAACTAATCTTCTCTTGGTTATAATATAATAGACAAACATTTCAAAAGCAGAGGATCTACAATCAAGATGATGCGAAATGATGAAGCCCCACACATATGAACTAATGCTGTAGCTTACAGTCATAAAAATATCCTTACAGAATACTATGAGGTAATTTAAGCAGGTGGAGGTCAATGGAATTTTTTCCATTGGCTCACATAGAATTTAGACAAAGATTGTGAGGAAAAGAAGCGTCAGTGTCTCAAAAAGACCTTTAAATCAGATGACTGGGGAAAGAAGCAAAACACTGCTCGCTCAGAAATGATAAATTCCAGAAAACATGCATGCAATAAAACTCCCAGCTAAAGTTGAAGTCTTAATATCAAAATATGATATAATGCTATCAAAATCTGAAAATATTGTATTTCTTCCCTCAAGGAAAAAAACAAAACAAAACAAAACCATAAACTTGCTTTGACATGCTTAAACAATGTATAAAAATGAGAATGTAATTTATTTTAAAGTTTTAGATTGTTCCATTTTTCTTTTAATAAAGACTGCTGTAATCTCTACTCATTTTAGAAAGATCCAATAAAAAATCTCAAACACTTAAAACTTGTGTGAGGAAGTTTATAACATAATGTTTAATAATTTAGTACTTGCTAGATTGATTAATTTTCTATATTCTGTAAGAATCATAAGCAGCTGAAAAATTAGAGACAGGATTACAGTAGTTTACTAAATGTGCTGAAGTAGTTTTGTCTTACTTTAAATAGGGCAGTCCTATAATGCTTTTTCTCATTAGTGTGCATGCTAAGGACATAAGGTACTGTTTTTTGAATATAATTTTTAGGCATATTTCACTAGATCATCCTTCTGAAATTTTCCATACATTCCATCTAAAATTAAAGCCAACTTAATATTGAGGTAATT
Organism: Aramus guarauna; assembly: GCA_013400195.1. Lineage (NCBI taxonomy): Eukaryota > Metazoa > Chordata > Aves > Gruiformes > Aramidae > Aramus > Aramus guarauna. Next base: position 683,679 of record VXBL01003978.1, read on the forward strand.
TACAATAATGCATCTAATGTTTTAGCTTTGTTTAACAAGAAAGTTTAAAAGCAGTATTATTTACTCAAACGTCAATCTGACTTACCATTTTTTCTAAACTAATTTTTACAGCAGAAACCTCATCCATGGATCTTGTTATTGATATCCTCCTCCTCCTCCTCCAACTAATTTAATACAGGAAAATGTGTTACAGTCCTCATTGTTCCTAAAACAAATGCTAATTCTAATTTAGTGAGGTTTACAAGGAACAATATACTAACAAAACACATTCCTATCACAATTATATTAAATATTGCTTTTGAAGTTTAAGTTCTGTTTCATTAAGAATTCTAAAATTTAATTATGGGTTATTATGCTATTAAGACGCGAAACTTAAGTGGACTAATTCTCGCAGTGAAGCTAGCAGATACATAAATAAAAATGCCCCTTACTGATATTTTTAGTGTATGTTCTGTAGCAAATAAATAAAAATATTTCTCGAGAAACAAGATGGAGGATAAGTACATACATCTGCCCACAGATAGTCCTCAGTGGATTGTAAGTAGAAACTTCAGGTGAATTGATACAATCAATCCAGAAAAAAAACCCTCAGACCTCACAAAGTGCCTACTGTATAACTGACTTAATGTCCAAAAAAATGAAATAAAAGTCTTGGAAATATGCTATAGATATAATAATCATATAGAAGAAAATTGCTGTTTTCAATATAACTTACAGAGTACAGAATATAAAATGCTGAAGACAACAGTAAAGTGATAAAAGCATAGCTGATAAAAGAGAGATGATCTCTCCCAAATTACCACATACCATAAATTCAGTCAAGACAAATGAGGCTTTCAATTGCTACATCACAGAAGTCAGGAATGTCAAAACTGTACTTTCTAAGAGATCATTATGAAATGTAACTAGCACCGAAATTAATCCTTGTGCTCTCCAGAAATTACATTACAACATACAGCTCAGGGATACAGTGAACTGGCTAATATCCGTCCATAGAAAGCAGAAATGCCTTTTTCAAGTCATTAGTCAGCCCTAGACAAGAGAAAGCCCAAGAATTGTATCTGTGAGGGAAGATGGGTTACCACAGGAAAGCTTATCAGTTTTTTTCCCTCGATCTTCATCCATCTCTTCCACCTGATGCCTAAACTGAAAATGAATCAGCTCGCAGATGTCACAATTTACAGTCCAGTGTTTCCATATAGAAGTGTACTGCCAGCAGCTCAGTAGCTGCTTAACGTGGGGCTTACTCAGCTTCACAAAGACAGAAAGATGAGGGTAGCAACTGTTTTGCCATATGATAGTTGTGTCTTCTGTTTCCAAGTCAACAAGGGGGAAACTCTACGGGTCACTTGGGTTAGTCAGTGCCAGTCAGTCACTTCCATCTGCCAAATTCAGGTCCTACCATCCCCATGCTCATATGTACACCTGGGCCATGGATCAGGAACCTCTGGGGGAGGAATGAAACTTCCTTAACACCTTTGAGGGTATTCTCCTTCCCCTCGGCTGGGTACATCAAGCCTGGGAAGGGACCAGCACCAGATAGCCCACACTTAAACATTCCTAAGTCTCTTCAACAGGCTTTGGGCCAAAGTAAACGAGCGACGGTACAGACCGCAAGTTTATGCCTGGCTTCTGAGTCTGCACTTAGCCATACTGCACAAAAAATCATTGACTTTTAAAATATTTCTGTGCCATGGACATCCTTCCTCTCACTCTTCCCTCTGTCCATCTCTACAGAAAGGGTATAAACTCCTAGTAATTGAGAATCTGGGTCTTTGCCAGTAGGTTATTCAGTTCGAGCCACATGGCACACCATGCAAATTCTGAAAGGTCCAGATGTGCTGAATAGAAATAAATTGAAAATTCTTCTAATGACCACATTCACATCTTTGTAAGTTGTGAATATATCATGCTACAGCAAAGAGTAACCCAAACTCAAAATTATGTTCACCGAAAGAGGAAGAAAAATGCAACTGTAACATATGCACCAGAGAGCTACTGCCTGTCAGTATAATCTACTAGGAATACAGTTCTTAAGCTCCATCCTTCTGGGCATGTGGGAAAAAGAAGTCATTACTGCAGTGGGAAGGAACAATATTCTTCTTTAAGGTCAGAGGGGCAACTCCTATTTGCTGGCAAATAGACTCCTTAAAGCATGATGTGATCAAAGGGACAATCCAGAACAAAGCCGAGGCACAACTGCCTGGTTCACTAATGTCACATACACTGAAGTGAATTTGATATTAAAAGAATACAGTATTAGGCAGCACAAGACCTCCAAATTTCAGGCATGTAAAATACCTTGCTACGAATATTACAATATTATTGTTGTTATGGCGATGTGTGCTATTAGAAGGGTATAAAATATGATTAGGAAGACGAGCCTGCCCATGCACAGGCTTGTACACATTGTACACGATGCATTAAAAATGGAGTTCTGCAACAGCTGACAGGACAGGGGAACGAGGGGAGGAGAGGGGAAGGGGAGGGAGAGGAATGGGGCCAGGGAAAAAAGAAAAGAGAAGGAGTCAGGGAAATGTAGACCCCCAGGCACACAGCAACAATTTATTCAACCTGCCTGTTAGCTGTCAGGGTACTTCAAGCTCACTAGAATATGTTCCAGTACTGATAAAAAAAAAAAAAAAAAAAAGTGAAACAGAGAGGTGGAGGAAAAATAGAAACGTGTGTTGAAATTTGTGGTCAGAATACATAATCCCTATTCAGCAATGCCTAATAGATGAAAAAAGAACAGGCAGCAGTAAATACTTTTAAGCTGACCTTCAGCGAGGATTTTGTTACTATTGTTGGGATTGTTTGAGAGACTGGTAGAGATGAACCTTTGTTTAACATTTGCATCTCATCCCCTCTATGGCTCTCCGCCTGCGTATGCAGGTACGCATTGGCTTTTGCCTAATGATTTTTCTGATTTAAAATTTGGTACTGTTTATAACAGTTATTAAACAAATGTTCTTTTTCTTTGCTTTATGAATTCCTTGTGTTCACAAAATATTTTTAGGTATTTAGTGTCCAAATTTCAGCTGTGTCTTCAAATATTTACTATTTTTGCTCAGTATTGTTTCTGTGCCTTGGATGAATATGTAAGGGAAACTGGGGAAAAAAAAGAATAAAAAAATCAGGAGTGGCAGACAAATCCACGCTTTTGGCACAAATCTTGAAAGCAATATATGTTTGCACAAATACTAAATTTTCATTTTTTGAAACAATTTTCTGGAGGAAGAAAACTACCTAGAGGAGCTCTAGAAAAAATTCATCACTGAAAACAAAAGTGTTACTTATCTATAGCTGCATGCTTGTCATTTGGTAACAGACACTTAAAAATCCACAGTGTCTTTTTTTAGTTAGCTTACTTTCATTCCCTAGTTTATCATTGCAATATCTGCCCACAGCTAGTGTTTCCTAAAGGCGTTTCCCTATATCATAAGTCAAAAATTTTATGGCATAAGGAATTGTTGGTGGTTTGTTTTTTTTTCTTTTTTCCCCTAGTGGCAAGTAATACCTCGCAACAGATGCCATTCATTTCTTCTGGGTGAGCTTGATTCTTACTGGGTTTGCAAAGTAATATAGGGAATGGATTGATGAATAGTATAAAGTAAATGACTTGAGAAAAGTAATACTTTAGGAAAAACAGAAATGGAGCTGGGGTTTCAACATTGTGGTGGAGACAAAAGTGTTTGCGGTTAATGAAGAAAATAACTGGAAAGGGTCAGTTTTACAGCCTCACTAGGCTGTTCCTGTTAGGAGATCCAACCTGCCACATCCACAGGATGACAAGTTAAAGGGATCTCAGAGGCTGATAGAGCCCTCAGTGTTACACTGGAATGCGACTCTCACAAAGAATCTGCGAGGACAGGGCAGTGAAAAACTGGAGTCCTTTCCTTCCTCTGACAGACAGCAGGAAGATTAGAAAGACAGTAAGACAGAGCACCACACATAAATAACCCACATGCATAAAATTAAGGAACAGTGTTTAAGACAATGCTCTTGCAAATGCCCTTGGGAACACCAGGTGCTGGTAATGGTGAGTTTGAACAGATCTGGTAAGTTGTGGCTAAAGCATCTAAAATAGGATTTTCAGAGGCACTTAATGTAGATCTAACTGATCTTACCAAAAACAGCAGGGATTTTTAATGCTGTCTTCAACAGAAAACAGAATTGCTTCATGGTTTCCTTTTGATACTAGCTCTACTAATGATTTATCTCTGGCTGAAATAGCAAAACTTTTCTCCAATATAAAATTTGCCACAGAAATACTCATAGCTTTCGTACCTCAGCATTTGATTGCTAAATTCCCACGTTAGGCAAGGTGTCACTGTGAAATCAAGGTAAACTTAAACCACTTCAGCATTCTGAGACTATCTGGTTATAGCGGATTTCACACCTGGGGGATGTTACATCAGTGCTCTAGGCACATCCACATGGTGCCAAAGAATAAACTGGTAGAATTCAACATGTTGGTTTTAATCTAAAAAGCCTCAAATGGTTTAAGAATATGCTTAAATGAGAACGTCCCTTCCTCTTGTGTGACAGACACCTGCAGCTATTTCATCATGAACAGAAGGGGTCTGTTGGTTTGCATTCACTGTGCAGAACGACACATCAGAAACAAAATATGCATGGCGCGGCCCCTTGATCACGCCCTCATCTCTTTATTTTCCAAGGACATGGGAGAAGAGGCAGCTGACGTTCAGGAAGAGCAGAGCCGTTATTTAGTGTTAGCGTGATCACGGTTTTCTTCTCTTTCTTTCTATTTATTTTGCACTTGTAATTGTGGACTCCAAATTACGTTGGTCATTCAGAACTTGGGATAAACATTCTCCTCATTGCTTCCACCATTACAACATCAAAATGATTCTACAAACACAGAAGGACTGAAGTTAAAGCACATCACAGAAGATTTCCTCAACAGTCAAGAATATTTCCCTGCAGAAAATTCACTTTTCTTTTTTTGGATAGCGTTTAGTTATATAATTAGAGGATAAATCTCTCTCACTTGTACTAAATTCTCAGAGGCTAGAGGCATGTCACTGAGTTGGATTTGATTTCTCACCTTACTGTACGTGCTAACATAAGATCAGAAAAGACTTTTATTTTAAGAGTGTTGTACATTGCAGTGATGTACTCTTAGCAGAATAAATATGCCTTGAAGTTCTACTCCTAGGTTTAACAATAATTCTGATGAATCAGGTAATGTGTAACATTTTACATCAATCTTTTTTTAATTCTTCCAGGAAATTAGTGAAGTTAATTGCAGATTAGATGACCTAGATGCTTTGCATTTTCTTTTGTAATTATTATGAGACTAGTCTGTCAAAAAAATTAAGGTAAAATTTCAAAGATGAAAAGGAAAGCGCACCTGCCAAAATGTCTCACTAATAAGAAATAATTTTAAAAGGAGGTTATTAAATACAATTTTGTCTGCATTTCATGTCAATGAAATATGCTTGAACATTTCAAACCCTTTCTCAGCGTTTTTTCTAATCACAACTTCCTACGTTGTCACAACTTGGGAATCCCAATGCATTATTTTTGCAAGCGCATACATCTACATGAAAAAGTGACTATTTAATTTATATCATCACTGCTACACCCTATCATTCTTCCCACCACTGAAGAAAATGTTCTGTCAACATGATGATAGATGGCCTGGAGTCAGAACAGTGTAATTAACCTTTCTTAAGCATATTCTCATTTCGGTGGGATAACAGAATTTGATTTTTCTTTCCAGGGACTTTGGAGTTTTCAAAATTATTTTACAGTATGCAGAAGCTAAGCACTTTCTATGCTTCTTATGAAACAATTGTGCAATTTTTGTATTAAACGTTTGCTTGTCATTCAAAAGAAACATAACCCTCATTGTAATTAGTCCAGAAAAATATAACACTAAATAACAAGACTTCCCAAATAACAAGATTTTAAAATACAATTCAGATCTTGTGTTCTAATTTGTTTTCAGGCTTTATGATTATGACTTTACAATGCATTCTTTTGAAGTTTTCAAGCATTCCTCCCAAAGCTTACTCTCTACAACAGAGTTGAAAACTCCTCTTTTAAAGGAAGAAGAAGAAGGGGGAAAAAAAAAGAGGTTTAAAGTGCTGATGTTGTTAGTATGAGCTAGGAGCTGATGGGAATTTCAAGACTTGAAACAAGAGTACAAGAGGTGGAAGGGCTGATTAACATACACAGATCTTTTCGCGGACACAACAAAGGAGAACGAGCGCAGCTGAGTCCACTTGTGACAGCTCCTGTTTAAAAAGGCTAAATGACTTTTCAAAGTCACACAGGGATGACTTTGCCTTCTGATTTTCGTTCCCTTGCTCCATTAGATCTCCACAGTGCTCCACACACATACTGACAGGAGGATGTGCATGAGCTAGTTGTGACTGACAGTTTGCTGTACTGTCATCACTACATAAGAAATACTAAAAGAGAAAAAATGAACTACAGACTACAAAGCAGGTTGCAGAAAACCTTGAAATATTACTTCCCAATGTTATAAATACCTTACGAGGTCAGTCAAAGGTATAATTTTATGTCTTAGGAAACATCTTCTGGTTGCATATTTATCTGTCATCCTAATGGGAAGAGCAAATAAATAGTGGAGTACCTCCCAGCATAACAGAAGACCTCCTTGCAAATCTTTCCTCATGGGAAAAGGTGTGTGGTTTTGTTTGGGGTTTTTGTTTTTAAACCTTGAGTAATCCCACTGATATTACATTTCACAAGATTATATTTCATAGAATAAAAGGGTATCTAGTAACTTCTCCAAACGAATTCTTAAATTCGTCTACACTGGTCAGGGCATTTCCTTTATGTTGGTTAGCCTGCCTCCAATTCAACAGAAAACGACATGCTGTATCGCAGGAGAGATGTTATCTGTGATACCTTATCCTACTCCTAGTGTTACCTGCCTGTAAAAGAGTCAGGACGTCCCAAAATAGCTGTAGAGGCTGCCACGGTGAGTAAGGGAGATCCTCATGATACGGGCACCGAGCAATGAGGCTGACTCCTCTACAGACTCTCGCATTTACACTTTCAAAGAAAATGCCTAGTGAAATAGAGCGGCCAGCCCAGAGGCAGAAACAAGTCATCTTCCTACAAAAACTGAGCAGGGTATTGGAGCAAAACAATTTAGCATCTGGCTACAGATCCAGCCACGCTAAGTTGAAGCATCGCTCCAGACTCCTCTTGGAACAGCAGTCCTGGCTGATCAAGCTATGAACGAGCACTTTCCAGAGGTCTCTTAACTCTTTTGTAACGGGCGGGCTGAAGAAACCGAGTTCACTCGATAGTGCAAGGGGTACCAGCAGGAACTACCGAGTGCATAAGGGGACTAACGATGGGAATAAAATGGAAAAGTAGTTAACAGATCCTTAAGAAATTAATATCAAGCCTCATATCTTTACCCAATTAAATACATAATATAAATAAACACATAAAAAACATTCACTGCTAGGATCCACCATTTGTATCTGATAGATGAAAGCATTACAGAAATCACTGCTATAAACACATTTCTTTTAGTTTTCATGCGTTTTGTTTGTTTTCCAGAATTAATGGGAATGAATCTTGATCGATACTTTTTTACAAAAGAACTGATGGTGCTAGTGCAGAAAAGTGCACTAGCACTTACCTGCAGTGACTGAGGAGGAATATAAACTAATTACATATATCTTGGGGCACAGTAAAAATTAAGATACATCATTTAAGTGAATTCTCCTTGCCTTACATAAATGGTAGTTTTTGTGTTCAGGATCTGAGTTTTATCTTATGATTTCTCTTCTATGTTTCCTTTTACTTGCATTGCTGAAATGAACAATAAAGACCAGTGATGGTCCATCTGAATGCATATATAGAAAAATATAAAATGCGTTATTTGATTTTTCTCCCCTCAAAGAAGGAAAAATAAAAGCACGCTTTACATGCTTATCCTATGGTTTGATAGCTGAGGCAGAGTTGAGAAGTCATGTATAGCAGCTTCCTACACAATTTAATTAATCCTTCACACCACTATGAGTGAAGTAATGCATAATCCAATAGGACTTCATTCGTAATTTATCATCAATTATTGTCCCTCATTGTAGTGTTAAATAATGCCAACCTCATTTAATGTGTGAAATGAGTCCCATTGATTCCTTTGTCTTTGTAATTGAAAGGGACAGTCCCATCAGTTTCATTAGAGGTTATTTGTCTTCTAACACATCAAACAAGATTTAAAGCTTAAATATTTAAAAAAAAAACCCAACCCCAAACCTATTACAAAACACAAATAAACCCAAAGGTAAAATTTATAAGGTCAGTGCAATACTAATATTAGGTTCAGCTACCCAAGCATCCTGGAGACAGATAGCATATTAGCAGCTAGTACATGATTTCCCTGTGAAAATTGCAATAAAAGAAATGACTGTAACTTAAAATCAATGTTAATATAGAGAAGTATGACAATACACATTGCAGGCCAGTGTACATTTCTGAAAAATGTACTTTCATAACTGCTGTATCAGTAGCTATGCCAGTCACACTTGTGTCACGCTCTGATTTAGGTCCTAGAGAATGCTGGGACAGCAGAAGCATCACTATGCAATCGTATTATTTTTGGCTTAGGAAGTGAACGTGCTTTTTAAGCAAGCAATCCAAGCCACAGATAAAAATCGGTCCTCCCTAATAAGCAGTGGAATTGCCAAAGGAGCTTACAAATATGAAGGAACACATTTACTGGTCATGGCAGTTAACTCTTTTTATGCTGGAATAGACACAAAAGTGTAGTGTAACAATATCAGGACCTAGGCAGAGGCTCAAGAGCCATAGTAGACTGTAAATATATGAGCAATGACTTCTTTTACATTCAGATGTTTGGCCCATTATTATGCATTGTTTTAAGAATATTTTAGTTGTGTTCTTTAGCAACATGGTGTACTATCTTGACCAGGAATCACAAAGCAGAAAAAAAAAATATATATAGCACTTAGCTATCTTGGAGAAACCAATCACCTGAGTATTTACTCAGTTCAATATTATTACTCATGCATGAAAGAGCTACTTGTGACAAGCAGTTATGGAATAGAATTGATTCTTCACATCAGGCTTTCAGAATGGACCTTTGCCTTTAACGTGTTACGTATTTCCCAGGTGTGAGAGCCCAGTTTCATTCTTCCCCTTTATGGAGGGAAAGCAAAGCAGAACTGTATCCGTAACGTCATGTTACCTTGGGACTCCGGTCTATACTGCAGCCCAAACCCCCAGATTATATTCACTCTTCACATGTTGGTTCACATTCTGGCTTTCTTGGTAAGAAAGTTCAGATACAAGGTAGGGGCTGGCTGACACCTGAGCTTTGCTTTTACGGGGAGCAAGAGTTGAAATGGTTCAAGCCCCGTTATCTGAGGCAATACTGATATATTGACTTCAGTTTGAGAAAGATGAGAAAAGAAAGTTAAAAATAATCAAGCAGTTAGTATCCCACAAGCAAGAAGTAAACTGAAATTTCACAAATATATCAGGTTAGTAAGACAGTATAGCTTAAGAAGTAAGATAGTATAGCTTAGCATTTTGTAACAACATTTCCTGCTTTCCGTCTGAACGTACGTTTCAGTTACTGCCCAAGAATAGACTACCTTAGCAAGGTCTCCACAGTTAACTAGAGTTTTTCCCCTTATGTAGTCTGCTCTGTCTTAAAAACCTTTCTTGGAAGATCAATACGTAGTTAACATTTAAATGACCTAAGGCTTAGCTAGAAAACTTTGTACCCGAATACCATTTTCATCTTACTCATGTTTTATTTTCTCCATAAACATGTCAGGCCTATGTTTCTGAAATATTGGTTCTCCTTTCCTTAAATATTTTTTCATACCTTCAGGATGAACCTTTTTGTTTTCCAAAATGGCAGTCAGGAAGTTTCCTGGACTATTTAATGCATACAATACATATCTAAGAGTTAATTTCTCCTTTATGAAGCAACAACTCAGTTTCATTCACAGATGAGCAAAATTGGCAACCATTAATGAGCCTTGGCATACAGAGTAATGCAACAAATAGATGCTTACTTCCATAGCTTTATCTGAAATAATAAAGCTATCCTCTATTTCATATTCTAAGCTGTCTTACCAATACTTTAATACCATATAAATAGAAGCACATCTCTAAAAGTAAAGGACCAACAGGATGGAAGTATTACAAGCTAAAGATTTTCCCAGCCCTTGAATTTTGGAGGGAAAAATGGAAGCAACCTCTTCTCCTACACAGACATACACACAGCAGTATCTCCGGTTTCCCTACCCTCTGTGAATACTGAATCAAGAGCTTTATAACAGTAAGGGAAGGTCAATGGCCTTAGGCTACTTGAGGAAGAAATTTCAAATGGAGAAGTTGGTGTGAAACCCGAGCGGTCCCCAGCACCAGCCTCCCGCATGAGATTCCCCCCCTGCCCCGACAGAGCTCCAGCGTGATACTGATGGAAAGCCATCAGCTGCTTTAGCTGCCCCTCCGGGGCAGGCAGCAGAGAGGAAATCACAGGTAAAGGTCTTCAGGCTTTTACACAAAGCAAGTGCCATAATTTCCATCTGGGTGATGATACATTTAACAGAAAGCGCTCTCCAAAATTCAGCATGTAATCTATAAATCAAACCACAGACCCAACAGTAACAGGAAGAGAAAGAGAAAGGCAACAGAAGATGATGACTGAGGGCATTTAAAGAAAGGAGCTAGTAAATAACAGCAGAGTAGAGGCTAGGAACAAAGAAAACAAGGTAGGGGTGGGATGAGTAGGAGAAGAGCTGAATGGAAAGTACTTCAACCTCGTCTGTCATTTTTGATACCACAGAAGTGTTTACAATATTTCTATCACACTTTTTTCAGTGTGCATTTTTTCACTTCCTTATCTTTAAACACTTTTCATGATTATGGACATTTGCATTTGACAATTCCACATTCATTCCCCATTTCAAGTATTTCAGTATTTATTTCAGTATTTGTTTTTTGCTTTATTCAGAAATGAGTCTAAAAAGAGCTGTGTGGAAATTTTAAGACACAAAATTGTCTCTGTGGTTGGGATTTCCACTGATCTCAAAATAAACACATCCTGCTGTCTTGACTGGCTTAGAATGCTCTGATTAACAGTAGATTTTTTTTTGTTTTGTTTTCCTGCTCAATTTGATACTTTCAAAGAAATATTGAGTCCATGCAAAAACTTCCTCCACATCAAATGAAATTATGTATTTACAATATACTACATGTTTTTTTACTAATTCCTTTTTTTTTTTGACAACCTAGCTGGACAAGGTAGAATGAAGTAAACTGTCTTGTACAAAGGTATTCTTAGTGTGTGCTAGAATTAGATAGCATGCTACTAATTCATATCTTACATTATTGACTAGTATTTTTCCTCTGTTCCTTGGGAACAGAAAAAAATGGAGAGTGATGGGTGTGCTGTAATTGGAACCTGAAGGAGACTTTGTATTTATGTTTGCCATTGTTCATTTTAATCTCCCAATATAGTTTCTCTATGATATCTGGTCAGCATTCTGAATTTCATTGTCTACTGGAATAGACTATGAAATATGAAACCATATAAGCAAAAAAAAGAAAAAAAAAATCTTAGCTTCTTGCTATCAATTTCTTTCTATTCAAAAAGACAGAGTACATTAATGCCACCTTGGTAGAAAGCTTTTATATATAACCTTTACATTTTGTATGTATTGAGTATGTTTTACTGCATTACAAGGGCAACTTGTACATCCCAAAAGGTGATTTCCAAGAAAAATATTCAGCTGTGTCCATCCAGAATCTGTAAGGAAATCCCAAGGTATGGAATTTAAAGCACCATCCTAGCTAAAGCATGATGGTCCCTTGTATCTTTCATTGTGAAGGACCATAACTCATTACCAATTTTCATGTTTTTTTTCTTTGAAAAGGTACTATATATTTCAAATTCAACGGAAATACAAAGGTCAGAATCACTATACTCCACTATTTGCTCTCTGATATAAAACAGAAATATAGTAATACTACCACAACAACAACAGAAAAGTTCTTGACTGACGTAAGTAAAATTTCTGTTTGGGTTACAGAATTTAGCTCTTTTTGTGGCCCTTTGAAAGCAATCAACTTCCTAAATATTATTTTATTTTTTCTCCAGATTCTTATAGTCCACTGCATATTGTCCTTCTAAATAGAACAGTGGGAATACTTTTTTCCCATGCTTATGGTAATGATGCCAGAAAAGTATCAGATGGCATGAACTTTTTCATGTGACTCAAAACAAGTAGATTCTTTTTATATTACAGATTTTGTAATTTTTTTATTTTTACTTTTATATGCTTTTATTTAACATAATGGAATCAAATTGTGAAATAAGTTCTTTTTACAGAAGGAAAATAAACTTATTTGGTTTCAAAAATGTCAAAACACTGTTTGAAGTATTTTTAAACTTATTTTTAACCAAATTATCATTATTTCTTCTTTTATAAATGAAACCTGTATTAAAATTTACAACCGTATAAGTAATTTTCAAAGTAAAGATTTTCACTTCTGGTCAAAGGACACAGTGGTTTCAAGCAAATCTCAGACTTCATTATTATACATTGACATACTTATTAACCATCAACTTCAATGGAGCGACACTAATTTATACCAGCTAATGATCTGCTCAAAATTTTTACAAATAGTTTAAGTTCTATATGCTTTTTTTCAGCTTTGCAGAAAGAGACCAAGTTGAACATGAGCCAACAACATGCCCTTGCCCCAAAGAAGGCCGGTGGTATCCTGGGCTGCACTGGGAGGAGTGTTGTCAGCAGGATGAGGGAGGTGATCCTTCCCCTCTGGCTCAGCACTGGTGAGACACGCCTGGAGTGCTGGGTCCAGTTCTGGGCTCCCCAGTACGAGAGAGAGATGGAGCTACTGGAGAGAGTCCAGCAAAGGGCTGCTGAGAAGATTAAGGGACTGGAGCATCTCTCCTGTAAGCAAAGGCTGAGAGAGCTGGGGCTGTTCAGCTTAGAGAGGAGCAGGCTCAGGGAGGATCTTCTCAATATATGTAAATACCTGAAGGGAATGTACAAAGAGGATGGAGCTAGGCTCTTTACAGTGATGCTCGGTGACAGCGCCAGAGGCAATGGGCACAACGTGAAACACAGGAGGTACTGTCTGAATATTAGGAAACACTTTTATCACTGTGAGGGTGGCAGAGTACTGGCATGGGCTGCCCAGAAAGATTCTGGAGTCGCCATTCTTGGAGATATTCAAAAGTCATCTGCAGATGGTCCTGGGCATCCTGCCCAAGGTGTCCCTGCTTAGGCAGGGCGTGTTGGATGAGATGACCTCCAGGGTCCCTGCCAACCTCAACCAGTCTGTGATTCTGCAATTATATTACAGAAATGTCTAGTCATCGTAGACAAGACTGCACATACACAGTTAAGCAAGACAAACAAAAAGAAACAGAAGTATGAAGGGAAAACACTATCTTTGCTTGCTAGAATAGAAATGAGCACACCTGAGTCCTGGGGCAGTGCAGTACTTCCTGGAACAGGGACTCTCAAGCTGTGGCATTCAGCAGCTACACATCTCCTACACCACTGCTCCTCCAGGTATGCCACAAAATAAGCTAGATCTGCTACCTGAAGCTGTCATTGCTGATAGACAGACTTGCCTTCATTGATGCTGCTGAAAGCCTGAATTAGTCTAATGGAACAGGCACTCAATTTTTTACATATATACAAACAGAATATCTAAAAAAAGTGTTACTGACCTCCAGCATTTCTATGGCATTCAGAACTTCAGATTTCTCTGGCTCTTTAAACTGCTAAGTAGTATCTCAACTACAGAGCATGTTCTTTGTGGTAAATACCTTATACAATCCCAAGGTTTATCTTCTTTAAATTAAGCTAGCCCTCAGAAGCTTAACATTTAAATCAGGATTACTTCTCAACCAAACCACACAAGCTACACTTGAATATTCCAAATCAATGCATGACTAAAGGGATTTTTCCTGCTGCAGATTGACTAAATTCAAATACAATCTTAGCTACTGCTTCCTTTCTACTGATTACAGTCAAGGATGCAGCAACCTTTGCTGCTTGGGTGAACTCTTTCTGATATCTTAATGCAATTTACAGTACAACCTGGGATAATCCTTTGTTCAATATTGCTGAAGTAGCATTTTCACTGACCAGCGGCTTTGAGGAAAGCTCGAGACATCATCATTTGTCAATTAAAACTGTTTACTTTGAAACTCATTTTAATACATATAGCTGAAAAAATGGTTTTAAATTCTGTGGTGCTCGGCTGGGCCTAAACCACATCAATCTCTTAAAATATTTAAAGGAAATTCAGTCAAATATGTATGCACATTTATGAACACGCAAGGGCTGTATTTGATAATTTCAAAGAAAATATAAATTTCTGATCTCTATTTGGTATCAGTGGAAACATGCCATCAGATGAAAAACTTCCTTATAATGTGAATCATAAATTCTGTACATGTTCCTCCCTTATAATGCATCTCCCCCTTCCAATGGTTTTTCCTGTTCCCTGTCCAGTAGGTGAGGGAAAGCAGCTTCCCCTAAAACTTAGAGGTTGACTCGCATATTTTGACTGCGATTAAAGTGCCTGTCCTCGGCATTGTTGTTTAAGGCCAACATCTGAAGGATGCTTCAGGTTTTACTGGCCGACTCTGTTAGGGCAATCACAATTGCTTAGCAGTGGGTCAAAACCGCCAGAGACTCAGTTAACTATCTCATCTTTCTCAGAACAGGCAACAAAGGCAGGTAACAATTCCTGCTTTTAACAGTTAATATCAATGTTGTGATGGTTCCCTTTTTGTGCGATAGCAACGCCGACAAAAGGCAAAAAAAAGGTTACTGGTAGACCTTCTGCTATTTAAAATGGTATTATATACCATTTTGCCCCTCTTACACTGAGCCGAATCTCTTTGGGAGGCTGCCTAATGACCACCGTCTCCCAACCCCTGCATGAGACAGCTGAAGTAAATTGATTAAATGGCCTACTCCCTTTTGTCTCTTTCCAGTCATGCACATGCCTTAACCAAATTAAACAATCTTTGTCATCCTCACATACAGTGTATTTTGCATGTGTGCTCACAGCCTTCCCCCCCGTGCTTGGGGACAGTGCCTATTTATGTGAATCCACTGGCAGCCCCTTTCCATGCTGAGCTGCACTGAGTACCCAGGCGTGGTAAGCTACGCCTACCCCTGCGTTCCTGTGTAAGAACAGCACAAAACAGCTGGAGGATATTCCTGGGATCGTTCTTTTTCCTTTTCCTCTAAAATACTTCTTAGAATTTGACTTATTTTCCTGACTTTTGTGGTTCCCCTTACTATAGTATCTAACCACCATATCACTTTTTCAAGGTACTTATGACACATCTGTGAGAAGGGAAGTACTTTTATTCTCCTTGCACTGACCTGGACTTGACGTATGGAGAGTCTAAATGGAGGAAAATCCACAGCTTATAGGGAATTCCCCTCTTCTTAGCCAATTCTGTAAACATTTCAATGCATTAAGAACTAAAAAGGAAATAAAATTATCTATTGTGTCTGTCCGCCTCTTCCAGAACAAATCACAAGAACACCTGAGAGGTAACACCAACCTGCTTTTGGAATAGGGATGTTAGACCTATCCAACTGTGTGTTTCCTTGCATTAAGGTCAACAAGTAGAGGTGTCAAGTAGAGGAGGACCACATTAAAAACTCAAATCTGAAGAAAAGTTACTGAAATCTGAAATGCTGCAACTAGCTAAGTCTATAAACATAGAAAAATCCTTGGCTTTTTTCTGGGAAAACTCCCCCTCTCCCCCTCAATGTTTTAGTTATGTCAGTGAATGGTTGGATGGCATTTTGGAGCAGAAGTAGTACAGTAAAACGGTCAGAAGAGTACTTACTGCATTTTCCAAAGTAACAGCACAAAGTCATGCTCTAACTTTTAATTTTCTGTTTTACGAGTGGGAGTTCCCTTCCCATTCTCTTGCAATGCAAGTGAAGAAGGTCATAAGTTCCCGGGTGGCCATCTTTTGAAGGCAACTTCCATTCTTGTTCCTCCAAGCTCCTTTATATCAGCACACACCAATGTCAAATGTAATTGCTGAACATAAAAAATTTCCTAATCAATGAGAAGGCCTAAACCGGAATAAATGGGTGGAACTAAACCATTAACTGAGCATTGCTTGGCATAGGAACTGTTCTAGAAAGTATGCTGCAAGACAAATTAACTTGAGATATTAATAAGGAGAAAATCTGAGTTCACGTCTGCCAAAATATAATTTAATCTGCTCCAAAGCAGAAAAATAAGATGGAACAGATATTTTCTATTACAGTGAAATGTTAAGCTAGTGGTAAGAAGATTCTGTTTCTCTTGCTATTGTGGACATTTCTGTACAGTAATTTGTAATTTTAAAGCGGATCAACCTAAGGTTATTACCTATCAAACAGCCAAAGTGGGCAGAGCCCTTCTTGCAGCACACTTTACATGGAGGGAAGGAAACTGAATCGTCTTTTCATTTTAGTTCTTACCCATCACTATAATAGAGACAGCAGGATGGATTTTGGCAAGTAATGATACAGTCAATCTACAGGTGGAAACAGGTACAGAGAGCTCAGCAGCTGTGAGCAATGAATGAAGATACCTGCACTGCAGTGACCTCATTGCAAATACAGAAATAATCCACAAACCCCACCTTAACTAGAGACTTCACCCAGATGGTAGTCTTTGTATCACCTGAAAGACAACCTAGTTCTAATAATTAGGACAGAAAGTCAGAATACATTAAGCAAAGATCAGCTGTAAAACTCAATTTAGCCTGCAGTGAAGTATAAAATATGAACTCCTACTATGCCGTAGATGCCCACCCAATCATTTCCACAGAAAGTACCTTGAAAGATGTTACAGCCAAGATACATATGAAGAACTGATATTCAGTCAAGCCAAAAGCAGATCAGTTCTTTGCTTAGTCACCAAAATTAAAGGTGAGTTAGGTAAGTTGGGGAAGAATAGTTTCAGTTTTTCACCTCATGGTTTTCATTTGCTTTTAACAGACATTTTCTGTAATGTTCATAACTACATAATCTGTATCTGCAAGAATCATAAACTTAGAACAGATTAAGTGCTATTCCTTTCCATAAAAGCACAACCTGCTACTGAAACTAAAGATAGAAAATTTATTATGATAGACTTCCCATTTATGTACTAGCAAACTTTAAGAAATGTATTGTAATGCATGCTCACACTTAATTTTCATCTGCTGGATAGATTGCGGTGGAAAAATATGCTGAAAAGTATCCCATATGTTATATTAAGGACTGACGGCATTTTCGCTACTGGCAGAAGTGATGATAAACATCTGTCAGCAATAGAGTGGGATAGACTGACTAAAGGCTATGAGAATTTGCTTAAACTGTTTATCTTTATGTAAAATCAGAGCCTGTGGTCAACTGCAGAGACAAGAAGGGAGAATTACTGCTACAGAGGTCAATGCCAAAGTGACCACCCCACTGAAAAACACAGATATGGGGTGACACTATTAGGTTTTCCCAAACATTTTGGTACTTTCAGAGGACTGAAGAAACAAAGTCCCTACAGGAAGAGCCAAGGGACCTTTCCAAGCACAGCCCTCAGAACCTGCAGCACCTTCTGAGTTAAAGGACAAAGTTGCATTTTAATATTGCTATCTGATAGCCAGGGGTAAGGCAGGTTTTGCCACAGGTATTATTAATAACCCATTAGTTATGCCTCCAGGTTACTGGCTGAAGTTGTATAAGGTTTTTCCAACTACAGAAAGAAAAATCTGATAAAATACAATCAGTGTATGAACACATTCCCTGCTCTGACAGACAACAAACCACTTGTGGAACTTTTTGATGAAATGCGAGGGGGTGTTAGCCATGGCATCTGTTCAGCTGGGGCCCTGGGTTTGAACGTAGCTGCGCAAATCTGGGATAATCAATTAGGTAGGGTGTCAGTATGCCAGCACAGATGTCCTCAGTCAATTGCAGATAATCATCAAGTTCTTTGAAATTTCCAAGGAGATTGCATTACTCTTGGGACACCCTTGACCTGCCATCAGGAAAGGTTTCCCAGATAAGAAAAATAAAAGGATCGTATCCTTTCCTAGTGCAACAATATATATTTCAGGCTATCCATAACCTTGAAAGGGCTCAAGTGATGCACTGAGAGCTGGATGCATAGTGCAGCACACAGGAGTGCTGCTCCAACCATTCCCTCCCCCCTCCCATCATCTCCAGTATGAAATAAGACTTTATAGCATGATATGCTCAATGGCATCAACAGACATTTTCCCTCACACTCTTTTCCCGGGAAGACCGGCAGCTTCATGGACATGTAGCTTTGCAAGGTCAGACAAAGGTTTTTAATTTCAGTGCAAGCTTATTCAAGATGGCACTTAGAATATAAAAAACAGTATGTGGAAAAATGAAGCAAAACGTTTTACACAGACTATAAGAAACACTTCACCTATCAAGGGTTCAAATTTTACTAGTACTGACTTAAAAAATTTCTTAGTAAGAATAAAACAAACCTAATAAAGTTTTTTCCATATCATGCAGCTTCAAATGTGGTGTTACAAATTTTTTAAAGCCAATCAAGGGTATCAGTGGTAACAGCTTGGAAACAAAGCTATCTTGATTTCTTTAGAAGCACAGGGCAAGTTTTGAATTTGGAAAAACATCTTGGTGAGAAACTCAAATGAAGCTCATTTTGACTTAATCCATCACTGCACAAAGGATAAACATGACAGAAAGGAAAGCCAAAAGTGGCTAAAATACCAAAGAAAGGGAGCTGGATCCAGAGACTATTTAGACTTATGGTCATCACATTCTGATTCTTAGTAAAATTATAAAGACAAACTATACTTTTAAGTTGTTTTGTTGGAGGAGCTGTTGATGTACAGTGATGGGACAAGCAATAGCATCAAGAACTTATCTACATAGGAAAGGACATGCAAGCAGGGGAGTCTTTTATTCAGCTGAGGCACATATGGAAGACCGAAGGACAGAAGAACTCCCACTTTTGCTGGAAATGCAGTTGGAACATCCAGGCAACTGCTGAGTGGGCCATCAGACTGCAAAAGCAGGTATTAGCTACTTGAGACAAACCCTAATGCCTCTGATTCACACTACTCCAGGACAAAGCAGAGGAAAAATAACCCTTAAATAGAAAAAGAAAACAGATTACGTCAAGACTCTCAGACAACAACGATAAATACAGAAAAATAGGTATGCTAGAGTTAATCATGTCTACATTGTAGTCAGGGCTGTGTAGCTGAGAGATAAACCAGCCAATCTTTATCTGGCTTGGGTTTTAGTAGTCAATCAGTTGTGACAGCATAGAGCTCACCACAGGCTAAGTCAAATATAAATAACTTCTGTGACTGCAGTTTAGATATATATAGGCTTATTTGGGTATGCGTTGCATCTTCTGTTTTCTAAGTCAGGGTATTCATTCTCCACATACATTTGCTGTTTTATCACATGGTTGACTTAAAGCAGTGAGTTCCTAGCATATTGAATGGTATATAATTTATTTTTGTTCCATTAAGCATTACTCAAAGCAAAATAAAACATAAAAAGCAGTATTCTTTCTCTGCTGTTTCTGGAGACTTTGGATAGGTAGCATTTATTTTTCCAGCAAATTTTTGCCCATTTCAGTGATACTACTATAAAGAAGGAAGAAATCTGTTTGAGTGCTCTGCGAAGGCAATGAGGACTACCTCTATTCCTAAGTACTGATATAAAGCGTCAGACATTCTGCAAGTTACAGCAAGTTGTATATCATACAGGCAGGCTGGAAAGACAAGTCTGTGAAAAATTAAGTATTTCACATATACTAAAGAAATTATTTTCCAGAGTTTGAGCATCCTACTGTATTGCTCAGTTTTTATGACCATACTGTATAGCAATAATGCCCATTTTGACACTGAAATATCAATGTGTCAATTCCTCTAAAATAGCTCTACTTCAAAGCTAGACTATGTAAAAATGCTCTTATATGTTCTGTGCAGCATGCACAAAATTTGAGAAGTTTAACTGTCCCATTCTTAGGAAGGACAGAAATAAAAAAGCTCAGCCCTTAGACGTGAGCTTTGTGAGTCTCAAGAAACTGATGAGACGGCGAGTTTTACACCAATGCCATTGATCAGATGTCACTGTCATCCAGTACTGATTTAATTGTTTCGGACCAGGTTGGACCACCCTTATTCTATTAAGAGTGTAATTGATTTCATTGTGATTACTTGCAGAGAAAAGTCCTACCCAGTTTGTATAAGAAATGCAGGCTCCTGCTCTAGTGAGCTAATGCAAGAGGAATACTCAGATGAAAATTACACTTCCACCTTAACAAGCTGTTTTTTTAACATAGTCTGCAAAGGTTATATCCTTCAGTTGTGTAACGTGGTGGGGTTTTGGGTTTTTTCCACTTCAAGTAACCTTCCAACATTGCCGTTAACCTGCTCCAATGTGAATTTAGCATACGCTCTGCTAATGTGTGACCTTCTAACAGGCACTACATGCTTCCATTAGGCACGAAGGCATTTCAATACAAGAATGCTTGCATGAAGACAGTCCAAGTGATAAATGAAACGCATATTAAGCCTTAATTGTAATTAATTATAAGTACACATAACAACGTCCATGTTCAGTACCATATAAAATAGGATTGGTTTCTATTAACGTCTATCAATGTGCAAGGTTTAGATAACACTACAAATTAATACAGAAGAATGCTAAATACAAAATCAATGAACTTCATCCAAGTCTGTTGAATAATGAAAGGATTTTAATAATATCATTGTAGTTAAATGCCTGGTACATGTTGCCCTCTTGTGGAATCCGTGATAAAGTACAAGTTACTTTGTATTTATGATTTTACAGTGATATTTTAATGTCTGCAATGTAAAGATTTATTAAATTTACGATGTGAATAGTTTATCATGATAAACATTGAATATATTCTGTAAAGGGCTACATTTGACAAACAAACATAAGTAATTAACTCTAGTATATAAGGCTCATGCACTGCAAATTGTAGAGCCTTAGAACATTAGTCAATGTTTCATATGTTCATTTGGGAAAAATAAAATAAAATAAATATTACACAGAATTCTAGATCCTTGTTGAAGCAAAATTTTTTGCTAACCATGCAAAAATGGTATTTTAGAATTTTTAGCTGTTTGTTATTGAAAATCCCAGGTTATGGGAAAAATATATATGAAAATCTTCACCGATGACTGCTACTACTAGTATCAGATAAAAGGTAAATAGAATCCCTTGGTTGCTTCATATTTCACTATCAAATCACTCACATTCTTTAAATGCAGAGTAATTAAAATATTAACTTTCTAAGAACAATAAATTTAATAATTTTTTCCAATACATATTTAAGAGAGCAATATTTTCCTTTTGAACCAAGAAGAAAATCAGGAAGCCTGAATTAAGCATTTAATTAAACATTAGAGAACTAGAAAATAGATTTTAATGAAGCTAAAGACAAGAATCCAGAACTTCAAAGACCGTTTAACACACTATCAGGATATTATAAAAGAGTTAAAAATGGAACTGTACCTGAATTTTCCTTGGGAAAATGGGCTCATATAAGAATATGATTATTTTAATTCCTTTAGCATGTCTTCCAACAGAAAGTAGGTTATATTTAACACATTTACATAGCATTATGTTCAGGGCAACTTCAGATATCTCTGAAGTTGGTTGTTTTGTGGGTTTTTTTTACCATTTCAGCTTGATTTCAGACACGACTCGGTTTAGTACAACATTTGTACCCTTGATCAAAGATTTCCATCAGCTGTGGACAAAGGTCAGGTGTCCATGTTAATGTTATCAACAGCCTCTGATACTGCTGACAGCAAGGTGTCACTGATACCTCTGCAGGATCTGATGGATTTGCTGTGATTGCTTTATTCTTCACCCACTGAAGTTTTATTTAGTTTAGAAAAAGGGGCTGAAGGGAGGTTGTGATTAGCTAACACATTTCAGTTCACCCTGTCCCATGACCCTTTTCCTAGTGCTGGCACAAACTAAACATTTTACTTGATTTACCTGGATGAAATCAATCCAAGAGACAGAGGCTTCAAAGTTTAACTGGCTGGTATCCCTGGATTGTCTCACAAAAAAAGTAAATTTACAAGATGTTTGAATTCTTTCAATATATGGGATTGTTTATGGAGACCATGAACGACTTGGGGCCACAATGTCATTGATAAATATTTGGATGAATGGAAGTCCTCAAGCTTTGTTTTGTTTCTAGCAACTCCCTCTTTTCTTTTCTCCTATCTGCAGTTTTTAGCTACAGCTTCTGACCGCTCTAGGAAAAGGATTAATGAGCAACCTGTAAGCTGAGGTTATGTTGACTGATAAGGCCCTAAAAAACTTGCTAGCATCCTCAGATGATTACGCCATGTTTCCTCTAGCCCAGTTTTCTAAGAGTCGCCTTGTATTTCTTGAACTTTTACCTCAAAATTTTATCTAAAACATTCCTTAAATCTGGTTCTGTGCATTTATAGTATTAGAATGTGTATGCTTGTGTTTGTGTGTGTTTATATACACATATATATGTGCCTTCTAACATACACTCATACATGCTCATTGAACCTAAATTACTTGAGTTACCCCTGCTTCACTAAAGTGTGTTAGAGGCAAATAGCATCTGCAATTTTCAATATATTACAACTTTTATATCAGCAAACATCTAACAAAATATCATCTCAATGTTATTAATATAAAAGCAAAACTATTTCATAAGGCTTATGCCAATATGCGATAACCTGATCTGATTGAGAAGTTTGAGGGCATTTTTTAACTTTTCTTCTTTTTTAGGGTTTGTTTATCAGGGCTAGTCTGATCAATTCTTTGAGCTGACTGACCATATAGCTTCACAAATGTTAATGCTGGCTCAGGGGAAGCAGAAGGGATGCCTGGTAGAGAGCACTGGGGAGAACACAACCATCACTTTTGTCAACAGTGTCAATTTACTTTGACTTGATTGAGATGTGAAGCAATACCACACTTAGATGAGCTAGGTGAATTGAGGCTTTAGTGGTTTGAGGTCAATAATGCCTAGACTTCAAACCCCAAACCACCTACATATATCACCAAGCATTAGGCTCACGTGTTCACAAAGAACAGCAGTACTGACACAGCCCCTGCCCTTTCGACTAGCTCCTGTAAGTTTATTCATGAAGGAGCATCATGTAGCAGAACTGATCTGCACAGCAGAAAGGCATGGATCATGAAACTTCAGGAGCAATTATCATAACATCCGAACCAAGGATAAACGAAAACACATATTATGGTGACTGCTGTTATATTCTTGCTCAAAAGCAGACATAAATACACCACCAGTAACTTCAGTAATATCTGGGAGGCAACTTCTCTCATTTCAAAGAACAAACCATATTTTCTTCTGATTTCTCACTTAGCCATTTATACCTTCATCTTATCTATCTGGTAAATCACCTTGGAAAGGTGCCATTTACAATCCAGAGTTATGTAGGAGCAACCAAGGTACTTGATATTTCTGACAAATGATTCATACAGAGTAGAAAATCTTCAGTGCACCAAAAACATTTCATCCACAAAAAACCTGGAGAAACATGAAAAAAATGTGAAAACAGCACATACAGATACACACCCACACACAAAGAAAGCTAAGTGAAATCTCTGCAGGTGTCTAAAATAATTTTGGGTTCTCTGCAAGCCAGATACAGGCAGAGCAGCATTAACAGTTTGGGTCTTGAACAGCCTGATGGCTTGCTCAGTCAAAGTTTTTATTTCTTTAGTGTGATTAGAACTTCCTGGCAGGGCCACCCTGTCTTTGGGTTACTTCTGCAGAGAAAAATGTGAGAGTTGTATCTGCAGAATATTAGGGGTGAAGATATCTGGTGTGAAATGCTCCAACGAAAAAAGGAGGTGATATTCAATACTGCAGTCAGCGTGGGGAGAAGGTCCTGACCTCCAGCATTTCTGCCATCTCCTTCATTTCCTCACAGCTTTAGATGAAAAATACTAAAGATCGTCCACACATAAGCTTCATAAATTCATGAGTTATATGAGAAGAAAAGGATAAATCTTAGAAAGCTTGTCTGCACTTGAATGCAAAAGAAAGGAAAAAAAGATGCGATTCTAAGTTCAGGCTTAAGAAGTAAATACTCAGGATTAAGCCTGTTGTAATCAAGAATTAAGATGACAGTCATACTAGATCTGAATTTCACCACTGCAGCTCAGTGCAGAAATAACTTGTGTGGCCTGTAAAATTTTCACTGATGACTATGTTAGTAATTGATTAAGTGATGAACTGATGATGGCTGTGTAAAATGTCTAAAAACATTACCCAATTTGCTCTTATAACACTTCCTTAGCACCTTACATCTTCAGAGAATCAGGTTTTCAAACATTACAAGCAAAAGTGCTTTCTGGTTTCTATCTGTCACTGAGTAACGCAGAAACACAAGCTGTACTTGCAAGTCCCTTTTAGTAACACAACGATCGGCCCAAGGACTATTAAGAAAGTCTGCAAACAGGCCCTTTGAGGAACAAATAAAAGCCATTCTGTGTACACAAAGTACTTTCAGTTGGATAAAACATTTCATGGGTCATGATCAATGTTTCATATCCTGATAAATTTAGATTAGCAGCTGTACTGCTTTACAAAGGTGGGTGAAAAAAACCTTGTTCAATAGACCTTTCAAAGGCTGGATGTCTTCAAAAAGCCTCTAAAACAGCTTTTCTTCCCCCTCCCCAAATCAATATGCTTTAAAACATTTTACCTTCAAGAGTTATTGCACTTTAAAAATAATGTATTAAATGCAGGGCTGTTCCCAAAAATATTTTTTAATCTAGCTCCCCCAAATACAATGTTATTGTATCCAAAGATACTACAAACCAACACCGAATGTTGAAAGCATACAGTCTTCTCTCATGGATTAATTTTTATTTCTGGTATCCAGAACTCAAACAAAATACCTTTATTTAACACACTTCATGGGAGGCTGGAAGGGGTGAGAGGCCACAACATTAGCCCTACTGACATTCTTTGTGCTTTCCAGCTAGTAAAAGATTTATGTGGTACTTCAGTCTTCTGCTGACTTTGCTTCATGGTGAATGTGCATGTATGGCAACTTTACAACTAAAATCAATGTAAAACTTTCACATCTCTTGTTTTGTTTGTTAGTCTGTTAAAACAAAGCTCTTCTTTGCAGTAACATCTTGGCAGAGGAATACCTAATATGTTTTGTTACTTTAATTACCTTATCACAAGGCATATATGAAGAAGGCGTTACTACAGCGTACTAAAGCATGTCATCCTCTTTCTGGTCTAAAACTCAATCATGAGAATAATGATTTTCAAGCCAACTGATTCTGAATCTAACAAGGATAAGGAATATTAGCATTTGGCCCAAAATCTCCAAAAACTCATTAGAATTGGTGGGTTCTGAATTACTGCATTAGCCTCCAGCAACAGCCAAGGATTAAAATAAGCATTATGTTAAAGCCCAGTAACAAAAGGAGGTTTCATCCCTTTAATCACGGGATTTATAGCTTCTCTGTCATTTCTCATGGCTGTCTGCAGCTTCAACTTCTTCTGCTCTTCACTGGTGTCCCATTAACTCTTACACATCCACTGAAAATGATGGGTGACAGAAGCCATGATCACCGCTTGTGGTAACCCATGCAAGAACATTCATGATGTACATGAACAACATGATAAAGAAGAGGTCCTGGGCAAAATACACCAAGAGTCAACATAATTTGACAGTTATTTACATAGGCCTCAGAATGTAAATTCTAGACCAACAAAAATGTTCATGTTAGGTATTATTTATTTTATTCACTCGTATCAAGACAGCCTTGAAAGGGACAAGAAAAGCTTGCCTAGGTCCTCCCTCGCCCTGGCAAGAACAGGTATGGCTCTGCTGAGTTGTTAGCCTGCACAACAGTCCTGGAAAACTAGTCCAGGACTAGTCAAAGGGAGAGGCTAGGACCAGTGGTGGTAGCAGACACTGCTGGCAGGATGCATTTCTCAGTTACAATTTTCCACCCACAGGAGCAGGTGCTACCCTTATGGTTTTTGCCTACCTAATGGCTCTTGGCATGGGC
Source organism: Aramus guarauna (assembly GCA_013400195.1). Classification (NCBI taxonomy): domain Eukaryota; kingdom Metazoa; phylum Chordata; class Aves; order Gruiformes; family Aramidae; genus Aramus; species Aramus guarauna. Next base: position 709,823 of record VXBL01003978.1, read on the forward strand.
AGCATAAAGCTAAAAAATTTCTCTTTGCTCTTCAGCCAGCACTCTGTCAAAGCTCTACTCCACAGAAGCTGGGAGAGCAAAATTTATTTTTGCCTACATTGATGAGAAGCCCTGAGTCAGCTCTGCTAGAATGATCCCTCATGATGAAAAATTTATGGCTTTTACTCTGCCTCCCTCCCTTTTAATATCCTTCCCTTTTCCCCACAGTGTTCTTCCCAATTGGATTTGGCAACCTCCCCAATTCCTGTTTAACATTCTCCATCATCATTTTCAAAATAAATGTATCTAGCATCATGCCTCTATTTCAAGACCTCAATACTTTGTTTTTAGACTGATGGCTTTTAAAGGGTGAGCCAAATCCCTAAATGTTTTAAATCAATAGTGTTCTTTAAGAGTTGCTTTAATCATTTAGATGAGACACCTATGCAATTTCTAGGAGCAAAGAAACAACTTGTGGAAGGATTGAGTCATGCAAGATACTGCCCTCAGCTGTGAAGCGCTGTGAAAAGCTAGAGATGTTGGAATGTGCACAGTTGGCTAAAAATAGTCAGCAAAGCACAGAAACTTACTGAAATAAGAAAGGAAATCAAGTAATACCCATCTTTCCAGTTGCTTACAAATTACCATTACCTCCACCCACTACAGGGCTCCAGCCCATTATGGTTGATGATCAGCAGCATGGAGAAGAGAATGGAGCTTTCCATCAGTGCCATCTGTTCAAAAGCACCAACAGGAGGGGAAGAGAAGGAAAGGGTCAGCCAGCCAACCTACTTGCTGGGGTGTACAACCAGCCCTAAGTCAGCCAGGGGAAAAACTACCACTGGGTTTACTCCAGAATTTGGTGGGCTTAATTTACAAGGAGAAAAAAGTCACAGCTTAAAGAAACATTTAAAATAAGTTGTTTATTCCAGCACATTATTTTAGAAACCACTTCATAAAAAATAGATACAAACATTTTCTTCAGTTTGCCAGGAGATTTCTCTGGATTTCATTTTGATCTCTGTACTTTGCCCTTGCATTGGTTTATAAATAAATTCTTTGTCTATGATCTCTGAGTCTTTCTACCACGTCAACAAGTGAAAGAGAAGAAAAACTGACCTAGATACTGACACACTTTTACATCTTGTTATTGTTCATTTTTCTGTATGTTACTTGTTTATGAGTGACACAAAGTCTGTAGGAAGCAACTGCTATTCACACTCCACTTCTCCATGCCTTTGGAATGGGGGAATGCTGCATCTCTGCTCAGAGGATGCCAGATCGCTGCCTGCACCTGCCTAGGTTCAGCTGGCAGGTGGCACAGCAGCTGGTAGGAGTTGGGACAACCCTTCAGGTTTCTGCTTCTTCCCTAAAACTGTACCAGCCGTAGTCCAGATGTAGTCAAAGTATTAGGATTATCCTAAACTACACGTAGTTACTAAAAGACAGCGGAATACAGATCCCAAAAGAATACATCATATTCAAAATTGTCTCTTGCGAAACTTCTGCTATTAACAGATCGCCTATCTATCTTAACAGAAACATATCAAATCTTGACTCATTCTTTCCTTTCTTCCTAAAAATATGCCTAGAATCTTTAATGAAGAAATAGTTTCACTTCAGGGATAGAAATTCCATGTAAGTTTTCAAAACGTGGTTACCTGCAGGTAGCAGACCTGGGAGCTGCCTGCTCACCTCCTGGGCGGGGGGGAGCAGCTTTCGGGGGACTATGCGGAGCTGGCTCCCAGTCAGAGCGGCCGAGGTAACTGGAACCAAGGCTGCATGCAAGGACCCACCCACAACAATATTGTGAGCAGAGACATGTTTACAGAACCTTCTTATTTGTATGCTGTATGACCTAGAATTTGACCAGAGCCCAAGTATTTCAAGAGAAGCATCTTGAACTACATTACATCTCAATTCACTAACAAGAAAACTAGTCCTTCAGGCAACAACCGCCAGGTGAGAGGAGCAGGGGTGGGGAGCATCCCCTAAGCAGAAGAAACAGAAATATTTGTATGCTGTATATCCAAGTAGGTACTATGAGTCAATGGTAACCTGACCTTCACATAGAATATGTAATGTCTCGCAGCAGAGTTAGGGTTGAACATCAAAATCTCATTTCCGACTACTGATCTGTGAAATGCTTGTAGGCTACGGAAGAGTTTCAGAAAACAAATAATATCAAAAGAAATATCAGCAAACAAACTACGATATGTAATGAAGCATAAGATATATTTTTTATCTTTACTGACTGATCCTTGCATCTGCAGATTTAGTATTTCAGAAAATGCTAACAAGGGCAGAACACCGCTGTTTTTATAGAGTAGCACATTTTGTCATCGTGCACTTACTGAAGAAAGCAATAACATTTCTAGGAAAACAATTTGGAAGTTTGTTATTATTTAGCTAATTTCATTCTTTTACAAGAAAGAATATCTCTTTAAGTGGATACTTTGTAAGCTGATTATTTGGTCAAAAGTTTTTTTCTTACTTAACATTACAAATGTTTCTAACAATTGAAAAAGATGCCAGTAATATTGATGTTATAAATTACAAAACTTAAGCTGTTTAGAGTAATGGAGATTGAATACTGAGTAGATGCATTGCTGACACCTTGGAGAGTCAGTTATATAAACGCATTTGTTTCATTCTGGAAATAAAATCGATCTCATTGGATTTTCTTGCCCACATGGAAGAATGCAAAAGAGAATCCAATGACAATAAAGTGATTTCAAAAATATATTTTTACCAATAGCCAAACACTGCAGTCAGTGCTATGTTTATTTACAATGTATGGTTTTGTAACAGCAACTTGGAATTAGTGACATCTTTAAGTGGTTGAATCAGCCACAGATGCACCTGAACCTGTGAAGCTGTCGGCAGGAACACCTTCACAGCCACAGCCCAACGGGTTGTAGTACATACATACACACATATATGTACATACAGTATGCAAGGTACAATTGTACACCTTGATTATGTTTGGGATGTGATGATGAAAGGATTGCAAGGATTGAAAAACAATAAAATAATTTACACTTTGAATTTACAGTCTTTTAATACTAACATGCTGGGGCAAAATAAGGCTCTAATTACTACTGACTAGAAGTCTTTTCTGGTGCCCTATCTTTTACCTTCTTAAAGAGCCATTTCCACCCAAGAATTAGAAAAAAAATAATCATATCTTACTTCCTTTCCTTCTCATTCTTCCTTTCCATCGCACCCTTTGGTGGAGTGTTTGTCCGCTGCCTCTCCTTGGGCAGCTCTTCCCCCCCCAGCCCTTTCATGTTCGTTCCCATGCCAAAAAAGCCTGGACAACCTCTGGTTTATGCTGCTGCTCTTCTCCCTACAGGACTATCAGCAGAATTTGAGGTGCAAACATTTAAGAAACAAAATATATGTGTGCCACTAGAGCTAAGCGGTAACTCCAGTAGCAGTAAATAAGATGTTGAGGGAATCAGTCAGTACAATGTGACAACAGTACCCTTTTCATACCGTTCTTTAAATGTTCTGAGCATTGTGGGAGAAAGGCCGGCGCAGCACAGAAAATAAACGGCTGCCTGCAAATGTCACCTGTTTCAGGAGGCTCTAAAGGGACAATGAGGGCAGAAAATATGAAAAAAGAAGTCTACATGCTTCTGCATCTGCAGTCCCTGGAAGACATATGTGTCGCGTGAGGAAGGAGAAAGAAATCTGCACAAGACAAGCTTTACTTGTTGGCATGGCTCCTTTTCAGTCTGCTGCTTCACCATAAAGCACTCTGTTGATCTGAACCAAAGGCAAAATACGCCCTCCCTTCTTCTATCTTGTACCCCTTTAGAGTTACACCATGTTTGCTTAAAGTTTCCTGCAAAATACAGACTGTATGTTTGTTTAAACACACTGAGCATTTTGCTCTAGACCACAGTGCTGGAGAAAGGTTAGAAGTGTGCTCTTACTGAGGGGCACTTGCAGTCTCTCACAGTGAAAATATTCCACTTCTCTGGACAAGAGCACAAAAATCTATTATTTTAGCATTATTAAAATGGCTATCAAAACATTTTTAGGCCTATTGTAAGATGGAAATTGAAAATTATTTTTTCAGTGTCTTTTTCCTCCTTTCCATTAGTGGTAATTATGCAGTCTTTTTTTATTTCTTTTTTCCTGAATGTGGACAATTATCAAGATACATACATTAAAAATTGTGATTCAAAATGACAAAGCAATCGGGAATGCAAAAATGCAACTACAAAGGATTTGAGATTACTGCATGGCAAACACATCATCTCTTCTTTTTGAGATGCAAATTTCCACATGAAATGTAAAAATTGTCTGCAGCCGACTAGAAAAATAACAGAGCTATGTTGTGCCATCTCAATACACAGTTGAACATACTTATCCATCAGAGTTTTTACTACTGCATAAATAATGTATCCAGACTTGACAGTTCTGAATAGGTATGTTGATTTTGACTTAAAAACAAATAATCCTATTTATCCGTGAAGAATACAGATATGACTGGATGCTGAGAAGTTATTGTGAAAGGAATAAAGATAAGACTGGGTGCTGAGTGTTATAAAATTCAGACTGTACGAGGTATTTTTGGATGGCTGAACCCTGATAAAATCAATTGACTTGAATGGTTGCAAGCATACATTCACAAAGACCTGCCTTACGGGATAAAGACCTTCTGCACTAGCAGTAGGCAATTTTCTTAACTTGTAAACACACCAAAAATGAGCATTCTGTCCTTGATTTTTACACGGTAGATTTTTTCTTTTGGTTATAAGTTGCTTCAAACTAGAAAATAAAAATGTTGAACATGGAATGTTTTATAACATAAATAAATTTCACATTTGACAGCGCAAAAAGGAGCAAAGATCCTATTTCTACAAACATAAAGTTAGCTGTTAAGGTTATGAGCCGCATTTGACAGAAAGCAAAACAAAGCAGTGTTTTTTTCACTTCGTAAGTATATAACATATAAACAGCAGCAGACAGGATCATATTTTCCAGAAAGCAGAAAAAAAAACATTGAAAGTCTGTGGATTACAGTTCAGAGGTGAACTACTGCAGAGCTTCAGCATGCTGTAACGCTGTTTGGGCTGTAGCTGAAGAAGCTCTTTGAGGACAAGCAGTTCACGTAGCATGGAAACTTGTGGTATGCTTGGACAAAGAAAGTGTGTGAAAGATGAAATTACCATTCAAAATATTAAAATTAAAAAGAAAGCAGACAAACAGGATTTGCTCACCTCTCTTCAAAAGAGGAGGGAAAACAGGTATCGTTATTGACATTTTAAAGGTGCTAAGAAATGAAGAACATCATGACCACACTGTCTTTTCAATGATGCCTTTTTTTTTTTTTTTTTTCAAAGAGAAAGACAGCCAAATTTTTGATGTTACTAAATCTTCTAGTTACCACAGGGACCAAAAAGGATCCAAATCTGAAGTAAATGTGAAAGCATAGTATCACCAAAGAGATACAACGGACAATTTCCCGATCCACCCTTTTCCTGGAGATCTCTGCTATACTGTAGTACTCAGCATGCCAAAAGGATATTTTAACCTGATTTAATTTCATCCTGTTAGCTCTTTTCATATAAAATAACCAGAAAGCTGCAGGAGGAATTCCTTAGACAGGAGATACTAAAAACTTCTAGGCTCAAGTATGATTGATTCGAAATATATGATTGTATGTATTTTTAATTATCCTACAAAGTAGCTTCAAAACAAGGGTATCTCATGGCTTTCACATGCATGAGCTGTAAGCTTTCATAAACAGAACAAAATTCTCAGCGTGTCTTCATTACAGGTAGTTCAGTGAATTTGACAAAAGTTTGGAGATGTTTTTTAATTATTTTTTTAATGTTTAACTCTTTTTACTATCTTGCATAGGTAAATAAGAAATGAAATCACTGCTGTAATTCTTATCACAAGATGCTCCTTCAGTCATAATTTCTAACCAATGAAACTGAGAATTTAATAGAAAATTTGGAAACAAACACACAAACAAGTAAAAATAAAACCTGAGAAAATGGCTAAACCATGAAAATATGGGCAGGGCTATATAGGAGGACTGGAAAAACTTACCATACATTTGTAATAATAGTAATAATAATGTTTTCTTTATCACTTTTCAGCTTTTTTTAATGAGATTATGCTTTTAGAGGACAATGCCCAGGGACTGATCAGAGATAGTATTAAAATTGGATATGGAAGATTAGCGACACCATGGAGAACCCATCATTCATATCAAACAATGCAGTCTTTAGGCATTTTATGGAATTATTTTATGCATTCCTACTTCATATGTAAATTCTTATAAGATTGCAGCATACAAAGAGAGAACTTCAGATTTCAAAATAGGAAATGATCCTACTTAAGGCTAAAGAAAATGTCTTGCAGTAATTGGAAATTAGTGTAACTCCACCAAAGTGAAAGGGCGTGGAACAGATATTACTGTTTATGAATCTGATCCTTATTAAGCATAAAATGTTGTAAATTATGCATTTTCTTTAATAGCTTTGTATTTCTTTTATTTCTTTCCCCTGGAATTTCTCTCTGTATCTCTTTTAAACCTCTTTATTCTTCCATCATTTTCTTTGCCTCTCAGCATAGCGGGGATAACGCTATTCCCAGCTATTCCTACTACTTCCATTTTTGTGATGTTCCACCATGATTTCTTGCACATGATTTACTTGCAGTCTGCAAATGGTCTTCCATTCAAGAACTAGAAAGGCACAGCACAGCTTAGTTTCCCAGACAAAACACATTCTGGCTCCCAGTATGGCCAATGCATTTCCTTCAGTCTGCCATAGCCAAATGTGTTACTACTGTAAAAGTGAAGGCACTCTTCCTCTTCCCATCTCCTTCCTTTCCTCAGACAAATATCAAAATGACACAGACTTGCTCTTCAAAAGCTTGCTGGTTTTAGATCTCTGAAAATGTTTGGTTTGGGGTTTTTTTCTCAGTCATACCACTACTGGTTATAATTTAATACTAATTTCTAAGCAAACAAGAAAACCCCAAAAAAACCAAGCAAAAAAAAAAAAAAAAAAGCCAAAAAAAACCAATAGAGAAGCAAACAGCCAATTAAGTGGAACTTACTGGCAGAAAATAGTGGCTGTGAAAGATTTGAAGAAATCACTATGAATCACTTTCCTAACCTGAAACTTTACTAACCAGAAGATTAACTGTAAAACAAGTACAATAAAAACTTATATTTAACTGATATGGTTTTTGTTCCAGAGTTCAAGAGAGGTCCCATCAACACAGAAGACTGTGCTGTACTACAGCTTCCAGTTAAGTAAGTTTTCACACCGTCCCCAGGCAGAAGTAATCTGTCTGATAAAGAAGACCTCACCTTGTAAGGTCTGAAATAGAACCAATTATTTTCTAGTTTTAAAAGCCTATATAATCAACTAATTATTCAGAAGTCAAACAGGGCACAAATACAAGTTTGAAACAGTGAAAAGTAGAGTCTGAAAAAAAAAAAAAGATCTGAGAGCTAATTATCCAAAGTGCTCGGTGACTATTTACAGTAACAGACTGTACGCACCATCTGGATTTCACTCTTAAAATAAATTTGCTCTTAACTAAACAAAGGAGACTCCAAAATCGTGGGACTGTAATAAAAATTTTTTACAGCGCTAGCAGTGAAAAATGTCAGCCTCGACGACAACCACTTAATTTACTGTCTACAAGAGCAGTTCGACTTAGAATGCAAAAAGATGGCATTTGTATTGAGTCTTTCCCCAGTTTTGTTGCACTTGGTTCACACTAACAAATGCTGCTTCTCCGTCTCCTTCTTATTTTTAAATGGTTTTGTCCTAAAAATGTACTTCAAAAAATCACTTGGCTGAAGTTGAAATTCGCTCCGTTAAACACTAGATGGCAGGACAAGGCTGGAGCTGAGCAGCCGAAAAAGGCTGCACCGGGGGGAGCCTGCGTTTTACACGGAGCATTTCAGATACCGGTTGAACTGTTTTACCTGGGTTTAATATGAAAGTTACCACTAATTACATAAAAATTATCTCCGTACATTTCAAGCTTTGCATACCCACGCTGTTTGCCTTCCCTGAAAAAGAGAAGCCCTTCGGTAGCCTCCCGGCCCTTCCCACCGGCCGCCGAGCACGGGGCATTCGCTGGCCCCGGGGCGGCTGCAGAGCCCCAAAGCTCCTGAACCCAAGCCATACTAACCTCAGGTTTTTTGAAGTTGAAAAAGGCCAAGAACTGAATGAATGTAGAATTTTGGATTTAGGCTGAAGGACAGATCAAAGAAAGGGATTTATCTGTCAGATTTGCCACGGAATATAACAATAAGACACACAGAAACGATACGAGGACACTAAACGCTCAAATACAGAAAGGAACAGGCAGATTAAAAAGACCTCTTCTAAAATTTGAAATTGCTCTTTATAAACAATATTAACCGAATTAAGACTTTAACAGAAATGTAGAGATTTAACAGGTACCCTGGCTCACCTGACCAGCTTCATGCATAAAAGAAGACAGCAAACAAATGCGCCTAAACGAATTAGTAAAAGCAAGGTGTGATTCAGCTGTATTGCCACTGAAAGCAATTAAGATCCCATTTTGTTCACAGTCAGGCTCCTGTATCCCACCATGTCTTTGACGAATCCCACTGCATCACCTCGGTGGAGCAGCTCACATTTTGGGTAAGTGAAAAACAACGTGCGTTAGCGATGTGAGAAGTTACACACAGCTGAACTCGAGCGGTGCTGTGTGTGATTTGCTGCTCACAGCACTAGCGATATGTTTCAGATGGGACGGCAAATTTCACTGAGGCCACGCTGCAACTCTGCCTTTAATTCTCACAGAGTAAGCCTCATCTGAGGTAGCCAGAGGCTTTGCAGGAGAGCAGCGATGCATCCATTACAGCCTCGGCACGTTAGGTAGCATCACAAAAAAACCCCAATGTGTACAGATATTATCTCCTATCCTAAACCTTGTCCTAGCCGCATTATATTTCCTCGTACGCCTAGAGTTATACTTTAGAAGCTTCAGTCTTTCTGGTTTTGGCAGAGCTCTCCTAGGCAGCCCCTGAGGAGGTCTCTGAACATACACTACATGAAAACAAAAGGCAGAAATGTCACAAGCGAAGGCAACAAATGGTCAGGGAGGGCTGCTGAGCCGCTGCTCCGGGGAAGACAGAGCAGCTGCTCGGAGCTCTCCCACCTCACACAGAGCTGCTCCTGGCACTGCCGGGGAAGGCAGGCACGTCCAGGTGGCAATGGGACTTGCTCAAATGCATTTTGAAATAAAAGGGAATGGCTTGGGCAACAGCACAGCTACCATTTGTAATCAAATATGTAACTCACGTTGCATTATTTCAGGCTTGTAATATCGTATATATAATATTTCAGGCTTCGTGCTGAATGATAGGCAGGAGACTGCTGCCTTGGGAGGATGAAATTGCATTGTCTCCTAAGAATCAACATACAAGCATGTAAACTACCGATAAAAGATGAGAGAGGGAGAGAGAGAGAAAGAAGGGGGAGGAAGGGGAGGGAGCCCCACTCCAGGTATACCACTCACTGGCTCTTCTTTTGTTCCAGTTTTGCCTCATTCCTAAAGCGGTACATTTAACTGGAATTAAGCAATAATTTCAGCCCAAGCGGGCAGAAATAGTGAGAATATGGCTGGCCCGCCAACTCCCCTGTCCCTTGGGCCGCTATCCCGCTCACGCTGCAGTGGCAATGCCGCAGATGTTCCCCGGGGGCTGTTGTTCCTGCAGTCCTCCTTCCCCAGCTCTCCCTTGCAGCCCCAACGGCCAGAAATGGGAACAAACTCCAAAACGACCGAGAAAGGACGACAGGGAAAATCAGATGACTGTACCCCGAAAGATTCATGGCTGACTTCTTTTTCCTCACAGATGTCTTAGCACCGTACAAGGGTAAATTCAGCAAAAAAGGATGCCATAGTAAGCTAATATGAATTCCCTGTTCTAGTTGTTCACACCTAAGCTATACAAGCCTTTATGTCCAGGCTTTGATATTGCTCAGGTTAACTAGGCAGTGCAAGTTTACCCATCATGTGCTCTAAAGGCAGAACAAGAGGTAAACCATGTTTTCTCATCCCAATTCATAAATATCAAAATGTCATATTACTAATACATAATAGAGATTAATTTCTTCTGTCTTTCTCTGGGATTAATTAGCCGTGTATCAACTGAAATCAGCCAGACTAGTGTACAAGTACAACAAGTGGGGAAGGGAGACACAAAATCCTTGTAATAAGTAGGTTCTGGATAGCTCGATTTTTCTGTCATTTTTCTGCTTTCCTATGCCTCATCTTATGTACGAACACCTTTATGTATACACCCAGGAATCCATCTCACTGCTCTCTTTCAACCCTTTCTTTACTAACACAGCATTGCACAGATGCTGTAGTGAAGGTAATTTCACAGCTTCTCACTTTGCTCCCAGCCGTTTCAGAAACCTTATGCTCTTTTTTACTGGACGAGAACAAACCTACTCTTTTTTCCACCTCAGACTCCAGTCTCTTTCAAGCAGTTGCCAAGTTGCTACTGTATCATGATTACTCATTTGGCATTAAAAAAAAAAACAAAAACAAACCAAATAATTAATATACATATATTTGATAAAGAACAAGGCTCCAAGTAGGTTTTCTGTTTGAGTCTGAGTATTACGCAGATGAACCAAAGCATGACCCTGACTACGTACCACCAGAGCAAAAAACGCTGGCAACACTTTGATGCCCGCATTTTTTACTTACATTTACACATCTGCTAAGTTCAAGAGCCTTCACACTTGACTGAGCACAACATCCTCTTTCATATTCAGAAATATCAGCTCTCTAGCATGTTGATTGGATTAAAAATAGTAATACCTAAGAAGAGGTTACTCGAGGATAGGAAGAACTATTCTCCAGCTACAACACAAGAGCCATGGAGCAGCAAAAGTAGATGGCAACAGGTCCATATTTATATCCTCTGGAGTACTTTCTTTTTCTCAAAAGCTGAAGAAGCCATTGTACTTATTGACACAAAACAGAGAAGATGCTAAAAGTGTACACAATTTCAAAAAAAAGTGTTCAGACAAATTAACAAGCAACCTTAGCCCCCGCTAAGGGCTATTAAAGTAAAAGATACTACCTTGGGCTGGGAAATCCCTTGGAGTGTTTTCGGGAGGTGGGCTTTTCTTTTTCTCATATTGCCTATATACTTGCTGTTGGCAATTTTGGATTTGAAGCATCAAGATAGACAGACCATTGATGGGTCCCGTGATAGCCTTTCCTGCACTCTTGTTAAGCTTCAGTGTATTTTGATGAGTGACATGTTAATCTACATCAATTATTTCAGTGATTGCTATAGAAGTTAGTTAATGAAACACAACTTTACATTTGTTGATTTTAAAGAAAAGATTTCATTAATAAAGTCTGTGCATAATGCTGTCCCTGGTTAATCAGACAGTCTAGCAAAATCACTAGCTTTTCCCAGCTTTCCTGCATTTTTTCTGTATTTTCATTCAGATGAGGGCAAGTTCCTAACTAAACAGAATTACTGCTGAGACCAGTTAATACTCTAACCCTGGGTAAAACCATGTCATCCTCACTAACAGTGAGCATAAACAGAAACAGCTTTTAGTTTCATGAAACTAAATAAGACCTCTTGGACAGTAAAATATTTAAACTGATTAAGCATAGCAGAATCAGTCAGTGTATGAGTTCATATTATTTTTATTTTGCCTTTCTGAACACAGAAAGAATAACTTCAGCTGTAATTTACCACTGAAAGCTGATAGCCATTTCTGACTTAAAAGAAAGAAATGATGTTGCTAGTTACTTACAGGAGCTTTGCCATTTTATTTTGGAAGGAAACACCTTGTCACCAGTAATTACAGAAATTGCCGACAGCCTTCAGCTTTCTAAAAAATTTTAGGCCCAATTAAACTTCTAGAACAGTCTCCATAAATAAATGCCATAAAAATCCAAATCCCCTGGAAAACCTTGTATATTAGTCTCTGACAGGGGAATCCAAATGGTCGGATTCTCCAGTGCTGCTCTCAATAAACAATGGCTTAAAGCCAGGAGCAATGCCGGGGCTGGGGCTGGGGCTGAGGCAGGCACGCAGCCCCGAAACACAACGGGCAGCAAAAGCCGAAGCTCTGCAGACAGCAAGACCCAACACATCTGGCTCCGCTGGGCATGTGAGCAATAGTAGCTTGCACTCACATGGTCGGGTGACGTGCCTGGAGTACGGGGATAGGTCCTCTCCACGATCCCTTCTTTGAGGGACATAATTTCTTGCAGACGTCTGAAGAACACAGAGGAGACTTACTCATTTTATATCTTAACCACCCCAGCAAGGTTTGCATGAGAATGCCTTCTGAAACCACCTGCATACTTTAAGTGTGACACTTTTTATGGGAATTAGAAATTGCTATGTATGACTCTATCATGAAAGTAAAGAGTACAGCATTTTTATATCTATACAACTTTGGTAAAAGTTGGTGAAAAAACTAAAGTTTAATCTGGGAGAGGAAAAGGCATGGGCCACTGGCTAAAATCACTCAGCACAGACTAGTTTCGAGATTTTTGTAAGCTATGGAAAATATATCAAATTCCCATGAATGCATATAACTTCATTCTTTTGAACCCTGATAACCAAATATCTGAACTTTGACACATTCTAGGCTGAATTAATTTTCAGTAATGAAATTCTAAATGCTACATAACACTACTTCTAGGTATATCTCTGTCTAAACACAAAGGGATATATTTTCATTTTAATGCACAGGGGAGTAATATACATAACCACCATTAACAGCAGCGGGTATTATAGGGAAAATATTCTGTGTGCCAAGAACAGATTCTAGTTTTTATTTCACATATTAAAGCAGTTATCATATTACAATGAATCAACAAATAGGCATGTCTAACAAAAAAATATCATTGTGAATGACATATAATCACAAATTCAGCCCTTCTTACAAATATAAGAAATGGGCACAGCTATTCTGAGATAGTACCAATTCTCTTTCTTACCATATAAGTTGAGACATGACAATGGTAGGTAGGTTCATGAGCCGTGGAGTCTTGGAAGAAAAGCAGCTGACAATGGAAAGCAATTTTAGAGAATCTGAACTACTTTACAAAAAATACATGAAAATGTAGATTCTGCTAAAATTTCTCTCTCTCTGATTCTGGGTGGATTTGGGATTCTAGGTGAAGAAAATCATCTGAAGAGAGAAACGAAGCATGCACCTTGCCAGGACATGAGGAAGAATTATTATTGTTGAACTCAGAGTCACGTTCCCAGAACCGAGCCCTGGGACCTCCAGCTCCAGGTGTTGTTTAAACAGACTGCATATGCTTGCTCTGCTCTCAAGTGCAGACCCACCACTCCATCACTCAGCAGCATCTTATTGCTTCCATAATTTTACTAAAAACTAGCGGGAATATTGAAGTGATAGTTGAACATAAATAACTGCATTGAGTCTGTCCCTAAGCACACAAGACAAAAGGAGAGAGACGGAATTCTAACACTGCCATTTTGCCAGTGCTGAACTTTGGTACTGAGTGGTACATCCCCCACTGTTTGCAAGAAATTGATGGCAGAAGCAAGAGCTGTGTGAAGATCTCTTGAGTCTCAGTCCAACATCTGTACTACCAGGCTAATATCACTAACATGTTGAAGGTACTCACAGCTTTGTTCTCCTGGGGAGGTCAGTGCACAGTGTCACTTCTTTCCCAATGAATGCTTTAAAAAGCAGTCATCTCTCTCATCGACAGACATTTCTCGCTGCCAAACCTGTTTTTAATGCATCTTCACATATTCTGAGTTACTTACATTTTCTCTCCCTCCCTAGAAAATACCTTCTTTTTAGAAGCGTGTGCTGCTATCCAATGCACATAAATCACAGCTGAGGTAAGGGAAAAGAATATTTTGCTTGCCCATCTCCAGGGGAGATTACAGCCACAAGTCTAGTCTAATCCTTGGCTTGGATTGCAAACAGCATGCTGTAGCCTTCAGTTAAGACTCCTTGTAAAACAGCAAGGCATTCTGCTTTTATATTCTCTTACATATACTGGTATCAACTAGAACAAATTCACTCAAGTCAACCAACACTGATCTAAAACCATGCAACAGAAAAGACAAAAGCTCTAAATACTCTGGTATTGCACCAAATCCAAAGAATAAAAAACCTACACAAGCAATTATCTCAAAAAAGTTTCACCAAATGAGAACAAGATATTCTTTCATCCACCACTAGGAAGCAGTATAACAACACTTTTAACAATCTGGAAATAACTATTCAAGTCAGACCTCCCGAATATTTAAAGAGTGGAGTCCAAGACAAAAATGAAGGAAGGGAAAAAAAAAAAAAAAAGAAAGAAAAAAGCCATTTCTCTCTGATGACTATATCAACTACTTGTGACACTGAATGCCCCCGCAGGAAAGTAAAACTGAAGAGAATTCTAACCATGATGGAAAAGCTTAATGTAAGATATTTTTCTCATGATTAAAGGAGATAGGCCTTTGCAAGCCATCTTGCATCCTGCCTGCACACGACTACCAAGCAAAATACAACACAAAAAACACAGAGGGCTTGCTACTTTATTCTTTTGCACCATGCAAAGTGCTCAGTTACAGGTTTTGAAAATTTCTGATGTCTTTGTAGAATGCTTTTATAAAGATGTGAGCAGTGTGGTGCATTTATAAGAATATGAAAAAAATGACAAGATCATCATAAAATGTAATGGAATGATGTTTACCACATTGGATTTTGGGCTAGATTAGTGTTTAAGAGATGCAAATGCACGGTAACTCCTGTGGTAACTCTACGTATATCCTACTTTGTGACACTGAGTTTCGCGTCTGTGTCTTGAGCAAGAGAAGTAGGTAGTAAATATCTCATCTCTGTCTATAGGGTCAATGGATCCATACTCTTTCTGACCCTTACGCCCTAAACACATCCTAATTATTTCAGTAGTAAAAGTGTCATCTCTTCACTGAGATTTCATTAAGAAGAAAAGTTTGAAGGCTTAGATTCTCTTGCAATTCAAGTATCACAAGATTACTTATTGTGGTAATAGCACTTAACATTTACAACCCTCATTCATCAACTACTTCACAAACATCAGCTAATAAGGCCGACTTAGATGTGTTTATTTTCTTTGCCTTCTAGACTAGAAACCCAATCCAGGGAAGTGATTCATTAGTCAAATGCAATACGTGCGAAAGCTGGTAATGTTACCTTCCGTAGCTTTTTTTGCTACCTGAAACCACCCTATTACACTTCTTGGTATATATCCTGTTTCAGGAGATACAGTGATTTAATTTCCAAAATATTTATTACTTTGCAGAGTATTAAATTTAGCTATTTTACATCTTAACCTCCATATAAAAGGTTGGTTATTTTTGAGATATTTCTAAATGAAATTGTTAGTTTGATAAATATTTCATTATTTCCATCATTTGCAAAGATATCATTGGTCTTATATTGATACACATGATGTACTTCTCTTCTATAGCTACATATGCTTATTGTCATATTCTAGGCAAAAAGTTTCAAAAATAGATATTTTGTACAAATTGTGCTTCTTTTCAGTCCTGATCTATACTATTGAAAGACCTGTACTCCAAGTGATACTATGAACACTTCTCAGCTCTTCTGAACCTTTCATATTTTTCTTTCTTGTACATCAAGACATTTTACTTGTTCTTTCTAATTTGATTTCGGTTGTTTGAAGACTGCTGACTAAGCTCATGGCAAAACATCCTGTTGGTATTTATTCTAGCCTTAATGTAAAATGTCATTGAAATTCACATACACACAAAGGATCAGTATATACATCACCTAAGACAGTTTACATGACCTCCGAGACAGACGGGTCATCACTAGAAGGTAGATTAGGTTGACTTGGGTAAACACTCACCCACTCCTATTTCATGCCTGTCTCTGCTATCACACAAAATACATATTGCCAAATTAGTACTACTAATATACCTTTTATTATGGAAATGATTGCAGGAAAATACACATTCTTATGAAAGCATAAAAACTTTAAAATTGAGTAGGTCAATGCTGAAGATTCTGTAAGTCAACCTGTTAACTGAGGGAAGAACTAGAAACACAACAGGCCAAACCCAACAAAGGAGGGAGAGAATAAAGATAATCTGGGAGTGCATCCTGGAGCCTCAGTGAAGGCTGTACCAAAAATTGCTCAAACTGCAGAGTGAGGACTTCATTCAGACTTGACTTTACAGTTCTCCCCAAGCCTTTTGGTAAGCTTGCTGTGTGTATTTTGGGGGCAGGAGGAGGGAAGAGTTCTTTACAAATTCACACATTTTAAAATTTATGCTCTATAGTAATAAAGCACACTCTCTAAAGCAGCAATAGTGTGATTTCTTCCCCCTCAATGAACTCTTTTAAATAGAGGAAACAAGATTAAAAGATAGTGCCATGTATCATAGCAAGCAGTATAAATGATACGGAAATAAAATATAGCCTGGCTGGCCTCCTTCCAGCCTTCCTGGCTACTTGTCAACTCTCAGATGTGATGATATGCTGCATGAGACTTGCCTCCGTATCTTCTACACGTAACCCTTATCTGACAGGGGCCTAAACAATGCCCTTCAGAGGAAACAGACTGTGAATGCGGCAGTTTGTATTTCAAGCTCAATTCCACAATTAAGTATAATTATGTACCATATGTTTTCATCCTTTCAATTTTATGTAGTCCTGAAAACTAAGTAAATATGTAGGCCTCTAAAATAATGGAATGTGTCATCGCCATGATGCAGCATCTGTGGTACACTGCAATAATTCTAAAATGACAATACAACCAATATAATTATTTTAAACTAAGTTATCTGAATTACAGGATAGTTACCATATATATGTGGAATAGTTTTGAAAGTTTGTCTACCTGTACTTTTTACTATATTCAGTCCCACTTCAGTTCTCTGAAACATTAAAGATCACAAAGGAACCAACAATAGTGCTTCCTCAAACCAGTACAATTTCCCCCAGAAAACAGAAGAAGATACAACCTATTCTCATATGTTTACAATGATAATACTAAGAATTATGGTTTCCTTCACTATCTGCTTATGAGTATTTTATTACGGAATAGAACTATTTGGGATTAAAACACTTTGACTTTATCGATACACTGCACTTCCATTAAGCTAATATGCTTTTGATGAATGTTTACAGTTAGCCTAAAAAGCTGCACTTATTTTATAAAGATAATACGTCTCACTCTTCATCTTGCAGGAGATTCCAAAATGAACCAAAGCTTGAGTGTGATATAGAACTTCCCAAACACTTTCAAGAGAAGGCTTTTTTTTCCTGATCTTGCACAAGCTGCTGCTTCAAAAAAGTAGTTAAGATAGCACGTGTGGGGGGAGAAAGGGGAAAGGGTAAATCATTTAAAGAGGCAAAAGCAATCAGAAAAAAAATTAGCAAAGTCACAAGAGCAGAGCAAGCAGAATGAGCCACGGCAAATTTGGAGCTCAGCCAGGAATCACTGGATTCCTGTAGCATGCATGCAGGTGTGTACCTAAAGTGGCAGAAATAGTCGCACCTTATGAAATCAGTAAAGAAGCTAATGCGAGTGATTAGCAGAGTCCAACAGATCTGTTAACCTTCTCAGCGTTTTCAGACACTGCATGGCCTGCACACCCTGCATCAGTCTCTAGAGTGCATTTTCTATCTCCCTCCCGCTCTGACTTAATTAGAGAGTTCATGCTATCCTGAAATCCCATAAGAACATGCCTTGGTGGCCAGCAGCAGAGTTCAAGAAGCATTTCATGGCTCAGAGCCGGAACTGAGAGCTCACAGTCAGCCTGGCCTCTCACTGGTAATTCTAAACCCCCATTCTGTTGCATAAATCTTTAAATAGCTCAGACACTCTTTCTATTGATCACTGAGAAGGTACTTAACAAGTTTTGTCCAGAAAAAGATTAACTAGGCATGATCTCTTTAGATTAGAAAGGAGACAATTAATTGATATGGTAAACATATAAATTCACGATTACCTGGAGCAGGGTTCTCTCATTACTAGGCAGACAGGTTAGGTTCATTTCTGTACCACTTTTTTTGTTTCCTTACCAATAAACGCAATGAAGCCTTCCACTTTCCCCTCTCCTTCAGTATTTCTAGTGCACTAAAGCTTTAGGGTACCTAGTGGTCTGAGCTGCAAGGGAAAAGATTGTGTTGCAGTGAAATGGAATCAAAAGCCTATGGTCTGAGCCAGGCTATGAGGTGATGCACATAAGCGGAACAAGGTATCATGAGATGTGTACAGTGACAGTTTACTGTTTTTACAGCGTTGCATGAATCAGCCAGGGATTTTGCACAGAACAGTTTGCTGGGGACCCCTCTTGGCTTTTCTTTCTCAGTTCTCACTGGCAATGGAACAAAATACAGCAGGTGGCGGGGGCTCCATCTGGGTCCAGCGCTTAGTATTATTAAGCCACAGTAGAAAACCACAGTGAGCCCACATCTTGGATACTACATACAATCAAAGGTAGTGTATAGAAATAGAAATAATATAGGAAAAAATAATAAAATTGGTGGAAGACAAGTAGCAGAGTTTGTATGAGGAGAGATAAGGTAGCCTAGTACTCTTCAGGTGGTTTTGAATCTGAGGCTTGACCATTTTGTTTTATGCTATTGCATTTGAAACAACCTTCTCCATGGCATTCCTGATTTTCATGCCTTTCAAAATTTATTTCCTAATAAGTGACAAAAATAAATTCTTTTTCATACAATGCATGCTTAAATTACAGCCCTCATTGCCACAAAACTTTGTGAACGTCAAAAGCAGAAACTGTGACTGATCAATGAACCCCTGCAGTGGAAGAAGGCTCTGAGGAGACAGGGCTTTGTGTTCACGAAGTTCATGACGGGATGTGGGCAATGACTGTCCACTCCGGATGCAGCGAAAGCTGAACTCACCTCAAGACAGAGGGGTCCAGAGGGTAGCCTGTAGGCTACATCAGCTGTCTTCCTGGGCTAGCCAGACTGGTGAGAAGCAGGTTAATGCGTGACATGCTCAGCCCAACACAGACTATAGAAAGCGAACAAATAACAAACGGAACTTAGAAGAGAGCAAAGGGCTTGAGCTGGTTTGAACCCATGTACTCTTTCCCAGTGGCTGGGGACACCCAGCCATGGTACTGAGATCCAGCTGTGCATTGCAATTGTTATACGCTTTTAAGTGCACTTATATTTTGATCTACACGCACTGCTGCATCACTATGCTAAATCAAAATCCCATGTCACGTCGGTTAATGTCAAATAAGTAAATCTGATATTAAACATCAACCCCTTCACGTGTGGAGTATAAAAAAATAACCTGGTCAGAGAGAAGTGGACTCTTGACATTAATGCAGTCCAATGTGGTTAGATCACTTAATGCAAGAAAAAACCTTTAAGGACTATTAAACACCATTATTCAGTACAATTTTTCATCTGAGATTCCCTAACCTGCATGTGAGGGCAAATACCATCTTGTAACAGTTCTTCCCTAAGCTGCTGGCCAGTAAAAAGCAAGCTGGCCCTTTAGCCTGACCCGGTACCTTGTTCTTGCATGGGATAATTCAGAAACTCTAAAGGAGGTATCTCTATTCAGTTTATTTGTTTGTTTATCAAGCGTGCAGAGGCATAGGGGATTGACAGTGAAATCCAGTTATTCGATCTCAATTTCCATCTTCTGTATCTAAGTCAGTTTTTGATACAATACAACACATACAGCTTGCGTCCCATTACTATTCAAAATATTTGATAAGTGCTGCAAGAGATCTCTTCAAAGTCTCAGCAGAGTCTAAACAAAATGTCTGTTATAGTCTTCCTAATATGATCATTTATTAATGGGTTGTAAAATGTCAACAGATCAAGAAGGGAGAGGTTTTATTTTTTTACACAGGCTTTTTTCCTTAGACTTGTCACGTCATGGTGTCCCAGGTCTTCCCTTTCACTAACAGACCCGGCTGAAGTATATGGTTTGGAGGTCAGTAGTCAAACACAGACACCTGTAAAATATGGATGCCATAACTGTCACTCTACAGTCCCCCAAATAAGAAAAAACTGCATATTTTTAATAGCCTTTCATTTATTTTATACCCCAGTTCTCTTAGCAGACTTGAATTTGACCCGTTTGATTTTTTTAAGAGCGCGAATAATCCCAGAACCTCTCCAAATGCTCAATAGCTATTGCCAAAAGAGGGAGCGAGTCATGCGTACCGTTCATTTAGCTGCTTATCACTGTCTGTAGCTCCCTTGATTTCCTTTTTCTACATAATCAATATGTTTCTTAGTTATATATTAAAGAAAGGTTTTCATATGAATTGTCTATGTATAACAATAGCTCTTTCAATGTGTTGAAATGAATCTCAGTCAGGCCTACATGACAACATTAGGAGTCTATCTTCTACTACCATTTAGCAGTTACTCTGGTTTCACCTCTGCTGCACACGTTGATACAAGAATTACAGCTAAAAGGAGTTTATCTGGTTTTGTGGTAGAGAATTTTTATTCTATTGTTGCTGAAGACATATGTAAATTGCAAAGTCTCTGACATTAGAATAACTATAGTCTTGATTAAAAATTTAATTTTAAATGATGAAAAAATAAACCACTCAAAGATTAAACTAGACAGAAAACAAATGAAATTCTACCTTATTTTGTGACAGTTAATGAATCAGCATTAAACAAATTAGTACATATGCTCATCAGAATCCTGTTTGAAAAATAATCTTCTGAGTTTATGGGAAGTGAAGGTTTAGTGAACAAACTTAATTTCCACGTTTTCACAATGAAGTATGAAACAAAATACTTCCTGCATATGTCTATGGACTCACACCTTCACGTTAAAGCCTGCCATAATCAACAAGCAGAACATTTGACAAATTCCATTTGCTATTTCTTCTTTTTTTTTTAATCTCTTGTCACTCTGCAATTCATCATGCTAAAAGCTTTGATCCCTAGCGTTGAACAGACATGAATTTCCTAAATGACTAAAACTTATGGGCAAGTGTTTCCTTTTAGAGCTGTATGTAAATGCAATGTTAAATTTTATTTTTGTAATCTCTTTAATCAGAAACAAGGGAATTAGCCAGCTGTTTGGAACTCATGCTAAGATGTAATTAAGCATCTGATTGAATTTCTGTGCATATCAAATAGCAAAGGCTAGTATTTGCACACAAGACAGATCACTTTCATTAAAATAAAAATCTTCTCCCCAAATGACAACAGAAAGGGTTTACTCCAATGGCTTGTCTCTGAGATATCCCTCCACAAGAAAGCACACATCAGAATGGCAAAAAAACTTGCTTTATGTGTCAATCATGCCAACAGGATTCCTTACTGAGTGACACCTAGCTTTCCCTTACATCTGTACTGCATGCTACTGCAATACGCTAAGGAATTGCCTGTCTTGCAGGCTTCACAGAGGGAAAAAAAACAAAACCAACCCACAAATTATCAATTACTCCAGTGTGGAAATAAGATTTACTGCCACCTGTGCTTGATTTATTTTTATTTATTTATTTGGTGGGGAGTGGTTTTTAGGTTTTAATTGCTAGTGAAAGACCTATTAAAAAGTATTACTGTTCAGTTTTATGTATGTATATATATCTCTCTCACATATAGCCAGGATTATTCTATCTGGTAAAGCAAACCCCAAATTTTCTCCTTTTCATGGGAGATTGTCCAGAGATTAATATTAAAGACAGATGAAAATGTATTCTGTTTTTTAGTATTAACAGATGAGTACAATAGTGAACCAAAAAGAAAACATAGTCTTAGGATATAGGATGAAGCTAGGTTAAGAAATTATTAGAGAAAATGGCTTCTTTAAGTAAATTCATTTCGAGAGAAGTAGGAGCAGCTCCTTGACTATTGCAATGAACTCTCATTTGGGCAAAAGCATCTATATTCCCTTTGTGCTAGCTAGGAACAAAGCAGAGGCAGGAAGGTAGGATAGTTACTCTCTTTGTCTCCTCAGTTTCCACGGGTGGAAGTAGAGTTTAATCACGGAGTTATCCTCTTCCCACGGCATTTCTGTACTCTCTCATTGCTCAAGGGATGGGGGAATGGAGGGATACTGACTCCTCTAGGAACAGTCTGTGTGTGCTCCGCTGCAGTCCCCTCTCCCAGGGACCTTCCCTTGACTTGAGAGAGAAAACATGGAAAGCTGCTGACCAGAAAGCCGTGTCACATCAGCTTGCAGCACGAAGCGCCAGAGCTAAGAGCCACCGGACAACGTGACTCTTGGAACACCAAACTGGGGCGCCCAGTGTCGCCCAGCCTTACTCAAGCCCCACATGGAGGTGAGGCTCCCAGACTTAACAAATTAGTCTGGTTTTATAGAAATCCTTAATGTACAATATACACAGTATAACCCTAAAAGATCCTAATCTGGACAACTAGGGCGGACAGGGAGAGGGAATAGAGAGTATCCAGAAAATGAGAATATCTTAGGAAAAGGGTTTTAAGGGGTTCCTGGCTTGGGGATCTGCATACTCGCTAGACGTAAGGACACTGTAGACACTCCTCAAATTTTCCTATTCTTATCTTCTTTTGTATGCTACACAGAAGGAATGTATTGCTTGAAGAGTTATTCTCTTCAACACAAAAAAGTTCTGTTGTGGCCAGTGTTTGGTAATTCAGAGGAAAGGAACATCGCAGTGCAACAGACTACATGTGCAATTCAGGTGTATTACTTCTGCTTCTGATCATGATAGTTAAGTAAAAATCCTGGTCCATGACTGTCGTCTTACCTCTCTGCAAATTAACAAATATGATAAAATTTACAAAACAGCTAAAAATTGTAAGTGTTCAGAGATGTATTTTAACATGAACTTGAAAGAGAGAGACAGAATTTTAACACTGGTTCTTTTTCTGCAGACCTGTCTCATTCAGTTTACCAGAATGGGGTTTTGTAAATTAAATAATTTCCACCTAAGGGTTTTTTTAGGAACTATTTTGTAGAAAGTTTTCATGTTTTGAGACAATTATAATTTTAAAAATTAAAATGATTGTGCAAAGTCTTCCAAAGAATAGCCAAAGCGGTTCTAATTAGAAAATTGTAATTTGGTTTATAACAAAAAATTGCAATTATTTTAAATTAAATTCTATCTAGTCTAGTTAATATAAGGAAGATATATATTCCTAAAAAGGAAAAAGCTAATCTTGGTATATTATCACAATGTTGACGAGATTCAATTTAAATTTTTTGAGCAACTATTATCGCTTATACCAAATATCTATGTGACCACTAGAAAATGCCACAGATGAAAGAAAGAGCTTGTTCTAGAAAACAAGCCAAACCATATGCAAACACCAACAAAGAACATACTGTCCACTACAACAACACTGAGTATTCTCCACCATAAAACACTAGCGGCAATTGGCGTTTCCTGAGATAAAAAGCAGCTGCGGCAGAATATTGGGCTGTATATCAAATTTCCCCAGGCAAACTCAACCTCCGTTAGAATAAACGATGCTGGAATGGGATATACACATAGAAACTATATAACCCTATGTCTACAAATATACACATAAAAGTACATTAGACACAAGCACACATTTGCTCATACTGCAAAGATATTTTCAACATTGCTTTTGTTCAAAATCCAAAGGGTAACATTAATATGATTAGCTAGAAAGACATTTCTCATGATCAAGACTCTGCCCCTCGTAGCACATTCAGCCACGCCAATCTGAATTCTGCTCATAGCATGGCTCTGGTTGCAGAGAATCCATGGCTTAATTTATGTTTATTAATCTAGATGAGCTTTGTAAGTAACAAAATAATCCTTTTTATCTGTTTACTCTATATTCTCCATTTAAGTTACTTTTTTTTTTTTCCCCCTGCATCACAGATTTTTTACTGAATGGTTTAGAAACTAATGTCCTAGATGCTAGGAAATGACAACTGAATAGTTGTCTTCATGGTAAAATTAATCCCAAACCAATTATAATTCTTACTTATCAGTTACGGTTGTTAAACTACTGCTAGCTTTGACTTTTTCCTTTCTTTTTTTCCTTCTGCCCAAGAACAAAAATTAGAGAAATTATCTTGCCCAAAATAATCTACACACAAAATTAAAGTTACACTCTCAAAGCTACTCCGTAGCACTGGGTAGCAAACACAGCTCTGCAAGTAAAGCATGCTGTGGTAGATAAGATTTGCTTTCCTCAAACTCTGCTCCTTTTTCCAGTATTTAAACATTATTCTAAAACAGCAATTACTATCACAGCAGAGACATTACCCAGTCAATTTGAGAAGGAATTCTTCAAAAAGTAACTGCTTTTTGACACTGTTTGTAATTTTGACAAAAATGTTTGTTAAGGTTTGATCTATGTGAAGAGAATTTTAAAAAAGTTTCATACATATGGCTCTCCTTGCCTTTAATTTGATAAAATGAGATTAAAAAATGAGAGAGTCAGTTCTTTTGCATGCATTTGTTAGCATTTTCCTGAGACTTGGTCATGGTTGCATTCAGCCTAGATCTTTATAATCTTTGAGACTGATTCCACTACTCACTCCTGCTCCTCAGGTGCTTCTGCAACACAAATACCTGGATGTCTTGCCATGGAACAAGGCCCAGTTGAGAACTACCTCGGTGAAAAGCAAGAAGAAAACTGGCCCCTTGCTATGAAACTAGGAAGTTAGCTGATACTGCACAGCATTTCGTTACAGCTTTAAATCCTCAGGTTCTGGAGTCACATGATGCTGTGAAGCTCTCAACCTTTATTTATAAATTTGCCTGAAGACACTGAAAAAATGTGAAGCTCAAAGACAAAGAATTCAAATCATTGAAAAGGAAAATAAATGATATTTTTTCTTAGTCTATCTCATGATTTTTTCTAAAGCTTTAGATAGACAGTGTGGCATGTGTATGATGTTTTCAGCTTTACTTATTTCTATTAATAAGTTTTATTACAGTTTCCAGGTGACGAGCAAATAACAAATCAAAGCTCAACTCTGACGCAACCATGCGTCAGGTTAGATAGGGAACCCTCAGGCAGGCCATGTTGATTCTAAGAATAATCCCATGAAGTATTACCAGAGCAGAAGGTCTGCACGCATCTCCTCAATTCTCAGTTCCTTTTCCCTCTATCAGTGTTTGTCGCTAAATAGTTTTCGTGAGCCAAAACCAAACATGGGAACCTCCCCTCTCTCTTAGAAGGCCTTAAAACTCAATTTAATTATCTGTCCACAGATGAGTACGGGTACAATATTTGCCAGTATATCTGAAATACACTGTTCCTTCTATGGCGCTAGTGGTTGGAAATTGAACCATCTTAATAGTCATGGGTATTAAAAATGGAGCTTTTTAATTTTTTTTTCTTTAGAATCAAGCTGATTTTACTTCCTTGGTGTAGTAGACCACCTGTCCCTATGCAATGGCATTATACGCATTTCAGTCACACTTCACCTGGGCTCAAGTACTTGTTGCCTTGGCAACACCCTGCTTAATGTGTTTCATTTTGCCTCTTTTCTCCTTTTGTGAGTATGAACTTAAAAAAAAGAGGAGAAAGTAATATATCACACCTTTTCTCACCAAAATCCTATGAAAGTAAATGCTAATAATAATACCATCATGGAGTCATCATTTCCTAGACAAAGCGTGAAAACAATATACATTATAGAAGAAAGACAACCTGTTCTCTCAGAACCGAACTCAGATGTTCAGTATTTTTAGCTTATTGACAGCACCAGATGCTGTTTCCTTTACTGGATAAATATCTTATTTGCCTTTGTTGAAGAAAGAAATGCTATTAATTTTATAATATTTACATAACTTTGTACATACGTGTATATTTTATTTTAATAAACATTAAAATAATTTCTTCAAATTAGTTCTTTCATATTCTATAAATGTGTCAGTATCTTCAAGGAGGTCGCTGACATCTTTCAGAAGGCAGCAACTTTGCTGCTCTGACAACACCTTTCAGTAATGAATAGGGCCAATGGCACGGTGCATCTGCACTAACACATGCATGCAATTATTTACCCATTATATATGTGTGTATGCATACATGTATATATATATACATACATGCATCTACATATAAAATACCTTAAAATGAGATGTGGAGCACAAGTACTATTACCAAGAGCTTAATATAGCACCTGAGCAGTAACTAAGGCTGACATGTAGCTAGTTGCTAACCAGCCTGGTCTATTTTGTTGTTATTTTGTCAGTCCCAGCAGGATAAGTGAATCTTCCAACTCTATGAACAATAACTTTCACACAGGAAGTTTTGGGACCGTGTGTGTGCATGACAATGGCCATGAGCAGGCGCAGCATACTCCCGTCCATCCAAAGTACCAAGGATGCACAGTAAATCTTCTCTTTTCCTGAAATGACTGTGTGGGTTTGTTGCTTTTTCTCTAGCATCCGTGTGATAAGCATAATGCCAAGTCTATGACTTGGTAATGAGCACATCCTCAAGGTGCGAGGATTACAAAGGGACTTTTTGTTTCCCTGCCAATGAAAAGAGTATAAAATATAACATTTAAAACTCCTTTTGCACTGGTAGAGATAACCCTAAGGAATGCTCTAGGAAGAATGGGACTTTTTATCACAAAAGACAACGGTATGTTTTATGTATGTATGAATATGTTAAAAATTAGTTTTCAGGTGGTTTTAAAAAAAATATTAAAACAGTGAGGAATATTTTTGTACTGACTGACATTATCATTGGGTCTAAAATCAAAGCATACTAAGAGATATAGGTACTCTCATTAAACTTTTCTGTCAGTGAAAATACAACAGCATTATCTTAGAACCTTGTGGCAATATAAAGAAGCATATAAAGGCAACATTTTCTGCTTTCTGCTTAGCCAAGTTCTTGATTGAGCTCTTCATAATCAAGGAATAAGACTTAAATTCAACGCTTCCTCATTTTTTAAAAGGCTGCTAAAATCTTGTTCTTTAAGTTTAGAAAATACAAAGAAACAAACACCACGCTTGACGCTGCACAGCTAAACCTCAGAACTAGGGAAATACTAGAATTTAACAGCTTGTCTTTGCACCTGTGATCAAGCACACGAACTGGACGTAACTTCAGTACTACAATCATTACAGTGGCAGTGGTTGTTCACAGTCTTGAATAATTTTCTGCAAAGAGCCTGCTTTACAGAAAAATCTGAACCATTATGAACTCAAAGAAACAGCTTTCTGTCAAGTGCGTTTCCTTTGTTATAGGAGTTAGAAAGCATGAACGAGGTACAGAGGTAAGAGCAGAAAGAGCCATTCTGGGGTTAAACTTGCCAAAAGAAACGGACTGGAGCCCTGTCTGTCTTACGCGGTGACAGCCAAGTCATTTCTAGCTGAGCTCTCACTGGTGGTCTCTGTCCGCGGCTCTTACTCAGGTCTACACGCCGCTATGTAACACCGGAGTCCCAAAACTGCCAAGCGCTCGCAGCTGCAACTGAGGGCAATGAGATCTGTGCTCCGATTGCTTCCAAAGCCACAAAAACTAGGTCCAAGGCGTCTCCTCTGGAAGAAACGAACTAGCTCCTTCTGATCTAATCCTCTCTGCGGATCAGGACAACAACATCCCTTTTACCTTGCTGGAGTCATGTGAATCTAAGTTCAGTGGTATTTTGGATATATGAGATATGTATATATACACACACACTTTTGGAAGGAGCAAACGGCAAAAGACTGTTAGAAAATTAATAGCTGTCTTGCAAGCTAAGCAGTAAATTCAGCCTATATCCATACAACCAAGAACATTAAATGAGCACTGCTGATTGTTTCAATCGCCCTTCAATTTGTCACATTTCTATCCTTTACAATAGCTATTGGTTTTATATGAGTATTTCAGTAGTTGATGACATGATTTGGCACGCAGATTTTATGAGTGTGCATTTGGGATTGTCACTCATAGGTAGCGAAATCAAAAAATAATTGTATAGATGAATCTGAACAAATGAAAACAAAGTGTTATGTGTTTTATATATAAAGAACAGACAAATAAAACTATTTGACAAGCACCTAAGAGCTTTTATTAATTTTCAGTTTTAACTATTATACTTATCTTCCCATATGCAATATAATTTAGTTCTGCAAAATACACACAACATTTACTTGAGTCTACTTGACTCAGCATTAGTGGATGAAAAAGATCTAGATGATAAGGTTTTTTCCCCTCTATTTAAAATACAGAAGAGAAAATATTATGATCTTGTTTTTAAATACAATTAATGTTTTATGTGGAGACCTTCCAGGCTGCAGCATTTCCCAGCTGCAGTGAATGGTGTGTATGCTCTGTTGGAAATTGAGATCTGCTTTTTTAACATTCAAAAACCATCCAATTCACATAATCTTTATTAAAAATAATGACAAATTATTCCTTCCCCTGTAACCAAACATATTTTTCCCTATTTCGGTTTCTGTGGTTTTATCTTAGAGTTACAAAAGAAATATTAAGTTCAATGCAAACTTAACAAAGCCATAGCTGTATCTATTGCTCCTCCTCATGCATGTTTCTCTTTGAGGTTGACATCTCTATTGCTCTTTGAAAAAGTTCTTACAATTAAAGACTGTGCTTACCACTGTACTCTCTCATGCACACAGGCATACACACATGCGCACAAAAAGGTGGAAAACTTCTAGCAGTAAGCAAAAGGACTAACTTTTTTAAAAAGGAACATCCTCTTTTAGCTCTGCAAAGTTATATATGTATTTGTCAACCAGCTGAACCCAAATCTAAGTTCATATAATTAGTATTGCCCCTCAGCAATTAATAAAGCCGTGCTGGTCTTTAACTGGAAAGTTGATCATCCATTTACATCCTCACTGTAAACTAATAGAAACTGACACAAAGTCAAGTTTTGAGGTTTTATTTGCTATATACAGTTTCCTGGTGGTTTCTGGCCACGTAGCCAACAACAGCAGCTTTCTTCCATCAGCAAATTATCTGGCAGTAAACTGGACATATAGTGTCTTTAATGTTGACTTACGAGGACTGACAGTTAAACATGCTATTACTCGGGGTTGACCATACACCCTTAAATGCATAAAATAAAAGGAATATAGAAGACGCAGAACAGCATATTTTCCAGACAGCAGCACTAAAACGTTTCATCTCTGCTATTAAAGGCATGATACAAGTGTCATAAAAAAGTTACTCATATGTTAAGCTGTCACTAAATTGATTAATGATTAAGAGGAGGTGAACAGTTCAGCAGAGTTAACTCTGAATCTAATACATGCCAAGGCACTAGCATTTGCTGAACAAAAACGATCTCATTTTTATTAGGTAGGTTCAGATTTGATGGGATGAACCATTCACCCAGACATAGTCGTAACTCAAGAGAACTATAAACAACAACAAAATGTCTTTTCTATTTTGGCATTTTGTATATAAATGGACAAACATAATATGGGTCAAATCCTATTCTTGGTATTTAGAATTAAAACACTTGAAATTAGAATACTAAAAAAATTTACTAAATTAATATAATCTCATCAGAGTAGAAGTAGTCATCTACCATAATGCTGCACAGCTTCCCCATTAAATCATCTTAGGAAAAGAAATAATTCAAATAAGGAGCCTTTTTGAAGACAGCGAGTGAAACAAGGAATATTCAAAACTACCAGAACCATACCCACGGAGCTCTATGCTTAATTTCACAATACCCTTAGGTTTCTTTACCTACAGAGCACTGGGCCGTCAATGGTTTCCCTCCTGGCATATTTTTGGGTATGAAGAAACGTGTAGCCTAAGGAGGGCATTTGCCCTCCTCTCTCCTCGTCTTTCTCTCTAACTGAAGCACATGAAATATGCAGGATCTTAAGAATGAATGTTTAAAGGGCATTGAAAGGACAATTTAGAAGTGTATTTGCAGTTTCTAGAAAGATGTTTTTAATCACTCATCATTAACTACAGTTATCACATTAATCTGTAATAGCGTGAACCAGCAAGGATATGGACCATGGCCAAGTACGCTGGTAGATGAAAAAAAGAACTAATGAAAATTTAGAAGGAATAGGTTCGATAGAAAACAACAGAACTGTATTATATGATAAAAAGCAACAGAGGTAAAATCTGACAATTAAATTGCTTAAATATTCTCAAAGTAAATGCTGAAAATTTTCAACACAAAAAGTATGAAATCATGAAAATATATATCAAGGTACATTATCTCAAAACTTGTTAATAAATTTTCAGTTGTTACCAATTCCATAGGTACTGCCGATCTGTAATAACTAATAACATGCAATAATTAATATTAAAATGTTTAATTATGAATTAGCTTATTGGGGAAGGATCAGTGCCTATTATGATGTATTTGAAGCAGCAGTAGTTGTCAGCATGCTTGTCCCCTAAGACTGGTAAAGTGTATCCATTTCCTTATGTGATTATAATTATTTGTTTAAAGGCAGGCATTGTAGGCATTAATTAGAATCATTATGATAGAAACTATACAAGCATGTACATATCTTATGCGACCCATGCCTGAAAACTTTGACGTTCCACCTGAAAGGAACAAAATGCTTATGAAACAAACAAGGGGAAAATGAAGACAATCAAAGAGTTCAATGCGAAATCCTTGTGCTTACAAAAACAAACTTATGCATAAATAATATATTCTTTACTCTTTAATATCATATTTTCAAATGCTAGCTTCTATTTGATCTACTTTTCAGTAGTTTCTCACTAATATCACTGCTGAAACACCTTCTGATGCAAACTAATGTTCACAGTAAAAAGTGAACAGCCTCTCTCTGCAGTTATGTCAGAAACTTTCAGAAGTACCAGGTTTCAGTAGACCTGTTTTATGAGGGAAGCGTATGCACTGCAGTTACAACACAAAACATTGCGAAAAGTGACTCTGTTCATTATAGCTAAGCCTTATATAAATGTAAGTGTAAAATTTGAGAATCAGATCAGTCTTTAACATGAAGATGTGTATCCTGTGACATTTAAGGACATAACATAAATTCCAATAACCAAGTTAAATTACCACACAGAAATTATGTATGAATATCTGAAAGTACTTTACACATGATTAATGAAGCCTGGAAGATAATTACATTAGGAAACCAGTAGCATTAAACAAAGATAATTCTGTATAAAAGAACAAAATTCATCAAAATTTTTAACAAATGGATGAAGGATTAAAGATAAAAATCCAATTCAATTGCAGTCTGTGGCCCCAATCCAGCAAACCACTTACAGCATAACTTTAGTTTTATCAAAGTTAACAGACCTCATCAGTCTAAAGATAAGCATCTGCCTAAGGCGCTTCCTAGACTGGGGCCTATGGATTCTGCGTAACTGCACTGAAACTTAACACGTTTGCCTCGCATCAATTACATATTTAACTAATAATTAAAATACTATCTGTCAAAACAAAGTATACTCTAAAAGGCTTTGGTGAAATGCAAATGCTTGTGCTTCTATCACTGTTACATGCAGCGTGATCTGGAAAATTTTCCGGGAAGCTAAATAAGAGATCTCGGATCTCTAATCACAGAAAGAGAGGATGCATATTGCAAACTGTTTTTCATAACTTATGCCTCTTAGATGCATATATAACTATTGATAAAAAAATCTTCCCAGGATGGTGGAATCAAATTTAAATAGTCACTCTGCCAGCGTTTAGCTTTTGCTTCAGCTTTTTATAACAGAAATCACCTTAAAAAAA